>CM026897.1:4295859-4327133 GCA_015227895.2 Colaptes auratus | reverse complement strand
TCAGTGTTCATCAGATGTTGTGACTCCAGCATCTTAGTCAGACCTTGCATGAAACACTATGGAGTACAGCAATTCCACATGTGATTACAGAGGCTGTTTTGAGAAGATGAGTGCACAGACATTTCATGTGAGCTTTGTCCTTCATGACAGGAAGCTGTGAACTCTGACAAAGTGCTGGCATTTGCCAATTAATTTTTTATCTTTCATTGGGACACTAGGCTAGGTCAGTAGCCCTAAACTGTAACACAGGAGGAAATTTACTTGCTGCCTTCAATAACCTCATTAATGGTTGTTGGGACTCTTTTTTTGAGATGTGCTGTGAAAGAATGAGTGAGTGATGATCGACAGAAGTAGCAGGAAGGGAAATTCCATCAGAGTATATAAAAGGGGTTGATTCTTAATGGGGTTCATTAAACGTTGATTGAGGTTGCCTAGAAAGTCTGTGGACTCTGCATCCCTGAAGATTATTTGACACTCATCTGGAAAAGGCTCTGAGGAACTTGATCCCACTTTGAGAAAGACCCTGTTTTGAGCAGGAGGTCAGACTAGGTGACCTCTAGAGGTTCCTTTCAACATAAATTATTCTATGCTCTATTCTATGATTCTGTGATGCTATATATACCTGAAGGCAGGTTGTAGACAGGAGGGGACTAGTCTCTTCTCCCAGGCAACCAGCACCAAACAGAGGACACAGTCTCAAGCTGTGCCAGGGAGGTTCAGACTGGATGTTAGGAAGAAATTCTACACAGAGAGAGTGATTGCCCATTGGAATGGGCTGCCCAGGGAGGTGGCAGGGTCATCATCATTGGTGGTGTTTAGGAGGAGACTTGATGGGGTGCTTGGTGCCATGGTTTGGTTGATTAGGTGGTGTTGAATGATGGGTTGGACATGATGATCTTGAAGGTCTCTTCCAACCTGGTCTATTCTATTCTATTCTATTCTATTCTATTCTATTCTATTCTATTCTATTTCTATTAGTTAGTTAGTTAGTTTTCTGAAGTATCTTCTCTTTACTACAAATCACACAGTGTTGCTCCCTTGATGGATTATTTCTTCACGTCAGAGATGTTCATGAAAGGTAAGATCTCATCACATGATTGCTGCACAACCTTTTCCATCAGCTGTGTTATCTATCAGCTTTATTTTAAGAGAAGCTCTCAGTTCAGGGAAAGCTCTGACACTGTTCAATTCCCTTCTGCTGAAATCAGTTCTGATGTGATATCCAAATGCTGCAGAGCAGGGATATGACTATCTTCTTTAGAGGTTATGGCTCCAGCATAATATTTGAAGATAGAAGAAATATTTAACTCATTTGTTTACAAATTGCAATAGCCCATCTTCCCCACACCTCAAACAACATCACTGGGGGTAAGTTACTTCTTGTTCTTATAAAAACATGAGCAATTGAAATATAAGTACAGTGGGCCCAGGCTGGGTACATGTTTCTATTTATCACTTGTAGGCACTACAGTGAACTAATTTTTTGTTATATTTTTTTCAGAGATGAATAGAGCAAAACTTCAGAAGATTGGAAAGACACAGCCTGTATGGGCTGGTAGAAATTAGCGTCCAGTTATAACCTATGGACAGATAGGATACAAGGATGTCATGGTTTGAGCTAAACCAGAACTAAATCTGTTAGAATAGAAATAGAAATAGAATAAACCAGGTTGGAAAAGACCTTCAAGATCATCACATTCAACCCATCATCCAACACCATCTAATCAACTAAACCATGGCACCAAGCGCCCCATCAAGTCTCCTCCTAAACACCTCCAATGATGGTGACTCCACCACCTCCCTGGGCAGCCCATTCCAATGGGCAATCCCTCTCTATGAAGAATTTTACCTTTCATCTCAGATTCTTCCAAGAAACTGCTCTTCCTGAAGTCAGCAGCATGTTCCACAGGCAGTGTCTGCTCTTAGCAGTGATAACACTCAGTGTCTCTACTGTATACCATGTTGGGAGTGCAGTAAGACTCCACTTGCAGGGACAGGACAGGTGACTCCAAACTGACCAGCAAGGGATTCCATTCCATTCCATTCCATTCCATTCCATTCCATTCCATTCCATTCCATTCCATTCCATTCCACTCCACAAGAAGCTGAGGGATCATGCAAGTCAAGCCTTTTCTTCAATGACAGGGTCTGAAGAGAACTCTGCTCTGCCTTAGACTCTGATTCATTTATTCCTGAATTGACTTCTAGATCTAGCTTCTGAATCCAGTTCCCATCTGCCACTGAGTCCAGTCTTCCCCAATGTCTGTCCACAGCATCAGTGATGTAATTGCCATCAGGGAGGTTGGATTCAGTATTGATTTTATATATATTTCATTTTATAGCTATTATTTTCATTAAAACTGGTTTAGTTTCATTTCCAGTCCATCAGGCTCTCTCCCTTACTGCCTTTCTCTTCCCCTTTGGGCAAGGAAAGGGGTTAATGGAGAGCATCTGTTGCTTGTTTATTGGCCAGCCCTAACCTTTGACACAAAAGAAAATTTTTTGTCAGGAGGATAAATACCAAACATTCAGCCTTTTTCCCAGGCTCTGGTGTGTCTACATATTGTGGTACTGTGTGCCTGAAAGTGAGCATGGATCCTGGTAGGAGTTTTGTTCCACCAGCACTGGGCTGTGCTTGGGCCATCTTGTGTATCATCCTGCAGGGCTTGTTCTCAGTGGCAACAAGGACATCCTGGCAGCTGCCTCACCACAGAGGATGGGCACCTGAGGGATGGTTTGCCCAGTGTGCCTTTGCTTGCAGGAGCAAGAACATTGGCCACAGCAACCCCATGCAGTGCTACAAGCTGAAGTCAGAGTGGTTGGAGAGCAGCCAGGCAGAAAGGGACCTGGGGGAACTCATCAATGGTAGGCTGAACATGAGCCTGCAGTGTGCCCAGGCAGACAAGAGGGCCAATGGCATCCTGGCCTGCATCAGGAACAGTGTGGCCAGCAGGAGCAGGGAGGTCATTCTGCCCCTGTACTCAGCACTGGTTAGGCCACACCTTGAGTCCTGGATCCAGTTCTGGGTCCCTCAGTTTAGGAAAGATGTTGACTTGCTGGAACGTGTCCAGAGAAGGGCAACAAAGCTGGGGAGGGGTTTGGAGCACAAGCCCTGTGAAGAGAGGCTGAGGGAGCTGGGGTTGCTTAGCCTGGAGGAGACTCAGGGGAGAACTTATTGCTCTCTACAACTACCTGAAGGGAGGTTGTAGGCAGGTGGGGGTTGGTCTCTTCTCCCAGGCGGCCAGCACCAGAACAAGAGGACACAGTCTCAGGCTGCCCCAGGGGAGGTTTAGGTTGGATGTCAGGAAGAAAGTCTTCACAGAGAGATTAGCCATTGGAGTGTACTGCCCAAGGAGGTGGTGGAGTCACCACCCCTGTTAGGAAGAGACTCAATGGGGCGCTTAGTGCCATGGTTTAGTTGATAGGTTGGACTTGATGATCTCAAAGGTCTTTTCCAACCTGGTTAATTCTATTCTATTCTAAATGAGCAATTTCTTCAGGTGTAGCTTATTAATAGCTTCCTGCTCCTAGAAAGAGGTAGTCTGATGCCTCTAACTCCCTCTTTACTCCTGGAATACTTTCAGTTAAACTTTACTGCTTGCTGATCTCAGGGTAAACTTAGAGATCAGCATCTCACCTGGGAGATTTTCTGGTTACTTCATGTAGTTATCCTGAATATAAATTAACCAGTGTTAGGATTCCAGTGTGCAATCATTTGCATGAGCTTAGTAAAATCAAGACAACTACATTTCTGTGTTCTTCTGAGTGAAAGCTGATTTTCTTCCCAAACACATGTAATTTTCAGTTACTGGATTTTTTACCTAACTAACTTAACCTGGTTTAAATTATGAAATGCAGGGGCTGTGTAGCAATGGCCTTTGTTTAAACGTGACAGCAAGGAGGCAAACAGACTCAGCTGCAGATGTAGTGATATGAGTTCAAATCCCATGCTCAAGGCTGTTTCCAGTTAATCTAGCTTCCTCCATGCCACAAGCTGCAGCTGGTTGTATGTTTTTTTGCTATGGGAGCAAAATGGCCAGTTAGATTCAAGTGAAACTTGGTCCTGTGAGACAGCTTCTGTGTCTGTAAAAACAGGTCAAGCCAGGTCAAACTGAATAGTGGTGTAGACTTCTTTTCAAACCAGTTTCTAGGTGTAAGAAGCTGAATGCTCTTCAGTCAGAGAAAAATTGCAACAGCTGTACAATCAGATCATCTTAAACTACAAATACTCAGATAATGCAATAGTATGTCCTGGGTTGGTGTTTTTTGGTTGTGGAGGGGTTTGAATTTGTGTTTTGCTTTGTTTTTTAAACAAGAGTACATACAAAAGGCATTTATTAGTTAGGAATAGCAAGGGTTGCAAAACTTATTTCCATAGGATATTGATAGATGGGAAGCAGATGCTCTTTTGTTCATGACAGGACTTCCCTTGCATCCCACGCAGTGCAGCCTGATCAATCTTCACTGCAGGGATGTGTAGCACCTGGATGTGGGGCATTTTTAATTAGAAACTATAGGGCATGTGACTTCAGTAAACCAAGGGGCTTGCTTAAAATATGTTCCAGCTGTTGCATGATTAAACCCCCGTGATTGTAAGATTGTCCTTTGCTTCTACTTTTCAAATGCAATTATTGCTAGAGTGTCAGCAGGATAGGAGATGTGTTTTAAACAAGCACCAGGAATGTTGTTCCTCAATTACACCCCCAAGTTTCTGTATGTGAGAGCAGTGAGATCCTCTCCCAGGGTATTCACTTTACTTTCTCCTTTCCAAAACAGGCTTCCTTTGCAGAATACAGATTTTTCACACAGTCCATGCTAAAATGCCAGGCCAGTCCTCCCTGTACTATGGCAAATTATTTAGTGTTGGGCTTTTAACCATATGTTAGAAATCCACAGAGACAAGGGTTTGCTTTTAACATATTACTGCCCTTATGCTCTTACCCAAGGCTTAGGATCATAGAATCAATAAGGTTGGAAGAGACCTCAAAGGTCATCAAGTCCAACCTGTCACCCAACACCTCATGACTACTAAACCGTGGCACCAAGTGCCACATCCAATCCCCTCTTGAACACCTCCCAAGGATGATGACTCCACCACTTCCCTGGGCAGCACATTCCAATGGCTAACAACTCTCTCTATGAAGAACTTTCTCCTCACCTCCAGCCTAAACTTGCCCTGGTGCAGCTTGAGACTGTGTCGTCTTGTTCTGGTGCTGGTTGCCTGGGAGAACAGACCAACCCCCTCCTGGCAACAACCTCCCTTAAGGTAGTTGTAGAGAGCAATAACGTCTCCCCTGAGCCTCCTCCTCTCCAGGCTAAACAATCCCAGCTCCCTCAGCCTCTCCTCATAGGGCTTGTGCTCAAAGGCCTCTCCCCAGCCTCATTGCCCTTCTCTGGACATGGTCCAGAGTCTCAATGTGCTTCTTAAATTGAGGGCACCAGAACTGGACACAGGACTCAAGGGGTGGCCTAACCAATGCAGAGTATAGGGGCACAATGCTCCGGCTGGCTGCACTATTCTTAATGCAGGCCAGGATGCCATTGGATACTTGGTCTTCATTGTAGAGTACTTCAAAGGGTGGAAGCAGCTCTTGGTGGAAAGAAGGGACGAATATTATTTGGTATGTTCTGGTCTATACTAAGATGTAGTCAATGGGGAAAATTAATTTTGGTTTTCTGAAGATACAATAATACAATACACCAGGTTGAAAGAGACCTTCAAGATCATCGCGTCCAACCCATCAACCAATCCAATCCACCTAAACAACTAAACCATGACACCAAGCACCCCATCAAGTCTCCTCCTGAACACCTCCAATGAAGGTGACTCCTCCACCTCCACGGGCAGCCGATTCCAATGGGCAATCACTCTCTCTGTATAGAACTTCTTCCTAATGTCCAGCCTAAACCTGCCCTGGCACAGCCTGAGACTGTGTCCTCTTGTTCTGGTACTGGCTGCCTGGGAGAAGAGACCAACCTCTGCCTGGCTACAGCCTCCCTTCAGGTAGTTGTAGAGAGCAAGAAGGTCACCCCCTGAGTCTCCTCCAGGCTAAGCAACCCCAGCTCCCTCAGCCTCTCCTCATAGGGCTTGTGTTCCAACCCCCTCACCAACCTTGTTGCCCTTCTCTGGACACGTTCCAGCAAGTCAACATCCTTCCGAAACTGAGGGGCCCAGAATTGGACACAGGACTCAAGGTGTGGCCTAACCAGTGCAGTGTACAGGGGCAGAATGACCTCCCTGCTCCTGCTGGCCATACTCTTCCTGATGCAGGCCAGGATGCCATTGGCCTTCTTGGCTGCCTGGGCACACTGCAGGCTCATGTTCAGCCTCCCCCATCAACCAGCACCCCCAGGTCCCTCTCTGCCTGGCCGCTCTCCAGCCACTCTGACCCCAGCCTGTAGCACTGCATGGGGTTGCTGTGGCCAATGTGCAGAACCCAGCACTTGGATGTGTTCAATCTCATGCCCTTGGATTCTGCCCATCTGTCCAGCCTGTCCAGGTCCCTCTGCAAAGCCTCTCTGCCCTCCAGCAGATCAACTCCTGCCCCCAGCTTGGTGTCGTCCGCAAATTTACTGATGATGGACTCAATGTCCTCATCCAGATCATCAAGAAAGATGTTGAAGAGCATGGGGCCCAGCACTGATCCCTGGGGCACACCACTAGTGACTGGCCGCCAGCCGGATGTGGCACCATTCACCACCACTCTCTGGGCTCGGCCCTCCAGCCAGTTCCTAACCCAACGCAGTGTGCTCCTGTCCAAGCCATGGGCTGCCAGCTTGGCCAGGAGTTTGCTGTTGGGGGACAGTGTCAAAGGCCTTGCTGAGGTCCAGGTAGACCACATCCACAGGCCTCCCCACATCAACCAGGCAGTCACCTGATCACAGAAGGAGATCAGGTTGGTCAGGCAGGACCTGCCCTTCCTAAATCTGTGCTGGCTGAGCCTGATCCCTTGGCCATCCTGTAAGTGCTGTGTGATCACACTCAAGATGACTAGATAAATGCCAGTCTTTCATTGTGACAGCACCTCTGCATACAGATTATTTCTCTATGCCTGACAGTACTGTAGGAAAAGAGGAAGTCAAGCCAGGGACATTTTTCCAAGCAAACACACAGGATGGGGATCAAAAAAACACATAGCCTATATGAAACCTTGCATTATTTGGAAGAGAATACGTAAGAAACCTGTTAAACAAAGGTTATTTCTATGAATTCCTAACCATAACAATCAATCAAAGCTTTCTAAGGACTATCATGAAGATAATTTTGACACTAGAAGCAGCTCTGCAAATTAAGAAATAAACAACTGCCTTCAGAAACAGACTGCTGACTTGGCAGAAGATGGCGGAATGGTTCGAAATCTGTAGAGTCTCTTTTGCCTGCATAGAACATAGTGATGACCCTTTGAGGTCTGTGAACTCCAGAATAAGAGGACTGATCTTGAGAGGGATAAGAGATAAGCTTACCTCCTGCCATGTGGTGGCCATGGGAGCTTCCCAGGACAGGAGGCAGGAGCATGGAGGATGATCTCCAGAACAGGAGGACTGCTCTTGCAAAGTGCAACTGAGTACCAGCAAGGCACATGCATAGTGTCAAAAGGCACTGGAAAATACAGAGAACAGCTTTATTGAGCTATACCTTCCTCTTCTCCTCACCCTTTGTGTCTCTCTGGTTTATTGTGTACAGTGAGAGGCTGCTGGGATATGCTCAATGGAACTTTTGGGGTGATTGCTAGGACTTTGTTATGGTACGAAAGGAGAACTTTAGCCTAGACCAAAAAGATGAAAATAAATTACCATTGGATGTAAAAGAAAAATGATTATAAGGTCTGTATAATTCATTGGATTGCTAATGGGAATATAGAGCAAAGGCATAAGCAGTTCTCTCTCTCCTGCTGCTGCTGCTTCTCCAGGATGGGTTGTGCCACAGCACTGGGTTACTCATGGCACCCGTCTCCACGGGATTGGGGGTGTGTCTGTGGAATTTCAACCCATCACATTCTTCCCTCAATTATTTCTGTCCTGAATCAGGTCAAGTGCTTAATGGCAGGCTCCACTTCTTCTGCATGGATTACGAGCACCATGGATTACGAACAGTGACTCCACCACCTCCCTGGGCAGACTGTTACAATGCCTGACAGCTCTGGTAGCTTTTCAGGCAATTTTATCTCATTCTAACACTTGATACTAGAGAGAAGGAGCCTGACCCCCACCTCACTGCAACCTCCTTTCAGGGAGTTATAGACAGCAATGCGGTCTCCCCTCAGCCTCCTCTTCTCCAGAATGAACAATCCCAGCTCTCTCAGATTCTCTTCATAACACTTGTTCTCCAGACCCTTTACCTCCTCTGGAGGTGAGGAGGAAGTTCTTCCCCATGAAAGTGGTGAAGCCCTGGAATGGGTTGTCCAGGGAGGTGGTTGAGGCCCCGTCCCTGGAGGTGTTTAAGACCAGGCTGGATGAGGCTTTGGCCAGCCTGATCTAGTGTGGAGTGTCCCTGCCCATGGCAGGGGGGGTTGGAACTAGATGATCCTTGTGGTCCCTTCCAACCCTGACTGATACTATGATACTATGATACCAGCTATGTTACCTTCTCTGTACACCATCCAACATCTCAATGTCCTTCAAATGAGGGGCCCAGCACTGAACACAGTATTTTAAGGTGTGCCCTCACCAGTTCTAAGTACCCCTGTACTCCTGCTGGCCACATTGTTCCTAGTACAGGCCAGGATGCTGCTGGCCTTCTTGGTCACCCAAGCACACTGCTGGCTCATGTTCAGACAGCTCTCAACCAGCACCCCTAGGCCCTTTTCTGCTGGGCAGCTTTCCAGCCACTCTGCCCTGAGTCTGTAGCATTGTCTGGGGTTGTTGAGACCCAAGTGCAGGAACTGACACTTGGCTTTGTTAAACCTCATGCAATGACCTCGTCCCTCTGATCCAGCCTGTTCAGATCTCTTTGCAGAGCCTTCCCACCCTCAAGCAGATCAATAATCCTGCCCACCTCATCCATTCACCCAAGCCACAAGCAGCCATTTTTTCCAGCAGGATGCTGTGGGAGATGGTGTTAAAGGCTTTACCAAAGTCCAGGTAAACAACAGCCAAAGCTTTTCCTTCATGCATAAAGAGGTCACCTTGTCCTAGTAGATCAGGTTCCTCAAGCAGGACCTGCTGTTCATGAACCCATGGTCACATGTTTGTCCTGCATGTGCTGCAAAATAGCACTCAAGATGATCTCCTCCATGACCTTCCCCAGCACCAAGGTCTGACTGACAATTCTGTAGTTCCTCAGATTCTCCTTAAAGTCCTTCTTGTAGATGGGTGTCACATTTGCCAATCTCCAGTCAGCTGGGACCTCACAAGTCAGCCAGAACTGCTGGTAAATGATGGAGAGTGGCTTGAGGTGCACTTCTGCCAGCTCCCTCAGTGCCCTGAGGTGGATGCTATCTGGCCCCATAGACTTGTGCATGTCTAAGTGGTGCAGCAGCTCTCTAACCATCTCCTCTTGGACTGTGGGGGCTTTCTGCTTCATTCAGTGGCCAGCATCTGAGGGGTACTCTGCCCGTTTTGTCTTCAATCCCAGTCCATGAGTTCCTGAGTCCAGCTTCGTTATACAGCTCCTAAATCTAGTTCCCATCTCCTGCCAAGTCCAGTCTGGGATTTCCCCAACACTTGCTGATAGCATCAGTGATGACAGTGATGTCACTGCCATCAGAAGGGTTGGGATTGATATTGGTTCTCTGTTCTATTTGCAAATATTTAATTTTATTGTTATTATTTTTATTAAATGTGGATTAGTTTTATTTTCCAGTCTATCAGTCTCTCTGCCTTACTCCCTGTCTCTTCCCCTTTGGGAAGAGAGAGGGGTTGATTGAGAGCATCTGTCACTTGTTTAGTGGCCAGAGCAGCCCTAATGCTTGACAACTGCTAACTCAAATCCCACATCTCAGCTGTACTCTGAAAGATGAGGGAGAGAGAGTGGGGACAGCACCCTGATGTGTGAATGTGACTTTGTGCTTCTTGAGGCAGTACTGACAAACCCTCTTTGTGCTGAACACTTAGACCCTAGACAGAGACTGTGCCAGACTTTCCTGACTCTGGTCTTTGCTTCCTGGCTCTCTCCCACATCTTCTGAAAGCCTACCTAGACATCTGTAGGCCTCCAAGAAGAGGTAGTGGCTGTCCACACCTTAGTGAGTCCTGCTCAGCAGCTCAGGTGCAGGACAGCACTGAGGACAGTCACAGGGACTTGGACATGGAAGGAGTTTCACTGACTTTCCCTGGCAATGTCACAGTATCACAGTATAACCAAGGTTGGAAGAGACCCCAAGGATCATCAAGTCCAACCTGTCCCAACAGACCTCACAACTAGACCATGGCACCAAGTGCCACGTCCAATCTCCCCTTGAACACCTCCAGGGACGGCGACTCCACCACCTCCCCGGGCAGCCCATTCCAATGACGAATGACTCGCTCAGTGAAGAACTTCCTCCTCACCTCGAGTCTAAACCTCCCCTGGCACAGCTTGAGACTGTGTCCCCTTGTTCTGGTGCTGGTTGCCTGGGAGAAGAGACCAACCCCCTCCTGTCTACAACCACCTTTCAGGTAGTTGTAGAGGGCAATGAGGTCACCTCTGATCCTTCTCTTCTCCAGGCTAAACAATCCCAGCTCCCTCAGCCTCTCCTCATAGGGCTTGTGCTCAAGGCCTCTCACCAGCCTTGTTGCCCTTTTCTGGACACGCTCAAGTATCTCGATGTCCTTCTTAAACTGAGGGGCCCAGAACTGGACACAGGACTCAAGGTGTGGCCTAACCAATGCAGAGTACAGGGGCAGAATGACCTCCCTGCTCCTGCTGGCCACACTATTCCCAATACAGGCCAGGATGCCATTGACCTTCTTGACCACCTGGGCACACTGCTGGCTCATGTTCAGCCGGCTGTCAATCAGCACCCCCAGGTCCCTCTCTGTTTGGCAGCTCTCCAGCCACTCTGACCCCAGCCTGTAGCTCTGCATGGGGTTGCTGTGGCCAAAGTGCAGCACCCGGCACTTGGACTTATTAAATGCCATCCCACTGGACTCTGCCCATCTGTCCAGTCGGTCGAGGTCCCTCTGCAGAGCCTTTCTGCCCTCTAACTGACTAACATCTGTTCCCAACTTGGTGTCATCTGCAAACTTGCTGATGACTGACTCAACCCCCTCATCCATATCATCAATGAAGATGTTAAAGAGGATGGGGCCCAGCACCGATCCCTGGGGGACAATGTCAGCACTACATAATCTGGCCTCAAAATTCAGAGGCAGTTCAGGGAAGAGGAGCCACTCTCTGGCAGCTGTTTTGTGCCAGAAGAGACATAAAACACAGACAAAACACAGCCTACAGAGTGGCAGGGGACACTCTGCCATTGATCCTTTGATTCCAGCGCTGCTGGGTTTCCAGGAGTCTAGTAGGAGAAGAGAGACCAGAGCTACCTAAAGGAGTCTGTTAAAATGGAAGGGGGGGGGGGGAAAACAGCTAAAGGGAGATTTGTAACCATGCTTGGTTTTGACAGTCCAGTCCTTAAGCTGACATTTTGGACAGTTGTGATCCAAGCTTCAAAGTCTTTGTGAACAGTTATTTCTCAGACATCTGCCTATATGGATCATAATCTGGGTAGCTGCCATCTGCCAGAGAGAGTTTTCATCATGGTACTGGAAACCCTCTTGGATTCTGACACAGGACCTAATTCACATTTTTGCAGTTGTAGGAAAAAAATCTGCTAAGCAGAACAGGATCTGCATTGGCAGATGGAAGGAAATACAATCCTGTGTCATGAACCCTGCCCCTCTTTGATGACACTTCCCTACACAAAGGCTTTTGATGAGCTCACATGTGTGAGTGACAAAGTGATGTGCACAGCTTTCACTACAAGGCACAAGCACTGACTCGTTGCAGGGGAGAAAGCTACCAAAGCACTTAAAGAAAATTAACCTCCTTCAACTGAAGTTACACTAAACAATAAGAATGAAGTAAAGATCTGCATCTGTCACTGACCTGGGAAAGATCTCCAGTTCTTACCTTTAAGCAAACTGTGTCTTTTTCCAGGTCATTTTAACCACATCTCTTCAAATAATAGCGTCTTCCTTCTATAGGGTAATGCCCCACAGCTGTATACAGCCTTTAGAAAGCCAAGAAGCTTCTGTCAGCCATTGCATTTCTCTGTTTGACATTGCTGCTTTTAAATCCAATGGCAGTCTACAGTTCAAGGGAGATCCCACACCTCCCAATGTAAAGGAAACCATAAAACACTAAGCTGTGTTTAAAGAGATTATAATGGATCTATACACACACAAGAATAAGCACACATATGTGATGCTAACAGAGTGTGTACAGGGAGGACTGCTGTCTTTTCTCATCCAGCCTGCTATGGGTGGATGATATACCCCAGCTTCTCAAGCACATACTCCCCCAGCACTGAGAGGAGGACACTGCATGACAGAGGAGGAGATGTGGGTGTAGGCAGGGAAGCAATAGAGCTCTTCCAGATGGCGCATTTTCCTCTGCAGAACAGCAGAGTCCCTCTTCTGCTTCCCCATCCCATATGACAGACATAGCCAGATAACGTCTGGGAAACGGGGGGAGAGGGCTGTGCTCCCTTGTTGCACATGTGCTCAGCACAGACCCATCCATGTGGACGTGCAAAACCAGAGCCAGCTACATGAGCCTCACTTTCTGCACGCAAGGCCAAAGAGAGCAGCTGAATCCCTTTATACTCCCAGATTCCCTTGTGTCAATGTGAACCACACATATCCGTGACACAAATAAATTCAACAGACTTGCCTGAAAGACGTCGCCCTTATATGCTGCAAAGTGACCTCATGTCCTGAGATCAATGGCCTTATTTGAGAAATGATCCCTTGTTTGGCTGTCTTCATATCCTCTAGTAAAACATATCACACTGTCCTATTTCCTCCTCCTGTTCGCCTTTACATACTAAATACTTCTGGTCTTTTTAAAGTTCTCCTCATGTGGTTTCTCCTCCCCAGGCACTGAGTAATTTTCATTGCTGTACTCTGGAACCTTTTCTCTCATACTATAGTCTCCTTTAATCTCTTCTGCAGTGAGATGGAGTCATCTGCCACAAGGTTTTCAGGATATGAGGAGGAAAAAGATTTTCCACATCTTTATTTGTATCAAGTTGGATTGTAGAAGAGCTTCCTTCTCCCCAAGCATGTGCATCACCTTATTAAATGGATTGCCTCCATCAGACTGGCAGCACTCATCATAGCCAGGAGCCTTGACCTGACCCCCTTCTCAAAGAGGAAGAACGCCTGAGGCTTGTGATCGCTTCTCTGCTTTGCATCGACCATGGGAAATCACATCTGACAGCCACAAGGAATGAAAAGGGGAAGTGCAGACCCCAAGGAATCAATCTACAGGAGGGCAGAGAGCAGCAGCACTCAGTCTTGTTAAGCATAAAACCTCTGAGAGTTCACAAAGGGTTTGGAGGAAAAGGAAGGGGAAGAAAGCAGGGAAAAGATGTGAGAAAATTCTTCATTGTCCTGTAATGTAGTCCACCAGAGGGTAGGCTTTGGGTTACTCAAATGTCACTAAGTAAGCAGCTAAGGAAAGGGTCAGGCAGGAATCATATGACAAGGGCACATGCAAACATCAACACCAGGGAGGCTCACACCAGCCATTTGTGGGGTAAGGGACAGAACAGAGAAAAAGACCACAGGTGGGATGCTCCTGGGGCTAATTAAGGGAGCCATTCTGCACAAGGCAAATGCTGAACTTCTTGAATGACAATCAGAAGGGAAAGATTATATCACAAGACACCAAGCAAAGTAGGAAAAAAAAAAAGTAAAAAAGTAAAAAAGTAGTAGGGAGTGAGATGGGCAGAGAGAGAAATGAAGCTCCCAGCAAACAGGGCAAGAGGCTCCTCTTTCTGCAGAGGCTACTCTTCTTCCCATGCCTCCACAAGAAGTCAAGCAGGATGCACCTTGAATATAGAATCATTGAATCATACAATTGTTTCAGTTAGAAAAGACCTCTAAGATCATAAAGTCCAACCACTGACCTAACACCACAATAGCCACTGCACTGTGTCCCAAACGGTCATGTCTACATGTTTTTTGAACACGACTAGGGATAGCAACTTCACCACCTCCCTAAGAAGCCTACTCCAACACCTGGCCACTCCTTCAGTAAATAATTTTTCCTGTTATTCAGTCTAAACTTTCCCTGGTGCAATTTCAGGCCATTTCCTCACATTCTAGGGTGAGACTAGCAAGAAGAGACCAACTCCTGCCTCACTACAACCTCCTTTCAGGAACTTGCAGAGCAATGCAGTCTCCCCTCAGCCTCCTCTTTTTCAGACTACACAATCCCAGTTCCTTCAGCCACTCCTCATAAGACTTAACTCTCCAGACCTTTTACCAGCTTCAC
Organism: Colaptes auratus; assembly: GCA_015227895.2. Taxonomy (NCBI): domain Eukaryota; kingdom Metazoa; phylum Chordata; class Aves; order Piciformes; family Picidae; genus Colaptes; species Colaptes auratus. Next base: position 4,312,718 of record CM026897.1, on the reverse strand, counting down.
TGCTCTTCTCTGGACATACTTCAGCAACTCAGTGTCCTTCCTGGAGTGAGGGGAAATAAATTGGACATTACAGGCTGCTGAGGTCACCCCAAGTTTCAGCTAATCCCAGACTCACTTTTTATCCACTGCTCATGAACAGATAAAATAGGCCACTCTTATGACCCACTCCTACCACCTCTAAAGCCCACTGAATCCCTCTGGAGATCCCCACTGGCTTTTCCAGCATCTCAGTTATATTCTTATGTTTCAAACAAGTATGTGGACAGAAACTGTAAGAATAAATAAGGCAAAGCAGCACATACATCATCTAAAACTGGTTACATGCCAGCTCAGAATCTGATTCAACACACCCAAGTATTACACACGAGTAAAGCCTCTTTATGAAACAGCGTATGCTCTGTTTGGGGTTTTCCTAAAACAACAGCAGTCACACAGTTGTTGTGGCAGAGTAAAAGTCTAGAATTGATACAACAGAACATACAATAGAATAACCAGGTTGGAAGAGACCTTCAAGATCACCGTGTCCAACCCATCAACCAATCCAACCCACCTGAACAACTAAACCATGGCACCAAGCCATGATGAGATGAGGCAGGACAATGGTGGTAGCAGATTTTACCTGGGCAGGGAAGTAAAGAGTCTTCAGACTGATAATAGTTTTTGCTTCTCTTCTGAGTTCATTTTTATCCCAGTTTCCCAGCTGGTGACTCAAGTGACCTAGAAAAAAAAGATAGTAGAAAGCCAGGCAGAGCCTTATCCCATTTGTGCAATTCAGGAACTTGCCACCTTTCTGTGTGTATCCCCAACTCACAGTGGTATTTTCCTGCCTCAATGCACAAATTCCAGCTACCCACATGATAAAAGGAAAGGTGCACAAACCCAGGCTCCCATAGAGTTTCTTCAGAACAAACCTGACATTCCTATCTAAGAGTGCCTTTGGGCAGGTTAAAAGCAACTCTGACGTTTGATAAGCACGGACAGCTATCAGATCAAGTAGACAAAGCTGATACATGGAAACTTCTAAGAACAAAATCCTGTTGGCAATGAGAAGCCACAATGAGGGTGTATGACCACTGCAGCTACCAGATAGGAGCAAAACTCCTCAGCACTCAGATTTATTCATGCTTTTTTTGGTTTTGCTTGTTGGCTGGGGTTTTTGCAGTGTGCTGGATTGAAAAGCTTAAATTCTACCTCCTGCTGAAATGCTTTAAATAAGCTTTTTTTTTTTCTTTTCCTTTTTTTCTTCCTGAGGTCTCTTTTCAGCACACAAGGAGAGGCTGACTGGAAATGTTTTCAAGTGCTTTGTTTACAACAGGCATATGAAACTCCACTGTATTCACTCTGGGATGTATTACAACCCTCTTGGGCTGTGAATGCTGTTCAATGGTTACTTGGTGGCTCTACTAGAGGAGGGTGTCACTCAGACCAGCTTTTGGAAGTTAATCATAAGCCATCATGAGACTCTGAGCAGCAACCCGTTGCCTTGCCCACTTCTCCTTCCTAGTCTGTACCACGAGCCACAACAGCCAGTTCCAATTCTGCCCCAAAATCTAAGTAGATTTTCTTCTCTGGAACCTGAGATGAAGAAAGACAATGAGTAAATCTTGCCTGAAGACAGACATTTGGATACTGAGGGGGACAAATTAACCAATATAAGACTTCTGGACAGGGACAAAAGGCTCATAAACTGTAGACCTTTTAACCAACATGTATCATCTTTAATTTGCTGTTGCTGCTATGTACAGCACATCTAAGTGCTGGGTTTTACACATTGGCCACAACAACCCCATGCAGTGCTACCGGCTGAGGTCAGAGTGGCTGGAGAGTGGCCAGGCAGAGAGGGACCTGGGGGTACTGGTTGATGGTAGGCTGAACATGAGCCTGCAGTGTGCCCAGGCAGCCAAGAAGCCCAATGGCATCCTGGCCTGCATCAGAAACAGTGTGGCCAGCAGGAGCAGGGAGGTCATTCACCCCCTGTACTCAGCACTGGTTAGGCCACACCTTGAGTCCTGTGTCCAGTTCTGGGCCCCTCAGTTTAGGAAGGATGTTGACTTGCTGGAACGTGTCCAGAGAAGGGCAACAAAGTTGGTGAGGGGTTTGGAAGACAAGCCCTATGAGGAGAGGCTGAGGGAGCTGGGGTTGCTTAGCCTGGAGAAGAGGAGGCTGAGAGGAGACATCATTGCTGTCTACAACTACCTGAAGGGAGGTTGTAGGCAGGTAGAGGTTGGTCTCTTCTCTCAGGCAACCAGCACCAGAACAAGAGGACACAGTCTCAAGCTGCGCCAGGGGAAGTTGAGGCTGGATGTTAGGAAGAAATTCTTCCCAGAAAGAGTGATTGGCCATTGGAATGTGCTGTCCAGGGAGGTGGTGGAGTCACCATCACTGGAGGTGTTTAGGAAGAGACTTGATGGGGTGCTTGGTGCGACGGTTTAGTTGATTAGATGGTATTGGATGATAGGTTGGCTGTGATGATCTCAAAGGTCTTTTCCAACCTGGTCTATTCTATTCTATTCTATTCTATTCTATTCTATTCTATTCTATTCTATTCTATTCTATTCTATTCTATTCTGTTAGGCTGAGTGGCTTCAGGTACATACTGTGGAAAAAGTATTGAAATCAATCACCTTCTGAGGAAATCTTCTCCTGCCAGCTTCAGTGACCACTGATTCACCAATGAAAGTGCCACAGGTATATTAGGCCTCCCATTTTCAGTCTTGATGCTGGAAAGCCTATGGGGGTGATTATTGTGTTTAACTGTGAGCAGTTATCACAGGTACATGTGTCCTCCACAGAAAGATGTCTGTCTGTCTTCACCCAGGTGACGTAAGGAAGCCTCCAGTATTCCTGAGAAATAGCATGAGCCAAACAGCCTGAAATAAAGACAAACAAACCAAAACAAACCAACCAACAAACGGCAAAAAAAAACACACACACCCAATAAAATACAGTACAATACGCCAGGTTGGAAGAGACCTTCAAGATCATCACGTCCAACCCATCAACCAATCCAACCCACCTAAATACAATACAGTACAATAAAGTACAATACAGTACAATACAGTACAATACAACCCACCTAAACAACTGAAAAACTAAACCCTGGCACCAAGCACCCCATCAAGCCTCTTCTTGAACACCTCCAATGAAGGTGACTCCACCACTTCCACAGGCAGCTGATTCCAGTGGGCAATCACTCTCTCGGTATAGAACTTCTTCCTAAGATCCAGCCTAAACCTGCCCTGGCACAGCCTGAGACTGTGTCCTCTTGTTCTGGTACTGGCTGCCTGGGAGAAGAGACCAACCTCTGCCTGGCTACAGCCTCCCTTCAGGTAGTTGTAGAGAGCAAGAAGGTCACCCCTCAGTCTCCTCTTCTCCAGGCTAAGCAACCCCAGCTCCCTCAGCCTCTCCTCATAGGGCTTGTCTTCCAAACCCCTCACCAACTTTGTTGCCCTTCTCTGGACACGCTCCAGCAAGTCAACATCCTTCCTAAACTGAGGGGCCCAGAACTGGACACAGTACTCAAGGTGCGGCCTAACCAGTGCAGTGTACAGGGGCAGAATGACCTCCCTGCTCCTGCTGGCCACACTGTTCCTGATGCAGGCCAGGATGCCATTGGCCTTCTTGGCTGCCTGGGCACACTGCAGGTTCATGTTCAGCCTCCCATCAACCAGCACCCCCAGGTCCCTCTCTGCCTGGCCGCTCTCCAGCCATTCTGACCCCAGCCTGTAGCACTGCCTGGGGTTGCTGTGGCCAATGTGCAGAACCCGGCACTTGGATGTGTTCCATCTCCTGCCCTTGGATTCTGCCCATCTCTCCAGCCTGTCGAGGTCCCTCTGCAAAGCCTCTCTGCCCTCCAGCAGATCAACTACTGCCCCCAGCTTGGTGTCGTCCGCAAATTTACTGATGATGGACTCAATGCCCTCATCCAGATCATCAAGAAAGATGTTGAAGAGCATGGGGCCCAGCACTGATCCCCTGGGGCACACCACTAGTGCCTGGCTGCCAGCTGGATGTGGCACCATTCACCACCACTCTCTGGGCTCGGCCCTCCAGCCAGTTCCTAACCCAACGCAGTGTGCTCCTGTCCAAGCCATGGGCTGCCAGCTTGGCCAGGAGTTTGCTGTGGGGGACGGTGTCAAAGGCCTTGCTGAGGTCCAGGTAGACCACATCCACAGGCCTCCCCACATCCACCAGGCAGTCACCTGATCATAGAAGGAGATCAGGTTGGTCAGGCAGGACCTGCCCTTCCTAAATCCATGCTGGCTGGGCCTGATCCCTTGGCCATCCTGTAAGTGCTGTGTGATCGCACTCAAGATGACCTGTTCCATAATCTTGCCTGGCACTGAGGTCAGGCTGACAGGCCTAGAATTCCCTGGCTCATCCAACTGGCCCTTCTTGTGGATGGGCACCACACAAATCACATTATTTTTGAAAGCTTGGAATCTTTTTCATATTATGCAACCTTTTACTGAATTTGGATAGAACATGTGTAAATAATGATCTGTCTCCAGAGTAAGAAGTGAAACCATGCCTCTTAATTTTAAATACATTTTGCCTCAGTTTTGGCATGATTCTACACTGGTTCCAGTCGAGCTAGCTCGCTAGCTTTGTGTTACAGTCTACATTTCATCCGCCTTTGAAGAGAGGTCTTATCAAAAATACATTACCTGGAAGACAAAATTAGCACCTAGCAGAACTTTTTTATGACTGCTGCTGTTCTGAAAAACATACAGAAAACTTGTATGTATCTACACTTTGAGCAATCAGGATTTTATCACAGTACTGAGCACCTCAGCAAGCTGGGGTTACTCAGTCTGAAGAAAAGGAGGCTGAGAGGAGATCTTGCACTCTACAGCTACCTGAATGGAGGTTGTAGTGAGGAAGGGTTCAGTCTCTTCCCTCAAGAAACTAGAAACAGGACAAGAAGCAATGGTCTCAGCTTGAGCCAGGGGAGGTTTAGACTGGATACTAGGAAAAATTTCTTTACTGCAGGAGTGGTCAGGTATTAGAACAGGCTGCCCAGGGAGGTGGAGGAGTCAACATCCCTAGGAGTGTTCAAAAATCATGTAGCTGTGGCACTTGAGGGCATGGTGTAGCTGTTATGGTACTGTTGGGTTGACAGCTGGGCTTGATCTTAGAGGTCTTTCTCAACCTTAATGGTTCTATGTTAGATAACACATTTTGCCTGCATTATCTTGAGACATCAAAAAAGATACATATATTGAGCACAGCACTGTGGGGAGGAGCACCAGAAACGTTTGAAGTGATAATTTGGCTCCCTCAGTGACTCTGGGGTCTCAAGATTGCTGCAGCATGAAACTGAAGTTTTTTGCAAACTCTTCCCAGACTTTACCATGGAAGAACATAGCATATACCTGGACCTGAGCAAAGCCTTTGACACTGTCCCACACCACATCCTGGTCTCCAAGCTGGTGACACACGGGTTTGATGGATGGACCACCAGATGGATAAGGAACTGGCTTGATGGCTGCACCCAAAGAGTGGCTGTCAACGGGTCCATGTCCCAGTGGAGGCCAGTGACAAGCGGAGTCCCTCAGGGATCAGTCCTGGGACCAGTCTTGTTCAACATCTTTGTGGGTGCCATGGACAGTGGCATTGAGTGCACCCTCAGCAAGTTTGCTGATGACACCAAGCTCTGTGGTGCAGCAGACACACTGGAGGGAAGGGATGCCGTCCAGAGGGAGCTGGACAGGCTGGAGAGGTGGGCACAAGCCACCCTCAGGAGCTTCAACAAGACCAAGGGCAGGGTCCTGCATCTGGGTCGAGGCAATCCCAGGCACAAATACAGGCTGGGCAGGACTGCTGGGGAGCAGCCCAGAGGAGAGAGACTTGGGGGTGCTGGTGGACGAGAAGCTCAACAGGAGCTCTCATGTCACTTGCAGCCCGGAAAGCCAATCGATCCTGGGCTGCATCAGGAGAAGTGTGGCCAGCAGGTCAAGGGAGGGGATTCTCCCCCTCTACTCAGCTCTGCTGAGAGCCCACCTGGAGTACTGCCTCCAGTTCTGGAGCCCCTATTCCAAGAGGGATCTGGAGGTGCTGGAAGGTGTCCAGAGAAGGGCCACGAGGATGATCAGAGGGCTGGAGCACCTCTCCTATGAGGACAGACTGAAGGAGTTGGGGCTGTTCAGTCTGGAGAAGAGAAGGCTGCGAGGTGACCTCATTGTGGCCTTCCAGTATCTGAAGGGGGCCTACAAGAAGGCTGGGGAGAGACTTTTCAGACTATCAGGGAGTGATAGGACTAGGGGGAATGGAATGAAGCTGGAGGTGGGGAGATTCAGGCTGGACATGAGGAGAAGTTCTTCACCGTGAGGGTGGTGAAGGCCTGGAATGGGTTGTCCAGGGAGGTGGTTGGGGCCCCATCCCTGGAGGTGTTTAAGCCCAGGCTGGACGAGGCTCTGGCCAGCCTGATCTAGGGTAGAGTGTCCCTGCCCATGGCAGGGGGGTTGGAACTAGCTGATCCTTGTGGTCCCTTCCAACCCTAACTGAAACTATGAAACTATGAAACTATATAAGGATCCTGAAGGTCTTTGCCAACCTGATCTATTCTATTCTATTCTATTCTATTCTATAGACCACCTGGGCACACTGCTGGCTCATGTTTAGGCAGCTGTCAATCAGCACCCCCAGGTCCCTTTCTGTTTGGCAGCTCTCCAGCCACTTCGACCCCAGCCTGTAGCTCTGCATGGGGTTGTTGTGGCCAAAGTGCAGCACCTGGCACTTGGACTTGTTGAATGCCATCCCCTTGGACTCTGCCCATCTGTCCAGTCAGTCGAGATCCCTCTGCAGAGCCCTTCTGCCCTCTAACTGACCAACACCTGCTCCCAATTTGGTGTCATCTGCAAATTTGCTGATGACTGTCTCAATCCTCACATCCAGATCGTCAATGAAGATGTTAAAGAGGATCGGGCCCAGCACTGATCCCTGGGGGACGCCACTGGTGACTGGCCTCCAGCTGGAGGTGGCCTTCCACTTCTCTCTCTCCTTCCCTTCCCAGTACCTCACAGACACAATATATGCCAGCACAAGGTCAGGAAAGAGATAAGGGAGCAATGCAAAAGCTGAAATGGCAGAGAGAAGTGAAAAGAGAGAGAAATGTTGATGCAGTTTTTATCCTCATTAGAAAACCAATTGGATTATATAGGCATGCCTTTATTTTTCTGTGTATCAAATAACTAATTTTATTTACTTTTTACTCAAATATCTCCAGAAAGCTTGTATTCTTGTTTACAGTCAGGACACTAAGCTAAGGCACTTAGCTTTAAGCTAGAACAATATTCATCACAGTGCACTGTATGTTGCACTAGCAATAACATGTCTTGTCCCTTGCACAGCCACACAGTACCAGGATTGGATTCCTCACTTAAGAGAGTTTTGAAAGCATCTGAACATGCCATTGGTTGCCTGGAGTGGGGTGTTGCTGATCTGCAAAGGTCATAGCCCTGAAAACATTAAATCTTTTGGAATTATCCTGTTGTGACCGGTTTAGGCTGTGCCTTTAAGAAAGGGACAATTGCCTGGATACTCTGGCTGAATGTTTTTGATACTTAAATGACAACAAGATAGTCTAAACTAATTTCATTGGTAGGTTTAAGTTCTGTCAGTTCAGTGTGTGTTCAGCCTGGGTTCAGTCTTTTCTCTCTCTCTGTTCGTGCAGGCCTGTTTCTCTCTGATGCAACAGCTTTGCCGGACAGGAGCGGCCTTGAATTAACAAAGCTAACCAGATGTGACCGGTTGATGCTATGCCTTTAAGAAAGAGACAGCTGCTGAACACTCTGGCTGAATGTTTTTGGTATTTGAACAAAAACAAGATAGTCTAAACTAATTTCATTGGTGCTTGTGGGGTGCAGTTTGGAGTTTGGGTTCTGTTAGTTCAGTCTGTTTCTGGTCTGGGTGCAGGCTGGGTGCAGTCTGTGCTTCTCTGTCCTGTGGGCTGGACGGCTTCTTCTCTCTTTCTGAAGCAGGAACGGCCTTGAGTTAACAGCTAACCAGATAAGAGAACTAATTTGCATGTGCTTTTTAGCTAACAGAATTTTCCTTCCTTAATTGCCTTTCTCTCTCTCTCTAACCCTCTTTGGAAAAGGGGAGGTGGGGAGGGAGAGAGGGGGGTTCAGGGAACCCCCCTGGCCGGCTGGAGGGAAAAGGTTTTTCTGCATTGTGTTCATTGTTATATTTTCCTGTATATATTGTAAATATTGTATATTTGTGTACATATTCATTGCATTCCATTTATGCCTGTAAATATAGCTTTCATCTGCTTTTCCGACTGAGCTAGCTGTGGTTTCTTTCCCTGTGTGTGGGGAGGGAACTTTCTCACCCCACCACACCAGATAAGAAAACTAATTCTTGCACACGCTTTGAGCTAACAGAATTTTTCTCTTTAATTGCCTTTCTCTCTCTCTCTAACCCTTTTTGGGAAAAAGAAGAGGTAGGGAGGGAGAGAGGGGGGTTCAGGGAACCCCCCTGGCCGGCTGGAGGGAAAAACCTTTTCTGCATTACGTTCATTGCTGTGTATTTCTGATATATTGTAAATATTGTATATTTGTGTACATATTCATTGCATTCCATTTCTGCCTGTAAATATAGCTTTCATCTGCTTTTCCGACTGAGCTAGCTGTGGCTTCTTTGTGTGTGTGTGGGGAACTTTCTCACCCCACCACACCTGCTAATTTGTAATTTGGGAGGGTTTAGAAATCTCAGTCCTAGGAGGTTATGTAAGATCTGCTGGTAATATGTGGTGTATAGCAAGATGGGTAGAAAGAACAAATAATGCCCCTAGCTAAGAACAGAAAAATAAATCTAGATGAAGTTCAGATAAATGAGTGTTAGAGAAGCAGTCCATAAGGAGAAGAGTGAGGAGAAAGTTCTTCACAGAAAGAGTTGTTAGCCACTGGAATGGGCTGCCCAGGGTGGAGGTGTTCAAAAGGGAGGTGTTCAAAAGGGGATAGGACATGGCACTTGAAGCCATGATTTAATTAGTCACAAGGTGTTGGGTGGCAGGTTGGACTTGATGATCTCTGAGGTCTTTTCCAACCTTATTGATTCTATGATTCTAAATTAACAGTCCTGAAGTGGAGACTGATTTTTCAGACTCTTTTTTCCTCTCCTACAGTGAAGGGTGTTGTCAACACATATATACATACTACTTGACCTAATGAAGCTGTTTGGTTTATAGAATTATAGTATGAGATAGAGAGTCCACTTTTCCAGGTCATTGGATATGTCAGAGTCAAATCCTCTGGTCTTCTTGGTGTAGCTTCCATTCTGCTCTGGGCTGGAGTGTGGATTTGGAGATGCCGTAATAGCAGGGGACGTTCTTGTGTGGTGCGCTTCCTGCCCATTCTATTCAGTGGAGGTTAGCTTGGATATTAGGAATATTTTCTTCACTGAAGGAGTGTTCAGGCATTGGAACAGGCTGCCCAAGGAGGTGGTGGCGTCGCCATCCCTGGCGGTATTCAAAAAACATGTAGACATAGCACTCCTGGGCATGGTTTAGTGGGCATGGTGGGTTTGGGTTCATGGCTGGATTTGATGATCTTAGAGGTCTTTTCCAGCCTTAAAAAGTCTATGATTCTATGATATAGACTAGACTAGACTAGACTAGACTACACTAGAATAGAATAGAATAGAATAGAATAGAATAGAATAGAATAGAATAGAATAGAATAGAATAGAATAGAATAGAATAGAATAGACCAGGTTGGAAGAGATCTTTGAGATCATCAAGTCCAACCTATCACCCAATCTCATCTAGTCAACCAAACCATGGCACCAAGTGCCCCATCCAGTCTCTTCCTAAACACCTCCAGTGATGGTGACTCCACCACCTCCCTGGGCAGCCCATTCCAATGGTCAATCTCTCTGGGAAGAAATTCTTCCTAAAATCCAGCCTAAACCTCCCCTGGCATAGCTTGAGACTGTGTCCTCTTGTTCTGATGCTGGTTGCCTAGGAGAAGAGACCAACCTCCTCCTGGCTACAACCTCCCTTCAGGTAGTTGTAGAGAGCAATGAGGTCTCCCCTCAGCCTCCTCTTCTCCAGGCTAAGTAACCCCAGATCCCTCAGCCTCTCCTCATAGGGCTTGTGCTCCAAACCCCTCCCCAGCTTTGTTGCCCTTCTCTGGACACATTCCAGCAAGTCAACATCTTTCCTAAACTGAGGGGCCCAGACCTGGACATAGGACTCAAGGTGTGGCCTAACCAGTGCTGAGTAGAGGGGTAGAATTTGTAATTCACAGCTCTTTTCCCATTCTTTGCCTTTTGACTCCCAGTGAGAGGATGGGCTCATTTCGTGCAGTTCATGCTCCTTTACAGTAGAGCCTGTTTACCGCAGCTTATGTTCCGGACCACCACTCATGGGCTGGCTCCTCTGAGGCAGGCTGATGCTGTGCTCAGTAATACTGAATGAGAATTTGCTTTTTCCTGTGAAATGTGCATTTTGCACAGCATGGAGAAGCTCCAAGCTTCCTCTTCTAAGCTGCAGTTTGTGCCACTGGCTGTAGAAAATTTCCCTTGTTTTCTGTAGCTCGTAGAGGGTGACCTTTTTACCTCCTGCCAGTCTGGATCAGGCTCCAAGGTTTGCTTGACAGCTCAAGCTGCTGATGCCATTTGGGAGCTTTTTGCCTGCTTCAGTCTCAGAATTGCTTTCTTGCAATTTGGGTGAGTTTTCCTTGCCAGCTGAGTTTCTCACAGCTCCTCAGGCCAGTCTTCCTGCATCTTGGAGGCTTCTCTCTGCTCTTGAGTAAGCAGGGCTTGGGCTCTGGCATAGAATCGTAGAATCCACCAGGTTGGAAAAGACCTCAGAGATCAGATAATGTACTACCTAACACCTCATGACAACTAAACCATGACTTCAAGCGCTACGTCCAATCCTTTTTTTGAACACCTCCAGGGACAGTGACTCCACCTCCCTGGGTAGCACATTCCAATGCCTGACTACTCTTTCTGTGAAAAACTTTCTCCTCACCTTGAGCCTAAACTTCCCCTTGTGAAGCTTGAGACTGTGTCGACTTGCTCTGTTGGTGGTTGCCTGGGAAAAGAGACCAACCCCCACCAACAACTTCCTTTAAGGTAGTTGCAGACAGCAATAAGGTCTCCCCTGAGCCTCCTCTTCTCCAGGCTAAACAACCCCAGCTCCTTCAGCCTCTCCTCATAGGGCTCATGCCCGAGGCCTCTCACATGTAACTCCTGGAGCTTTGTTTGGCTCACAGGCTATGGCAGCTGTCTTTCCTCAGGCGCTCTTGGGGTGAGCAGTATTTCTCTCCATTGTCAGATAGGCAGGGTTTCTCTCCCAGGCTGCAGTGTCTGGGATAGCTGCTTTAAAGTTTGTTGTTTTAAAGCTCTCTCCATTCTGGTCTCCGGTAAAGAGGAAAAGTCAGCGTCGAGAATCTAGCAGCATCACGCCGTGCTCTTGGAGCTTCAGCCAGCTCTTTACTTTGCATGGCATAAATCATAAAGTCTCTGGGACAGTGCCCTTTCTTTTAATTCTTTTTAATTCTTTTAATTCTTTTTCCAAATAAAGAATATTTTCATCATAGGACTGAGCCTTTTCCTTGCAATACTGAATCTTTTCCTCATAGTTTTTAAATTCGTCCAGTGCTGACACTATGCAAGCACCCATAATTACAACATGTTCCTGCCTGGCTCACTCAAGCTTTCAGCCAGTTCCCTCAGTAATGTGACCTGGATTTTTGCAATTTTCTTTCACCCATTCCATATCTGAGGCTGCAATTACATATTTATCTTGTGAAGCTATTCCCACCGCTGAATACCCTAGGCCTCACTGCCTGTTAATGTAGCTGCTCTGTAGCCTTTCCTTATCTCTTCTGGGATTCAGTTCTCCTGGGGCTTTTCTCCTGTCTGCCTCTGGCACGGGGCTCTCAGAGTGTTTGTTGCCTTGGTCCAGGTGCAAGGCCCAGGTGTAGTTTGCCTGCTGGGGCAAGCTCTTCAGCTGCAGCTCTGGCAGCATTTGGCTCTTGTTGCTTCTTGGCAAGAACAGGCCAATTGCCTACCTTCTGGGCTGCTTTAAATACTGTCCAAAGACAATTAATGGCCTTTGGTAACAGAGAAACCTGATAGCTGAACCTGTAGGGTGGGGCATATCCAAAACTGGCCAGGGGCACACACAGTTCACAGCTGTGCTACAAGGTTAATTACACGTGCTACATGTTTATCTGGACCTCAGGAAGTGTCCAGGTTTGCACTTTCACAGGTGCTTAGCTCATTGTCCAGGTGAGGGCATGTTTTAGGGTTTGTCCCTTCAGGACAGTATGGAGTGCTGTCACGGGTTTAAGGCTGGATGCCTTAACAGAGTTGAGGACTTCCTATGCCTCAACTTCCACCCATTGCCCCTTGTCCTGTCGTTGGGCATCACCAAAAAGAACCTGGCTCCGCCCTCTTCACGCTAACCCTTTACATTTTAAGAAACATTGATGAGATCACCCTCAGTCTCCTCCTCTCCAAAATAAAGAGCCCCAGCTCCCTCAGTCTCTCCTCATAAGGAAGATGTTCCAATCCTTTAATCATTCATATGGCTCTGAACTGGACTGTTAGAAGCAGTTTCTTGTCCTTCTTGAACTAAGGGGCCCAGAACTGGACACGATATTCCAGATGCAACCTCACCAGGGCAGAGTAGAGGTGGGGGAGAACCCCTCTTCTCCCACAAACCACTCCCCTTCTAATGCACCCTAGAATGGCATTGGCCCTGCTGGCCACAAGAGCACAGTACTGGCTCATGGTCTTCCCTCCCTCCATCAGGACCCCAGATCCCCTTCCCCTTCACTGCTCTCCAACAGGTCCTTCCCCAACATACAATGACATACGGGGCCATTCCTAATGGACCACAAAACATTCACTGATGATTGCAATCATTAACCCACTTTTGAATTTGGAACTAGAGAAAGAAAATTATCATGATCCTAACTCTAAGCCCAGATCCTGGACACCTTGCATGTAAAGAGAGGGTTCTCACTGAACTCAGGTAGCTTTTCCAGTGTTTAAGACCAGACTGGAGTAGGATTTAAGCAGCTTGGTCTAGTGGAAGGTGTCCCTGCCCATTGCAAGGGGGTTGGAACTAGATGTTCTTAAAGGTCCTTCCCAATTCAAGTTTTTCTATGATTCTATGAAGCCAATCACATAGCAGTATTCTTTGGTTTCATCTCCTGTGTTTCCTGGGCCTTTCAGATTTCAGTGAGGCTTGTACAGACTCCCTCTGCCTGGAACAGCTTGCAGGACCCAGGCCAGCATCAGTAGCTCGCTCTTTTGCTTGCTTTTAACAGCTTGTTTAGCTCTGTTCCTGTGTCTGAACAGGCTGTTTCAGTAGGCAGAAAACAAAGCCCTTAGCAACAGGTCATAGAATTATTAAGGATGGAAAAGACCTCTACGATTATCAAGTCCAACCAGCAGTACAGCATCACCATGCCCATTCAACCATGTCCCAAAGTGCCACATCTACATGGGTTTTTTTCAGCATCTTCATGAATGGTGGCTTGACCACCCCCTGGGCAGCCTGTTCCAATGTCTGACCACTCTTTCTGTAAAGAAATTCTTCCTAATATCCAATCTAAATTTCCCTTGGGGCAACCTGAGGCATTTCCTCTCCTCCTTTTTCTAGTTAATTGGGAGAAGAGACCAACAGCCACCTCACTACAACTGCCTTTCAGATAGTTGTAAGGAGCAAGAAGGTCTCACTTCAGCCTCTTCTTCTCCAGGCTAAACAATCCCAGTTCCCTCCAATGCTCCTCATAAGATGTGCTCTTCAGACCCTTTCCCAGCTTGGTTGCCCTTCTCTGGACATGCTCCCACACCTCAATGTCTTGAGGTGTCATGACTAGACCATGGCACCAAGTGCCACGTCCAATCCCCTCTTGAACACCTCCAGGGACGGTGACTCCACCACCTCCCTGGGCAGCACATTCCAATGGCGAATGACTCTCCCAGTGAAGAATTTCCTCCTCACCTCGAGCCTAAACCTCCCCTGGCACAGCTTGAGACTGTGTCCCCTTGTTCTGGTGCTGGTTGCTAGAGAGAAGAGACCAACCTCTTCCTGGCTACAGCCACCTTTCAGATAGTTGTAGAGAGCAATGAGGTCACCCCTGAGCCTCCTCTTCTCCAGGCTGAAAAATCCCAGCTCCCTCATCCTCTCCTCACAGGGCTGTGCTCAAGGCCTCTCACCAGCCTTGTTGCCCTTCTCTGGACATGTTCAAGTGTCTCGATGTCCTTCCTAAACTGAGGGGCCCAGAACTGGACACAGTACTCAAGGTGTGGCCTAGCCAATGCAGAGTACAGGGCACAATGACCTCCCTGCTCCTGCTGGCCACACTATTCCTAATGCAGGCCAGGATGCCATTGGCCCTCTTGGCGTTGTCCTTCTTGGCCACCCGAGCACACTGCTGACTCATGTTCAGGGACCGGTCAACCAGCACTCCCAGGTCCTTTTCTGATGGACAACTTTCCAGCCACTGTGCCCCAGGCCTGTGAAGTTGCCTGGGATTTTTGTGACCCAAGTGCAGGACTCGAGACTTGGCCTTGCTGAACCTCATACAGCTGACCTCAGCCCACTGATCCAGCCTGTCCAGATGCTTCTGCAGAGCCTTCTGCCTTTGAGCAGATCAACACAGCCACCCAATTTAGTGTCATCTGCAAGCTTACTGAGGATGCCCTCAATCCTCTTGTTCAGATCATTGCTAAAGATACTGAAGAGAACTGGCCCCAGCGCTGAGCCCTGGGGAGCACCGCTAGTGGCCAGCCATCAGCTGGACTGAACTCATATATTTTCCTATATCGCAGCAACTAATAAAATGGCCCCTTTCCTCTGACAGGCTGACAGCATAGTTTTGGCCTGATTACCCATGAAGGGGGAATGACTATTTCACCTGCAGCTGCAGTGGTCGGAGGAGCTCAGCAGGGGGCTGTCCTGCTCTGAACGAGCACGGGAGGCGGCTGCAGAGGCAGCGCAGCCTGGCTCCCTGCCGTGTGCGATAGCTCCTCCGTGGAGCACGCTGAAACCAAGCGCGTTATAGCACGGTCTGGAGACGTCCTCCTAGCGGTTAGCCAGGAAACGTAGCCAAATACATGTTCAGACACCACCTGAGCAGGATGCTCCTGCTACTTCCACAAACATTCCCACTAAGCAGATTTTCAGGAGAAATTAAGTTCTCCTCATCATTCTAGTTAGGTAAAAACTCTGCCTGTGGAGAGGTTTAGGCTATCTCTTCCCCTGTAGCAGTGATCTTTCAATCCTCCCAATGCCACAGCAAGATTGTTTGTGTAATTCTGCATCTTTTAAATTTTCACTGAGCACTGCTTGGAAAATCTTAAGAGGCCACAAAGCAGATCCTGAAGACAAAGGTCTCAAGTGATTTTGGCAAAGCATTGTTTTTTCTCTGTTCATATAAAGCATTTCAACCCTTTAAAATGCCCAGCTAGCACGGCAGGCAGCAGCCCAAATAACAAAGGAGATCCACAGCTGGATTTAAAATTGTGCATGGAGCCAAGTAACCATAAGCTAAATACCACAGAAACACATTTGAAATGAAAGAGCACTGATACTGAGGGTATGTGTCTTTGGGAAAAGGTTTGCGGCTTTCCACCAGTGCCTAAAAGCAAAAGAAAGACCTGGAGGGATTTCTCCAGGGACACACCATCTTCTACAGGACAAACCCAACTAGTACAAGGCATTTTGGAGCCGTTTGGTTGTCGAGAAGCTCAACAGGAGCTCTCAATGTGCACTTGCAGCCCGGAAAGCCAATCAGATCCTGGGCTGCATCAGGAGAAGTGTGGCCAGCAGGTCAAGGGAGGTGATTCTCCCTCCTCTACTCAGCTCTGCTGAGACCCCACCTGGAGTACTGCCTCCAGTTCTGGAGCCCCTATTCAAGAGGGATCTGGAGTGCTGGAAGGTGTCTAGAGAAGGGCCACGAGGATGATCAGAGGGCTGGAGCACCTCTCCTGTGAGGACAGACTGAAGCAGTTGGGGCTGTTCAGTCTGGAGAAAAGGCGGCTCTGAGGTGACCTCATTGTGGCCTTCCAGTATCTGAAGGGGACCTTCAGGAAGGCTGGGGAGGGACTTGTCAGGCTATCAGGTAGTGATAGGACTAGGGGGAATGGAATGAAGCTGGAGGTGGGGAGATTAGGCTGGACGTGAGGAGGAGGTTCTTCACCATGGGAGTGGTGAAGGCCTGGAATGGGTTGTCCAGGGAGGTAGTTGAGGCCCTGTCCCTGGAGGTGATTAAGAGCAGGCTAGGTGAGGCTCTGGCCAGCCTGATCTAGTGTGGGGTGTCCCTGCCCATGGCAGTGGGGTTGGAACTAGGTGATCCTTGTGGTCCCTTCCATCCCTGACTGATACTATGATTCTATGAACAGCAGAGCAACCCATGTCTAGGTTGGAGGACATGTGTATGATGTTCTTGAATTTAGGTTCTCCACCATTTCCACTTTTTCTTCTTTTCTGTCTGCTCTCCCTTAGGCCTGCTGTAAAGCAGCCATGCTGCTGGAGGTGTATTTCTGTGCAAGCTACACAGCATATTGTTCCCATCGTTCACAAATACACCACTTTGCCAGCAGGGATGTGGGGGCAGGACTACAGCTATGGGGTTTTTTTAGTGCTCAGGCTTAGAGCTACAAACCTCTGCTGCACAGCTTGCTGATTAGGGCAGGCAGGATTTGTAACAACTCCACACCTCATTTCACAGTCCATGCTTTCAGAGTAGTTAAATGTGGGATTTTTAAGAAGTGAGGCAAAATTGCCATTTTCTCTTAGGCTTCACATTCTTGGAGTTATGGTTGTAACTGGAACAAAGCTCTTCAGTTTCCTGAAGAGCCTTGATTAATATTTTGTGACAGAAAAT
>CM026897.1:4158058-4295359 GCA_015227895.2 Colaptes auratus | reverse complement strand
GGAGGCAGATCTACACAATTATTTTACAGTGTACTGAGTACTGGGGTTTGATCTGCACTCTAGTGGATGTCCAATAAGAACTGGATCAGAACAACAAGATACTGAAGACTGAGCTCATAGACATTCTAGCACATTAAGGCTGTGCAGGCATGATCCCACCTCTACAGAATGCAAAGGCAAAATCCCTATTCAATTCACCACAGAAGGATCAAAACTTTATTTCTTAATATTTATTGTAATAAAATTCATGCAGTGATCCACTGCTTGAACCCTTTCAGATTTGACCTGATGGCAAGAAGAAAAAGTGCAATTATGCCAAGAAGATACTAAAAAAACCCTGATAATTGGCGGAGGAGAACAGCAAGTAAGCTACTTGAATGAAAACATATTGTAGTACTTATCAGTAACTGACTACCAGATCTCTTAATAGAAGCTTAAGCATATTACCACATGTCCTTCTTGCCTTATATGCACAGATGTTATTGCCAGCTGTGATCTTCATCTGCATACTTTATCTGTGTGCTGTGAGTGACTCTGGGGCATGATTCCACTAATGCAGTTTAGGCTGTTTACACTTTTATAATGCATAGCTCTAAAAACTGCCTTTTTCCCCTGTTATGATTTGGGATTCCTATTTCTATTTCCCTACAGAACAAAACAGCACTATAAGCAATGATAAATCCAAATCATGTCACAAGTTTAACATTTCTTTGCAATTTTGAATTCATGCTCCAAATATTCATTCTACACAAGAAGATTTTAGCACCTGTGTTTCTTAGAGTGGTTTTCACACCCCTGTTGTTACTCTATTTCTAACTCCATTTTCACACAGGCCAGGGAAAGTCAATGTGAGAGTCATTAAAATGTAATCAAATATAAGGCAGATGCCCAGAGAACACTCATTGTAAACCCATTTCTAGTCTTGTTTATAAAATTGCTTTAAAGTTATGTTTCTAATGCAATGTGTGCTTCAAAAGAATTAATTTCTGTATTAGTCCCAGGTGTTTTCAAACCTGAGAAGACAAAGACTAACATTCTATACTGTGATTAAATCCACTTCCACACAGCACAACTGACCAGATGACAGCACTTAAAACCTGCACTCAACTCTGGCAGCAGAGTTCATGGGTACACTGACCTGTCATCCCCTGTCGCGTTCAACGGCTCCAGAGACACGGCAAATCCCACGTACAAAAGAAGCAGCAGAAATCTAACAGCGGTGTGTCCTTCCATCGAGAAGACAAGCCGGCTCCTCCACACCCAGCGCATCCGCTGCTCTGGTCCAGCGTGCAGCTGGGCGCCCGCGCTCTGCTGGGCAGCATGACGGGCAGCAGATCCGGCCAATCACGGCGGGATCCGCCGCTCCACCACCGCACCAGCGCCCACGGGAGCAGCTCTCCGTGTGCTCAGATTTATTCTGACAGTGGACACCTACTGCTGGCAAGTTCCTTGTTGCATGTTCTGGGGAAATTGTTACAGGGTGTGAGCTGTTTGCTAAAGGAAAGAGAAAGAATATAAAACAGTCTCTCCAGGCTCTAAAATCAGACTGAAGAGCACTTCCTATCTGTACCCAGCCCTAACCTTAAAAAAGGAAGGTGCTGTTTCCAAACAGCTCTGAACTTTCTCCCAAGATAAGCAGAGAAAGAATTACATGTATTTTAAAGTCATATAATACCTTCACAGTATTATCCTCATTTTATAGAGGTGAAAACTGACATAACAAGATTACAAGTCAAGTTCATAAAAGTTTCATTCCTTCAGTACTAATTCAGTTTGTGTATGCCCAGCTTTCTGGCTCAATTGCTTTTATACTTAAAGCCAGGCCACAAAATTGCAGTGCCTCCATCGCTGTGAATACAGCAGGTTGGCTCTGGGATGAATCATTACCAACACATATGTGGTTGCAGGCACTGGTACCACTTCTGCAGACTCTCTGTCCTCATCTGCCTTCTCAAAATACACCTCAGCTCTCCTTGTGGTGACAAAGAAGCAAGGCACACAATCTGACCCCTCAAAACCTATGACCCATGTGTTCTCGACACACTGCTCACTAACTGCAGCTTGCATTCCCGGTGTCTGCACAGAACCAGGAAAGCTGAAACCAGGATGCTCACTGGTGCTCTGCAACCACATTCATGTGCAGTCTGGCCACAATCAAGAACACGGCCATGGATCTGTGACTTGCTTGGAACTGTGGGGTCCAGGCAGAAATGGGTTCTTGGTACCTGCCTTCAGCATGGGCAACTCACAACAGCACTTAGATGGCATTTCCACCCTTTTCCACTAAAGGACATGGTCACAACCTGCTCCTGCTAACAGCTATGTGAACTTACAGATGCATTTACTGATCTATGTACTCACACACTGCTTTCTTGCTCACAGGCTAACATCAGCTACCTGCTGATGTGATCATGCAATAATCCCTGCTTCATTGTCAAGAGCTCCATAGCAATGTCTGTTGCATTCCAGATATAAGATGAAGATAAGGGCTTTAGCATCATAACTATTAAAAAGGATTTACCATCTTAATTCATTTCCCCTTCAGTGATACAGAAAGTATTCACTAATCTTAAAAATCTCTCAATGGCTTGTCCTCAGTATTACTGCTTCTATCCAATTTAAGGAGGAATCCAGATACTTATGTGTGACTCTCAGCTTGAAAAAAATTAGATAAGGGAATGCAGTGATAAAGGAGTTGAAAACAATCTCTCAATTTTCTGTGAAGCACCAGAAATGTATGATGCTAAACTTAGAATAATTATACCAATACAGAGACATGGCTCAGCTGAATATTTAAAGCATTCCTGGGAAGGCAAGGAAGCACAACACACTCTTCTAAAATCTGTGAAGCCACTAATGTCACTGGCCTGTTTAATGTTGCAGTACACCTGATCCATGGTCCTTCCTAAATAAGTGGGGAAAGAAAGGCACAGAGAGGCTTTCTGATGGTGCCATGAGATTTCATTCATGGGTTGATGTTTTCTAAGCGCTCTTCATCAGCATGGGAGCAAAAGCTAAGAAATAAAAACACTGAAGTACAAACCAGTATGGCACAACTGAAAAATAATGTGTCCTTTGATGGCAGTTAAGAGGAAAGTAGGATAAACATCAAGCAGATAGTCAGTATAGTATAGTACAGATAGTGAATGCAGGATAACGTCCTGCAGTCCATTACGTGACAATTGTACTGACCTCCTGTGTGTTTCCATGGTGCTATCAATTTCTGGAGGGAGCCTGCCTTCTTAGAACACCATTTCACATAGTCAAAGAGGGGGAAAGTACATGTCCATTTGCTCAGAAACAAAGGGCGTTGGTCAGACAACAGAGAAAACATGCAATGCCAAACTGCTAGCACAGGGGAAACCAGTATAAATCAGTGTAAATATACGAACTTACTGATCATAATTCACTGATCGGCAGACAGCATCTAAAATAACAGCAAAAGAAGCACGAAGAAGCCTTTCCCTATCTTGACTCTTGCTAATAATAGTAACAATACTAAATATTTGATACAGTTATCAAAAATGCTGCTTTCTATGAGGTTCAAGCATTAACAGGTTCACACAGTATCTACAGAGAAAGTAGATCCACTGAAAGCAAAGAACTCATCCCAAGCATTTATTCAAAGCCACCACCTCTGTATTACTGAGTTTAAAAAGAAAACTTGAAGAGAGCCTTATATGTAAGTAGTCCTGACAAGGGCATGGTTAGATGAGCTCTTGTGACTCTGCTGACAAATGACTGTCGTACATTTGTCTGTTTTATGTTGAAATCAGCTAAATGAAGCTTGCTCAGCCACATGCTTCAGTGGACAAAGGGTGAAAAAGGATCATCACACACTGGTTTATGGAACGCACCAGATCGCCTTCAACGCCACAAAGGCATCTGATGAACCTTCTTCAGAACAAAGTCAATGCTAACAGTCCACAGTTCTGTTTACATCCTGTAAGATGAGCTATGGTGGTGTAAAAGTAACCCATATTTGAAGTAAGATGATTAAACTGTGGGTTACCATCTTTTGTTCCCTCTTTGGTAATAAGTTTTTGCTCATGATTACTCTTCATGCAGACCTCATCTTTTGATGATAAAGTATCCACCATTAGTTGTTTTTCTCACCTAGATCCACTGCAGTTCAGACATTTCTACCAGCACAGAGGAGGCACAGCAGCAGATCTTACTGCACTTTTAAAACTGCTGGGGTTTATTTGGATCTGTCTTGCAGGGGTGGGGGAAAGGTAGTCAAGAAAGCAGATGGCAATTGTATTCAGTGTAAGGGTTCACAGTTTTGCAAGTTTGTGAAACAAATAATCAGAGACTGATAGGCTGGCCAGTAAATACTGTTGGCATCTCACACACCCCCAAATGTGTCACCACAGTCCAGCAAAACCCTGTCAAATGGGATGCTTACATAAACATTGATAGAGACCCTGAGATGACAGCTGTTCTGCCTGATGCTGCAATGATTACACACACACTGAATTTGCACACAGTGAGTGAGACTGCAGACATAATTTAAAAAGTGGATAATTTATCTATTTGGCTAGCATCTCCTCAGGCAGACAATGGCCCAATCTATTTTCAACACAGTTTACAGTTACCTTCAGCTGATATATATCAGCTCACCATGAACTGAGCAGCTTTGTAAAATAGTAGGTCTCAACCAAAGTATGAGGTATCAGCCACTATGCAAGGTAATAGCAATAAATACATTACTAGTTTTTTAACCTTGAGACATGCATTGTTCCTCTGATTCAGATCTATTCACAATGCACTGACAATGCAGTAGAAGCACAGAAAGAAAATTGGCAGAAAATAGCTTGTCTCAGGTCCAACACAATCCTCTCTGTGCACAACTAATTTGCCTGCAGGCCTTTTAGCCTTCACCTTCACCATAGGACGATGCAAAAATAAATCCTGTTACATCCCTAACTCCTTCCTGCCTTCCTTCTGCTCCTTTCACCCTTCCTAAAAACAACAAAGGATGCCATCCTATTCTGAGAAGACTCCAGACTTTCCTGCAGCTGGTGTGGATGGAGACTGCACAACCTCTCTGGACAGCCTCTCATCCTTAAAGTGAAGAACTTTTTCATGATGTTCAGATGAAACCTCCTGTGTCCAGATTGTGCCCATTGTCCATTGTCCCATTGCTGGGCACCACAGAAAAGTCTCACCCCACCCTCTTGAAACCCACCTTTTAGATATGGATAAGCATTAGTAAGGTCCCTTCTCCAGGCCAAGCAGCCCCAGGTCTCTCAGCCTTTCCTCCTAAGACAGATGCTCCATTGCTTTCATCATCCTAATAGCCCTCTACTGGACTCTCTTCAGTAGCAGAATTAAGATTCTCATTGTTGGTTTACCTTCCAGGGAAAGGGAAGGGGGAGGGGAGGGGGGGGGCGGGGGAGGGAGGGGGAGAGGAGGGAGGAATTGGTTTTGAGGAGGGGCACAGCGGAGCAGCTCAGTGTGCATTAGAAGGTAGGTCTACCACTGAGGAAAGTGGTTGCAACGCTTGGAGAACGGTGGCGGCCAAAAGGCCAAGGGCCGTTTGACACACCGCGCTTTGTAAAACGCTAAGCGACAGAAGCCACTGGCTCTGAGGCACCGGACACGGTAGTCAAAGCCCTAACTGCCCCTGGGCTTTTCCTTCAACCTGCTTTTTGTTGTTCTTCTGATAGGAGGAGGCATGTCAAAAACCAGTGAAACAACTTCAAACACTGTCTCGCCGATCGGCCCGCGCTAAGCGAACCGCCAGGGGGACGAGAACAGCGGCGCCAGCTGCGGGGACGAACGGGGGCAACGTGGCGGCGGCGCGCAGGAGGACGGGAGCTGTAGTTCCGCCCGTGCGGAGCGCGGCCGGGCCCGGGGAACGAGAGAGACGCGGTGCAGACAAAGGTGTGAGCGGCGGGGAGCGAAGGGCTAGCTGCGGAGAGGTTGGTTCCTGAAGCCCTTCATTTGAGGCGCTCTCTGCAGCTCTGCGGTACGTCAGAAATGAGATTTCGCGGGGTGCACCGGAGATCAGATTATAGCAGGACTTCTAAGGCAAATTGTGGGATTGTGGATTTATCTGCTCAGCTAACCGAAACATTTAATTTTAGAAGCTCTTACATAACAGTGCTGGCGTTCTCCGAGAAGAATAACCCATTTCCACCCAGCTGCCACCAGTGCTGCTGGGCAGCTGCTCGCAGCAGAGTTAGCACTTTGGGGTATTTCGCTGCCACACCACCTGTCCAGGGAGAGGAAGGACCAATGAAAGCAGGATCATGTGGCTGCCTTTGCGAGCATGACTTTTATTTAGAGTGGCATGCTTGAATGAGGCAGCTATGCCTGTTCAGTTGTCATCTACAGCATGGGCTGATGGTAGGTCTCAAAAGTAATAAACATTTGTTTCTGTTACATGATTTTGCTATGGCGCTGCTCCATGGAGACTTAGGGAAAATGTAGTTAACTGTCAAAAGTTGGAAGAATAGAATAGAATAGAATAGAATAGAATAGAATAGAATAGAATAGAATAGAATAGAATGGCATGGAATGGCATGGCATGGAATGGAATGGAATGGAATGGAATGGAATGGAATGGAATGGAATAGAATTAACCAAGATGGAAAAGACCTTCGAGATCATCACATCCAACCTACCATCCAACACCATCTGATCAACTAAACCATGGCACCAACCACCCCATACAGACTCTTCCTAAACACCTCCAGTGATGGTGACTCCATCACCTCCCTGAGCAGCACATTCCAATGTGAAGAGCTTCTTCCAATGGCCAATCACTCTTTCTATGAAGAGCTTCTTCCTAACATCCAGCCTAAACCTCCCCTGGTGCAGCTTGAGATTGTGTCCTCTTGTTCTGGTGCTGGTTGCTGGGAGAAGAGACCAAGCCCCACCTGTCCACAACCTCCCTTCAGATAGTTGTAGAGAGCAATAAGGTCACCCCTGAGTCTCCTCTTCTCCAGGCTAAGCAACCCCAGCTCCCTCAGCCTCTCCTCATAGGGCTTGTGTTCCAAACCCCTCACCAACTTTGTTGCATTTCTCTGGACACCTTCCGGCAACTCAACCTCTTTCCTAAACTGAGGGGCCCAGAATGGGAAGAAACCCTGGCTCTGCTATCAAGAGCTCTTTGGCATCTTCCCCGCTCTCCCCTAATACACCATAGGTGATACTTCTGCTTTTGCTCACATTTCAAACATCTTGGGAAGCACCCGATGAGGATGCAGGGATACAAGAGGGGGTTTATTGTGAGCTCCAAGGACGATGGCAACAGGAAGGAGGCTCCCAGGACTACAGCCGAGCCCACTCCACGCAAAATGCAAGCAATGCCACCATGCCCACCTCATTTT
Organism: Colaptes auratus; assembly: GCA_015227895.2. NCBI lineage: Eukaryota > Metazoa > Chordata > Aves > Piciformes > Picidae > Colaptes > Colaptes auratus. The sequence continues at coordinate 4,288,019 of CM026897.1, read as the reverse complement.
AAAGACGGCTCCCTGTATGTTTCGAGCGCAGCAGTCATCTTCCGTTTCTCTATACGACGGAAATGACTGCAATGGTCCCCGATGACAGGAACGGGCACACAGGGGTCATTTGGGGAAGCCAGACTGAATGTCAGCGTCCTTCACAGCGTTGTTTCACCAGCGCACCCCAGGAAGAAGGCCGACGAGCTTCACTCTGCCTGCTCTGCTTCCTAGCAAAGTAGGTAACTCCCGGAGAAAATGGATTAAACAACTTAAACCGAGGGATAGTTGGCTGCGGACAGTTACCACGACCCGCGCTGGGAACCGAACCCGCGGACCTGAGGAGACGGGCCAGGTTGTCCCACGCGGTGCCGGGCGAAACTTTCCATCAGGCGCGGCGCGGTCAGCCCGCGGCGGGGCCTTGCAGTCACAGCTAGGCGGCGCGGAGAGGGTGGGACTCCTTCTTTCGCTCTCGGCAGCCGCGACGGAAAGATGGGTGAGCGCTGCCGCGGGAACTGGGCCGCGCGGGGTGTGCGGGATAAGGCAGTGGTTGTGTACCGCGGCGGCGTCCGTAGCGCTCTCCTCTCTCTGCTGCGCTAGCCTTCCACCGGGTCTGGGCCCTTACAATGTTGGTTTGGGCGGTAGCGCCGCGGCCGCCATTACTCACCACGCCGCCGCTGCTCGTCGGGAGCAATGCGGCCAGGCCCCGGCCGCAAACACGCAGCTGGGGACAGGCCGTGTGAGAGGATTGGGGGTGCGGGAGCATCCCCCTCATCTCACTTCGTCTTTATTCTGCAGGAAAGTGCCGAGGACTTCGCACAGCCCGGAAGCTCCGTAGCCATCGCCGCGACCAGAAGTGGCACGACAAGCAGTACAAGAAGGCCCACCTGGGCACGGCGCTGAAGGCCAACCCGTTCGGTGGCGCCTCCCACGCCAAGGGGATCGTGCTGGAGAAAGTGTAAGTAGAGCACCGCGGAGCGGGGCACCGCCGGCGGCGTGTGGCCACCATTCCTCGTGTGCCCGGCCCCGCCGCCGGCCAGGGCGCCGCGTGGGGCATGGTGCTGCCCTGGGAAAGCCCTCTGGCAGTGAGCCCTACCAGAGAGGCCTCAAGGAGGAAGGATCGCAGAGTTATTTTACTTCAGAAAATCCGGGAGAGCTTTGCGGCCTGCAACATGGCACGTTTGCTTCGGTGTGCTTTTCTCAAAACGGTTCATTTTTCTGAGTGGCAGTGCAGGGATTTTTTTCTAATGCACGTGTCACTTTAAAAATTCTCTTTATTCGTAAGAAAAAGAGTAAAGATACCGCTCACATCGGTTTAGGAGTTTGGCAGGGGTGGAGTTCACCTGTGTGCCATGTGTCTAAAGTAATATGTAGCCGTTTTCCCCTGGCTTTTTTTGTTTGTTTCGGTGGTATTTTTTTCTTTCCTTTGGGTGTTTTTGGGGTTGGTTTTTTTTTTGCTTGTTGGTGTAGTTTGGGGGTTTTTGTGCTGTAATTTTTAAGTTTCACTGGAACACTGCAAGGGCTCCAAGGTGTTTCCTGCTTCCCCCCCCAAATTTTACTGAATTACTATGCATCTGTAGGTGATTATTCTTAAAAGTTTATTTAGTTTAGGAACTGGGCTTCTATCTGTTGAGTAGCTCTAAACAGGTAACGTTTTTCATTTTGAAGTATAGATACAACTTGAACTCATGGCAAAGTGGCATCGTGATTTATGGTGATGTAATGAGTACCTGCTAGCTCATCAGACTGACTTTTTGCTAATTTATTTCCATGTGCTTCCATTGTAGTGGAGTAGAAGCTAAGCAGCCCAACTCTGCCATCAGAAAATGTGTTAGAGTCCAGCTGATCAAGAATGGCAAAAAAATAACAGCTTTTGTTCCCAACGACGGCTGCCTGAACTTCATCGAGGTAATTCACAGGAAGTGATCTCTGAGAGTTAGATGTCAAAATAAAGAAGCCCCTAACTGATGGATTTAGGGGATGGTTAGACAGGGGGTTATGGCATTCTGCACCACACGTATCTTAAAAGCTCTAGTGGCAGAGGCAGACAGAAAATGTGAGAGAGGGCTTTGTACTTTACCTTCCACCAGCAAAAGCAGTTCACAGCCATGCTGCAGCAAGCTAAATGATGTCTTGGGTTAGGTTTCCTTTCTCCAAAACGCTGAAGGAATAGCCTTTATTCTTGCATGCACATATCAGTGTTTCCACCCTTTCCCTAGAAAGCCTGAGTGTGGCTGAAGTTTAAGGTTACCCATTTAAGAAGTATGTGCAGGTTTAGTGTCTGTACCTCTCTAACTGCGTGGTCTTTCTTGCAGGAAAACGACGAAGTTCTGGTTGCTGGTTTTGGTCGGAAGGGTCATGCTGTGGGTGACATCCCCGGAGTTCGCTTCAAGGTTGTCAAAGTAGCCAATGTTTCTCTGTTGGCCTTGTACAAGGGCAAGAAGGAGAGACCAAGATCCTAAATTCAGGCTGTTTTGCCAAGAATGTCAATAAAATTTTTGACTGGAAAAGCTTCTGTTGCCTTTTTTTTTAAGGATTACAGGTTTTTAATGTTTATGTGCTAGTATTGCAAAGATGTTAGGGTGCAGTCCTTTGTATTGCTGGCAGCTATCTTTTCCTTCTGAGAGAAATGCTTTGGTGTTGAACAACCTACTCTGGAAAGGGAGGTGGACAGGATGATCTCCAAAGGTGTCCCTTCCAACCCCTATCATTCTGTGATTCTGTGACACTAGAGTCAGAACATCTTCACTAGGTGAGCTTGAAAAGCACTTGTGCTTTCAAATTTAACTTTGGTGTCTGGAGCAGCACAGCTGTCTCTCAGGAACTTCAGAGATTACCTCACAGAATTCAAGGGTCTTTGAGTGCTTTATGAACTATCCCTGATCACCAGTACCTTCAGGAAGGCTTCTTGAGCTTAGTTAACTGGAGTAGCAACACTCTGCTTATCGCCGTAGATCGACCTCTGTGAGGCCTGCTCTCATATTCCTGTCTTCCCGAAACCTGCTGTGAAAAAGGCTCTGCAAAACCATTTTTGAACTGTTGTGCTTCCACTTGTGTAGAACTGTAAAGATTTTGAAGCTTGGGTGCAAGAAGGACAAAATTTGAGGGGCTTTGGCTGAACTAGGTAGACCTTATTGTAGAGGGGGAAAGATCTCCAGTGTTTGCTCCATTGCCTATGTAGTTTATGAGGGCTGGAGCCTCCTGAGAGCCTCTATAGGGGACGAGAGCTGCATCACTGGCACACGTACAGAGCTATGCCCCACACAAGTGAAGGTGTGCTAGCTTGCCTTGGATAGGCTGCACCTCCCAGGAACTGGCAGGCTTCTACAGTGCAAGGGTTAAGGAGGTTATTGCCACAAAGTAGCAATCCTGTCAGAAAAGGTCTTATGAATGGTAGTACTGCACTTGGAGGGAATATAGCTGCTGAAATGGGATGTGTCAGGCAGCAACATCAGATGTTAGATCTGTTAGATCTACTGTGACCTTTTGCCAGTCATCCCATCCCAACTCATTTTTCTTAAAGAGGTAATTCTGGTTTGCTAAACTCTAAGAAGATCAATTGTTCTTCAGGGGCACAGGGTCACTGCTTTTTCTTTGGATGTGGAACAAACTGTGCCATAACTTTCTCAGGGTGGGTGGGTTTTGGGTGGTGGATTTTTTTCCCCAGGTATCACACACTATGTTTCTGCCTATCTGCTCAGTGGCTGATCCTACACTCTCTGTACTGAGCGTAACAAATCCTACCCAACCCAGTCTGCTTTGGAAGAAATTGACTATTTCTTCTGAAACTGTCTAGTGTAGCTGGAATTTTATCTTCAGTCATCATGTGAATCTTAAAACTCATCCTATAGGAACTGAAATTTCACACTGATTGGTCTGGCCAAAATCACCCAAACCTTTGGCACTACTAAGTTCATCAGGAATCAAAACATCCCCTCAAGCAAGTTGAGAAAATGGCATGAAATTTAATGCTTATTTTGTGGGGGAAAAAAAGCCTTCCACAAATTGAGAATAGTCACTGTAAATGTTGAAAGTGGTCTTTATCTATGGTGCTCAAATGACAGAGTTTCTAGTGTGAAGTTTCTAGTATCCAGAACAAGAGGACACAGTCTCAAGCTGCAACCAAGGTTTAGGCTGGAGGTGAGGAGAAAGTTCTTCATGAGAGTGTCATTTGTCATTGGAATGTGCTGCCCAGGGAGGTGGTGGAGTCACTGTCCCTGGAGGTGTTCAAGAGGGGATTGGATGTGGCACTTGGTGCCATGGTCTAGTCATGAGGTCTGTGGTGACAGGTTGGGACTCGATGATCTTTGAGGTCTCTTCCAACCTTGGTGATACTGTGATACTGTGAAGATAGGTACTGGCACCTGACACACACTTTATCAGGTTTAGGCCCTGAAGGGATCATTAATCTTCATCTAGTCTCATCTCTGTCCTGCTCAGCCCCTAGAACTTCACCCAGATGCTTTCCTGTTAAGTGCAAATTAAGTCTATTTAGACTTAGGTGATTCTGTCTGCTTTTAAGATGCCCATTTCTTTTAGTGCATTCCAGCAGGTTTTAACTGGTGTGTCCTGATGGGAGCATATCTTTGCACAGAGCTGTTGAGCTTTCTTTGATAGATTAAAAATACTTCTCAACAGTTGTTCTTTACTTTTCAGAGATGTCTCTGCCATAATCCAGCTATTTGAAAAAAAATGAAGTTATTTCATCAGTTCATATCATCAATCCTTTTTCTCCCAGTTTTTCAACATCACAAATGTGTGGACAGCAGGTTCTTGTGGAAAAGAACATCAACCAGAGGCAACTTGACAGGCTGGAGAGGTGGTCACAAGCCAACCTCATGAGCTTCAACCAGACCAAGTGCAGGGTCCTGCATCTGGGGTGAGGCCATCCCAGGCACAAATCCAGGCTGGGCAGGGACTGGCTGGGGAGCAGCCCAGAGGAGAGAGACTTGGGGGTGCTGGTGGACGAGAAGCTCAACAGGAGCTCTCAATGTGCACGTGCAGCCCGGAAAGTCAATCAGATGCTGGGCTGCATCAGGAGAAGTGTGGCCAGCAGGTCAAGGGAGGTGATTCTCCCCCTCTACTCAGCCCTGGTGAGACCCCACCTGGAGTACTGCCTCCAGTTCTGGAGGCCCTATTACAAGAGGGATCTGGAGGTGCTGGAACGTGTCCAGAGAAGGGCCACGAGGATGATCAGAGGGCTGGAGCACCTCTCCTATGAGGACAGACTGAAGGAGTTGGGGCTGTTCAGTGTGGAGAAGAGAAGGCTCTGAGGTGACCTTATTGTGGCCTTCCAGTATCTGAAGGGGGCCTCCAAGAAGGCTGAGGAGGGACTTTTCAGGCTATCAGGGAGTGATAGGACTAGGGGGAATGGAATGAAGCTGGAGGTGGGGAGATTCAGGCTGGATGTGAGGAGGAAGTTCTTCACCGTGAGGGTGGTGAGGCCCTGGAATGGGTTGTCCAGGGAGGTGGTTGAGGTCCCGTCCCTGGAGGTGCTTAAGCCCAGGCTGGATGAGGCTCTGGCCAGCCTGATCTAGTGTAGCGTGTCCCTGCCCATGGCGGGGGGTTTGGAACTAGATGATCCTTGTGGTCCCTTCCAACCCTAACCGAAACTATGAAACTATGAAACTGTGATACCAGGAAGCCAACATGTCCCCTTGTATCCACTTCTAGACTGTTGCCAGGTCATTTCTATTGATACCTGCACTCGTACATTTCACCTTGAATTTGGCCCTATGGAAGTACCTTTGCTGTTTGGGGGCTTTGTTTCATGTTAAGAAATATTTTATGCAATAAAACTTCCAAGATATTTATTTGGCTGAAGCTAGAGTGCAAACAATTCACAGGGCACTGGAACAGGCTGCCCAGAGAGGTTGTGGAGTCTCCTGCTCTGGAGACTTTCAAAACCCATCTGGATGCATTGCTGTGCGATGCTACATTCTATGCTCCTGCTCTGGCAGCGGGGTTGAACTTGATGATCTTCAAAGGTCCCTTCCAACCCCTAACATCCTGTGATCTTATAATCACAATTCATCCCAAAACTCTGCTACAATTATTACTTATTAATTTATATTAAAATTGAGTAAAATTGAGAATCTACCTACTACAAAAGACCTACTGGTTCATCTGGGAACTTGTGAGACTTGGATTCAACTCCTCATTGGGGCACAATACTGAACTTGGGTTCATCTCATCATTGTAAAAGCAGCACACAGAAGAGATTCATGCAGGAGGAGGCTGAAGGGAGACCTCACTGTTTACAACTACCTGAAAGAAGGTTGTAACAAGGTGGGGGTTGCCCTCTTCTCCCTAGTAACAATTGATATGAAGAGAGGAAATGACCTCAAGTTGCACGAGGGGAGGGCTTAGGTTGAGTATGAGAAAAAACTTCTTCCCTGAAAGGGTTCTCAAACACTGGAACAAGCTCCTCATGGAGGTGGTTGAATCTCCATCCCTGGAGGTGTTTAAAAGATGCAGAGATGTGGTGCTGAGGGACATGGTTTAGCCCCAGGCTTGGTAGCTTAGATAATATCTGGACTCAATGATTTTAAAAGGTCTTTTCCAGCCAAAACTATTCTTTAATTCTACAATTCTATATTCTTCTATGAAGTCTCTGAAACCCAGCCTTCAATGTAAGTACACAACCAGGTCTGACAGCACTGGCTGCCATCAGCACAGCTGTATTTACTAAATAATATGTAACAAACCAACTGCAGGTACACGTGAGAGAAATCAGATGCAAAATTACAAGCAAAACAGCTAGAAGGGCTCCAACTGTTTGTCAGTGACCCCTGATTACAGTGATATTGGAAGCTACTGAATATTGGACTGTTAACTCACAGTTCTGACAGGAGTACCCAGTGACCAATCCCATCAACTAGTTTAATCCAGAAAGCAGGTCTTATGTATGCAAATGGTTTTCTACACAACTGCTGGTGCTAGGATTCCAGCTCCACTTCTACAGGAGAAAGATTATTTGAGCTAAAGAAATCAGCACCTTTGGGTTTGTTATCATAGTATCATGGTATCAGTCAGGGTTGGAAGGGATCACAAGGATCATCTAGTTCCAACCCCCCCTGCCATGGGCAGGGACACCCCAGCAAATCCAGTCTGTTTGGTTCTCTTCAGTCTGATTTGCTTTTCTTGAAATAGCAAAAGTTTTTAGTAGGGATGGCACTACTACTGCTGTGAACAAAAAGGTTTTACAGCAGCCAGTGAAGAGGAATATTGAAGTTCTTGTGGTTCAAATTCTATTCAAGTTCTGAAGTCAGTCTGGCAGTAGAGCAGATGAAGATTTCCCCGGAGGTAAATGGAGCTAGACCAGCTTCCAAAAGTAGGGCATTGTTATGAAGCAATCTTGCCACTAGATGTTGCTATCAGTACAACGAGGGGGAAAGCGGAGGCATAAAACGTGTAATACAGCCGAAAAGTTGTTTATGTGGACTTTTAACAAAAGAAATCTTCCAAATGCTTTTAACTGATCCAGTAAGTTCCTGGTAGGAAATCTCCTTATTGCTGTTGCATAGCTGAACGGTGGCTAGATGTAAGTGCACCAAGGACATGGAAGAGAACAGACATACTATTAAGGTGGAGGAATAATAATAGATATCAGAAGAAGAATGCACAAAACTGGGAGCAAACAAGTAAAGCAAGAATTTATTAAAGCTAGTTTCTCATTTTATTTGCATCTTAATATTTATTTTCCAAGTGTGTTTAGCACACATCAGATCAACACCTGGGAAATAGGATTAGAATATAAATAGAATAAACCAGGTTGGAAGAGGCCTTCAAGATCACTGTGTCCAACCCATCTTCCAACACCACCTAATCAACTAAACCATGCAACCAAGCACCCTATCAAGTCTCCTCCTAAACACCTCCAATGATGGTGACTCCACCACCTCCCCAGGCAGCACATTCCAATGGGCAATCACTCTATGAAGAACTTCTTCCTAACATCCACTCTGAACCTCCTCTGGTGCAGCTTGGGACTGTGTCCTCTTGTCCTGGTGCTGGTTGCCTGGGAGAAGAGACCAGCCCCCCCATCTGCCTACAACCTGCCTTCAGGTAGTTGTAGACAGCAATAAGGTCTCCCCTGAGCCTCCTCCTTTCCAGGCTAAGCAACCCCAGCTCTCTCAGCCTCTCCTCATAGGGCTTGTCTTCCAAACCCCTCACCAACCTTGTTGCCCTTCTCTGGACACCTTCCAGCAAGTCAACATCCTTCCGAAACTGAGGGACCCAGAACTGGACACAGGACTCAAGGTGCGGCCTAACCAGTGCAGTGTACAGGGGCAGAATGACCTCCCTGCTCCTGCTGGCCACACTCTTCCTGATACAGGCCAGGATGCCATTGGCCTTCTTGGCTACCTGGGCACACTGCAGGCTCATGTTCAGCCTACCATTGACCAGTACCCCAGGTCCCTCTCTGCCTGGCCACTCTCCAGCCTCTCTGACCCCAGCCTGTGGCACTGCCTGGGGTTGCTGTGGCCAATGTGCAGAACCCGGCACTTGGATGTGTTCAATCTCATGCCGTTGGACTCTGCCCATCTGTCCAGCCTGTCGAGGTCCCTCTGCAAAGCCTCTCTGCCCTCCAGCAGATCAACTCCTGCCCCCCAGCTTGGTGTCGTCTGCAAATTTACTGATGACAGACTCAATGGCCTCATCCATTCTTGTAGCAAACAAGATTCTGCCAGTACCCACAAATAAATTGTGTTATCAGGACACTGTAGAATGAAGTCAAAGACAAACCAAGCCAAACCTCACCACCAAGTCATTATTAGAGGGGGTTTATGCCTAATAAAAAAGTGTTGGAACTGGATGTTATGCAACTCAAATCCTCCATAATGGAGGGGAATCCACAGATATCAGAGGTGAACTAATGCAATAGATATAGCAGTTCATGTTTCTACTTCATTAGCAAAAGATATTGGTAAATATTAAAGCATTTGGCCAGTCATATGGAACTAACAATACCTGGCTGGATGCAGAAGCATGAACCTTACAAACCCTGGAGAACCAATCAGTGCTTGGCAGAGTGAAGCCTGTCTGGAATTTCAGTTCAGGATTTTCATTAGTTCAGGTGCAAAGGGAAAAAGGACCAGTTCTTTTCCACAGTTTGCCAGATCTCTGAAACTATACTCAGCCTGAGTTCTGCTGTGGGCTCTACCTGCTCCTGAAAGTGGAGTGCTATAAACTGCAGTGCTTGCTCAGCAGAAGCAAGAGAGTCATTAAGACTGCCCTCTTTTAAGGTGATTTATTCCATAAGATACAGACCAACACCAGGGACCGCTGTGAAAATCTGCTTACTGGGATTCTTTTCTATCTATAGCCTAATCCTGGGCAGCAACAAAGGTGTGGAAAAGAAGCACCTGAATAGTACTTGCCTCCATCTGGCCTGCACTGATGGGGCTAACAGTGTATGGCTGCTGAACCCTGCAGAGCACAGGAAGCATGCAGCCTGATCCCCTTAGATGGGGGTCCCCCTTCCAGTGTGCAGTATCAACAATATTACTGAAAAATACTACTACAGCTAACAGCCTGTTTTCTAAGAGGCCTGGGGGGAAAGGTGGTGTTCAAGGCAAGGCTCTGTAAACCCATTCTCTTTTCAAACATAGCAGTAAACTCCTCTCTCACCTTAAACTGAAATTAATCTTCAGAAAGTGGCAGTTACAACAAGCTCTCAAATGGTGAAGTGAAAGCTTCCTTGTGGGGCAGGGGTTTTTAAGACTATCATGGAATCTAGGACATAAGGATAACAGCTGTGACACCTTCCTAACTCTTCTCAAGCCGTCAATAGCCAGTTAGTTTTCCAGGTAAGCATTTCAAGTATACATTCTTTTTTATTCTAGATGGTAAGAAGTTATTGCTAAGACATAATCTAGCTCTTTGAAAAACTTTTCAAGGCTATGTTACTAAAAATACAGATATTTAAATACACCCTGTTCTCTAGAAGAGAGTATTTCGGAGGAAGTAACTGTAACTTCACAGTTCAGAGGAAAGAGCAATCCCTCTTCCTTTGTGCTGGAACTGAAACACTGTGCAATATAAATACAGATGTCCAAACAAACTCATTAAACCACCATCACAACAAATGGAAAAACAAAATTAATTAAAAGTTTTGCTGAAATTCATGGAGCTGCAACAAGAATTGATATTGATTACTTCACTGTATTCAGCTCTAATTAACCAGCTCAACATTTGCTGTTGAGAAAACAAGCATGCGGTTTGACCAAAGGCATGTTTCTTTTAGTAACCAAAACCAACCAGCTACAAACCTTCTGGCAGACCAGATGGGGGTTAAATTCTAGCCTGATCATGCTGACACAAATGAAGGATTATGTAGGTAGCAACTGCATTCCAAAGTAAAGCATATTTCTGGCTTATCTGAACACATAAAATTCATTCTTCTTGCTGATTCTTGTAACCAAGGGCAGGTATGAGTCAGTTCTCTTGAAAAGAAGTCCCCAGAAGCAATGGTCCTCAATATGTCTTCTCAGATTAGCAAGGTTGAACAACTCAGCAAATTCACAGAAGTGTGTAGAACTGCATTGTTTTGTTACACATTTTACTTCATTTCATTTTATTTCATTTTATTTCATTCCATTTTATTTCATTTTATTTTACTAAACTGCAAGATTTCAGATCATCTCTGCAGCCAAAACCACAAGCTTGGAGCTAGAAATCTTCAGTGGATTTGCTAAATAAGATTACAAAACAGTGCTGCAATTAACTTGAAAGTAAAATAGGATTTCTGTACATAAACAATCTGTATAAAACATCCTGTATGTCACTAAGGCACAGATGTAAATGGGAAATTAGATGCCTACCTCCCACTGAAAGCATTAGAAAGTGGATATCTAAACAAGATTATATCTCCCCTTGACCCCAAATATTTATGTTTTCCTGTATTTGTTTCTCAGTGTATTTGTACTAACTGACCAGAATTTTTTGATAGGTCTAGACAATTTGCAGGGCAACACCAATACTAGGGATGACATGGCTTTGTATTTAATTGTTGTGATGTTAAATGGTTAGGACCTGCAGCAGGACAGGGCAACTGTCAGTTTCCTCACCTGCTTCATGCCTCACTTATCACCATCATGTCCCAGTAACTGTGGGAACAGCATCAAGCTGCTCATTGGAAGGAATTTGGAGGGGTGTTATCAGCAGGAAGGAAGTAAGACAGAGACAGCTTCAGAAACTGGGAACAACTTGAGTGTCCAGCCAAGTGAATGTATGGTCATAAGATACCCAGGAGGTAGAGTTATTGCTAGGACAAGGATGTCTGGGAGTTAGAGTGTGACTGTCAGGACACTGACAAAACAATATCCCGCTGTGTGCAGCCATCCATTAGACAAGTGCCTAGGGTTGCCTCTGACAGAGGAAATCTTAAGACTAGCACAATGTGCAATGACCTGTCCAAATAGTCCTCAATTTTGTTTATTAGTGATAAACTAAGGCAGGAAGTAATGGGTGCTGAGACCTACTCCACAGAGAAGAAAAATATTTTTCTATCTACATAACAATTCCACTTCTCTTGTAATTAATGAAAAGAAGAAAAGACTGAGATGCAATGGAAGGCTGACAGAGTGGAGAAAGTGCCTAGGGTATATTCTCCCAGACTTATTTCTTTTTTTTTTTCTCTTGTCAGCAATTACAATCTGTAAGTTACACCATCTGATGTACAGAGTGTCACACGGACAAGATGCTGACATTTGGAGCAGAGCAATAACACTTCACAGATTTGCAATAAGAATTCTTGCCTACAGTGAAAAAGCCCAACTAGCCAAGTCCTATCATGGCACTGTTGTACTGCAGTTTCTGCTTCCAAGACAGAAACAGGAAGAGCTGTTCTCCAAGAGATGCCTATGAAACTGTGCTTATACCTTTTACACAGCAGCAGCAGCTTAGCAGTTCAATATTCTCAAGGTCTAGTACAGCTAGTACTGAAAATGATACTCAAAGGTGTTGCAGGATCTTTTCTTCTCATTTAACAAGGAACATTATATGAGGACATTAAAACTTATTAACATGAGCCAGCAGTGTGCCCAGGTGGCCAAGAAGGCCAATGGCATCCTGGCCTGCATTAGGAAGAGTGTGGCCAGCAGGAGCAGGGAGGTCATTGTGCCCCTGTACTCTGCCTTGGTTAGGCCACACCTTGAGTCCTGTGTCCAGTTCTGGGGCCCTCAGTTTAAGAAGGACATCAAGACATTTGAATGTGTCCAGAGAAGTGCAACAAGGCTGGGGAGAGGCCCTGAGCACAAGCCCTATGAGGAGAGGCTGAGGGAGCTGGGATTGTTTAGCCTGGAGAAGAGGAGGCTCAGGGGCAACCTCATTACTCTCTACAACTACCTGAAGGGTGGTTGTAGCCAGGAAGGGGTTGGCCTCTTCTCTCTAGCAACCAGCACCAGAACAAGAGGACACAGTCTCAAGCTGAGCCAGGGGAAGTTTAGGCTCGAGGTGAGGAGAAAGTTCTTCACCGAGAGAGTCATTTGCCATTGGAATGTGCTGCCCATGGAGGTGGTGGAGTCACTGTCCCTGGAGGTGTTCAAGAGGGGATTGGATGTGGCACTTGGTGCCATGGTCTAGTCATGAGGTCTGTGGTGACAGGTTGGACTCAATGATCTTCGAGGTCTCTTCCAACCTTAGTGATACTGTGATACTGTAACTAGCTTCTCAGCTGTAGGTTACTCTAAAGCCATTCCATATTCAGGATTGCATTCTATTATTCATATTGTTTAAAAAGTGGAATTTCTTCTATATATGTAACCCTGCAGTTAACATCTGTGATGCTTCAGTAAAATGAGCATAACTGATCCTCAGATACGCTGATGCAGTATTCTGTGCTCATGGTTTACAGGGAACAGCTCCATCAATCCTTTCCACTTCCCTGATGCTAAGGTCAGAAGAAGATAATTCAGACCTAGCTTTAAATACAGCTACTTGAGGCTGGTTGTAAGTTACACCAGGAATAAAGGTCCCAAGGGCCAGCCAGCACAGTGTAAGTGCGCTAATACACAGGATAGAAGCAGGAGAAGCTGACAACACAGCTGAGATGGGCTGATCGCTTCTGCTCCACTGTTCCAGTGTATCACAAATGAAGATCACAGAGCAAGGATATTTAACAGCTCTTAAAACTGCTGTTACATGTTTGGGTTTGTTGTTTTTTCATCTCTGTGTGTCTCCCTTAAATGTGAAAATGGGCTATGGATGCAATTGTCAAGCATGTTACATGAAGTCTCAAAAAAGGCAGGGTAGCTGCTGGCATGGTACAGGAATGGAAGACCATATTTTATAAATCTTACAGGGAAAAATGGCTTTTCAGGTTGTTATGACTCAGAATGAGATAAATTATGTGCTTTGGTTATTAATTCCAAGTGGCTGGCAAAGTAATTCTTCACCAATGAAACTGTAAAGACTGCGCTGTGCTTCTATCCAGCAATAATATATAAGCTAAAAATATGCAAACGATCAAGATACCTGAAAACTCTGAAACCCAATGCATTTCACATCTCTAGCTCTGATGTGGCATACACTGGATGCTGCATGCAAGTGACATACTGCTTGCTGAAGAGATAAAGTAAAATCTGTAATTCAATCCCAACTGCTCAGGACTTGTGGTCTGTTTTATACCACAGATAAAATGTGACTGGGACAGAATCCAAGATGACTTGTATGGAAGTTACTTTTAATCTGGTTTTCACTGATTGCACTATCATGCAACTCCTGCTTGCCCCAAAATCAACAGCTGTCAGGGGAAGCTTGCATAAAGACTGCAGGATAGGAAGTAAACCTGTGAACAACTACCAGTACAATAAGAAATACTAATTGACTACAACAGTAACTCCCGCAGGGTATGGCAAAGCTTCCTTTGGAGGCAGTGAAGCATTGAAAAACCAGATGTTCTCATATCACAGCATTAGGCACCTTGAACTCTAGAACTGTACGTGCTTAGTCAGGTGGAGGCTGCTAAGTACTCTGTCTACAGTCCTGATCCCTCTTGTTCCCTGAAGCATGACGTACACAAAATACGCTCACAGAAGTATTATTCACTTCTAGGATATTAGAATCAAAGAACTGTCAAGAGTTGGAAGGGATCTCAAGGATCATCTAGTTCTGACCCCCCCTGCCATGGCAGGGACACTTTCCTCTAGATCAGGTTGCCCAGAGCCACATCCAGCCTGGCCTAGAAACACTCCAGGGATGAGGCTTCCACCACCTTTCTGTGCAACCTGTTTTAGTGTCTCACCACTTTATGGTGAAGAACTTCTTCCTAATGTCTAATCTCAATCTACCCTCCTCTAGCTCAGATCCATTCCCCCTGGTCCTATCACTACCTGGCATCCCAAAACATCCCTCACCAGCTCTCTTGTAGGTCCCTTTCAGATACTTGAAAGCCACAATAAGGTCTTCTCAAAGCCTTTTCTCCTCCAGACTGAACAACCCCAGTTCTCTCAGCCTGTCTTCATAGGAGAGGTGCTCCAGCCCCTGTGATCATCCTCATGGCCCCGCTCTGGACACATTCCAGCACATCTGTATCTGTTTATAGTCAGGAGGGTGAGAATATTCTCTGCGTGCTGTGGAACACAAAGGTGGTTCATGCATCATCAGGCTGTGGTGGAGAAGGTGGTCCCTAGGCAGAGTAGTCTCAGCACATAAAATGACTGCCACAAGCTTAAATCATGTCCTGCAAGTACTTTGCTTTAGTTATCCCCACAGAAGGTGCAGATTTTCTAGAGACATGATTTTCAGCAGTTAAGTTTAGCAGATCCAAACTAAGTGTCTCAACTCTGTATCAAGGAACTACAGACTCGTGCACTTGTGTCCAGCCTCATTAATAACCAGTTAAGTCATAATCACAGTCTATAATAAGCCATAACCACAGTAGAACAGAGGTAGGAGATCAATTACTTCAGTGGGTCAATGGAATTGCAAACAAGTTCAGAGCTGGGTGGTGCTTGAGAGTTCTTCTTGTAACTGCATCCAGCTCTTAGGTCCTTCCACTGTAGTCAAGCAAATTCTTGCCAGAGAAGGAGTGACTGTCAGTTTTCCACACTGCACTGCTTACCAGTTGAGAATTCCATTGTTTAATTCCTAGGAATGTCTGCAGTAGCTTTACTACAGCTAACCATCATTTGTCCTTCATCTCAGAAGTCTGAATTGGCAACATCAAACAGAAAAAGGAGATGAAATTAAAATCATTGCAGCAGAGTTATGCTAAATCACACCACGAACCATGCGCTGGAGAGACCACCATAAAATGCTTTTCCACACCTGAGAATGACCCCAGGACATCAGGGACCTTCTGACAGTCATGAAGGCTGACAGCAATGTGCTAAGCACATCTTTCAGTGAAAATCTGCATTGTAAAGTAAGGCAAGAAGGCAGCCATGTAAGCAAAACATAAGTTGAGTTCTAAATGAACCAAATCAAGAGCCCCAAAGGAGAAGATAATGATTTTGCCAGTTATCTATCTGATCTTTTTAATTTTGTAGGAGGATGGGAGAGAAAAAAAAGAGGATTTCATTTTCTCTTACCTGTCATCTGAATCAGCATTGGTATTCTGCTCAAGTGCTAGTTTTGCATAACTCAGGGGCAGATTCAGACCCACAACTGGGCCTACAGTACTGAGCCACAATACAATGTAATTTGTGTGTCTAGGGGGAAAGAAAAAAGTTGTTTAAAAAACCCCACACACAAAATATTTAAAAGCACAACAAACATTACCCCAACATTTTTGAAATTGTAAACACACTTGACAGTCAAACACTTCCAGTGATGGTGACTCCACCTCCCTGGGCAGACCATTCCAATGGCAAATCACTCTTTCTGGGAAGAACTTCCTAACATCCAGCCTAAACCTCCCCTGGCGCAGCTTGAGACTGTGTCCTCTTGTTCTGGTGCTGGCTGCCTGGGAGAAGAGACCAAGCCTCACCTGGCTACAGCCTCCCTTCCGGTAGTTGTAGAGAGCAAGAAGGTCTCCCATGAGCCTCCTCTACTCCAGGCTAAGCAACCTCAGCTCCCTCAGCTTCTCCTCCTAGGGCTGTGCTCCAAACCCCTCCCCAGCTCTGTTGCCCTTCTCTGGACCCCTTCCAGCAGGACAACATCCTTCCTAAACTGAGGGGCCCAGAACTGGACACAGGACTCAAGGTGTGGCCTAACCAGTGCAGTGTACAGGGGCAGAATGACCTCCCTGCTCCTGCTGGCCACACTGTTCCTGAGGCAGGCCAGGATGCCATTGGCCTTCTTGGCCGCCTGGGCACACTGCAGGCTCATGTTCAGCCTACAATCAACCAGTACCCCCAGGTCCCTCTCTGCCTGGCCGCTCTCCAGCCACTTTCACCCCAGCCTGTAGCTCTGCATGGAGTTGTTGTGGCCAATGTGCAGAACCTGGCACTTGGATGTGTTCAATCTCATGCCCTTGGACTCTGCCCATCTGTCCATCCTGTCAAGGTCCCTCTGCAGAGGTCTCCTACCCTCTAACAGATCAACACCTGCCCCTATCCTGGTGTCATCTGCAAACTTACTGATGATAGATTCAATAGCTTCATCCAGATCATCTGCCTTGCATGAAGCCTGCAAGGCACAGCAGTGTTCCTCACCTGTTGTCTTTCTGTGAACTGCTCAGTATAGAAGACATGAATTCATTAGTCTGGCAGGGGTGCAGAACAAAAAATGGCTGTCCAAGCAAGGGGTGCTCCTATGAGGCAACATCAGCAATTTTATTATGCAAGAAGAAAACAGAAAAGATACCATATGCATCTGGAAAAGACAATGCAGGACCCAAATAATCTTTCAAGCAACTTTTCTCATTGCAGAATCTAACCCACATTGCTCTTTTACTGATAGTCATTGACAAATTAACACAGGAGACCATATTCTCCTACCTTAAAAGGGAAGTGGTGGCTAAGCCACCACTTTAGTTAAAATATAACAATTTGCAAAAGTAACTTAAGTGTATCAGCAGGTTATTTGCAAGTAGGCAAAGCTGCTGTGCAAACAGGCATCTGATCAAATGTATTACATCAAACAATCTGCCCCATAGGAAAGCTCTGTAACAACGTTGACCTCTTGTCCTCGTATCTTCTCGAAACTGGTGGTGGGAAGTAAATGTGGTTTAATTTGGAGCCTGTGGGAGGGAGCAAGAGGGGAGAGCCTTCAAGGTGGCTTTAACTTCCACTAGGTGTCATATACTCATTTTAGGCTATTTTACAGGAAAAGGTCCTAAACAGTTGCTCTTCAAGCCCAGTCAAAACCATCCTGAGAAAAGGAATAAAATTCAGTGACAGTTAAGTTTGCAGTCAGACACGCTCCCCACAACACACTAAGGCTCTGTCTGTTCCTCTCCTCCTTCACACTGCACACAGTGCTGCAGAAAACTCAATCCAACGCTCCATAAAGCTTTCACTTTCATCTCCAGCCGGCACTTGAACAGAATACATGTTCTGACTTAATCAAGCTTGCACTCAGTGCAAAGCCTTAACAGTGATCTCATGAGCTCTTACAGGGCAGATACCACGAGATCAGCATATCCGACTGTCTCATGCACCATGCCCCAGCCCCAGGGAAGGGATTTTCCTTTACTATGCTGAGGTCACTGCTAGTACTTCTGCACCAAAACAAACAAATCCTACCTCATCCCCACATGCAGTAAGGGGCATAACAGCACAGCAGGGAATGGCTAGGAAGGGGTTCCAGAGAAGAAAGATGTCAGATCTGAAATGCCATGACAGCCTGTTTACAGCCGAGCACAGACTGTGCTTAGATGTCGCTGAGTCCAGGACCCAGAGCCAAGAAGCACACAGCATGAGGCAGTGGGTGGGGAGAAGCAGTCATGGACCACAACAGGGAAAACAGCATGACCACCACCTCTGCATGGCTTCCCTGGTCAGCTACATAAGCCAGGTCCACTGCCCTGCAACACTTACCAAAGCCACACCTCAGACTGATTACGAGGATTAACGTGATGGGTAAAGACCCTTTTTCTTACTTGTGCTTCTTGTGGTGGCTCTGTTTCTCGACAGCAAAGAAGAAAAGATGCTAAATTCATGCTCTGACACAGATTTCCCTCATCCAAGCTGACACAGTCTGGCTCCCCTACTTCTGTGATGGCATTTTATCTTAGCATGTAGTAAACTGCCTGCACTGAGAACATGTTTGCAAAATCTTCCTGCTACACACTAAAAGCTCTTTCTTCAACCCTTTGCCTAGAAACAAAAAGCAAATCCTAGCCTGTCATGTTCAGCAAATAGGATGTGGTTTATGTTATTAAATATTAAACAGGGTCTCTTACAGTTGAGGGTGACAGAGCCCAGGAGCAGGCTGCCCAAGGAGGTTGTGGAGTCTCCTTCACTGGAGACATTCAAAACCTGCCTGGATGCTTTCCTGTGTGACCTACTCTGGTGATCCTGCTCTGGCAGAGGGCTTGGACTCGATGATCTTTTGAGGTCCCTTCCAATCTCTAACATTCTGTGATTCTGTGAAGGACACTTGGTTCTTACAGTGAAAATGTACTCATGAAAATCAATCATTTTATGTCTAAGAAAACTTGAAAAAAATTCCCCAGAAGCTTCACAACATATTTTTAAAAAGCCTTGTTTTACATTGCAGTGCAAACACATAACTTGTGCAAGAATGCTACCATCTGCTGTTGGTAAAAGTGAACTGATGCTGTTTTCCATTGAGAAAAAGTGGTAGTTTTAACTAAGAATCCTTTCTAATTATCTGCTATCTTAAATCAGCTTGGGTTTCCAAATAATTCTTGAAAATATATAGATTATGCCAATGGTATTCCTCAAAAATAGCAAAATAAGACTGTTAACAATATTTACAAAACTATTAATCAAGAAAGAAAAAAATTAAGCAGCAACTTCAGCCAACTCCTTTACACAAAGAAAGAGCACAAAGAGCATACACTCCCCAAAAGACCAGAGAGGATAATCTGGCCTTTAAGTGATTTAGCACTCTGAATTTACCATAATTTCCAAAGCTGAATATTCAGCCTGAAGTCATTCCCAGCCATCCTGTTACCTGTTTTTATGCTACCCAGCCCTTCTTGCTTCCTCAAACCATCAGCGAGTAGGAAATGGAGGCCAGACTTGATTTTTTAAAATAACTTATTAACTTCACACTCTACATTTCTCCTCTTCTAGTTCTTCCTCTTTTTACAAGGGAAGAGAGTGACACTGAAAAGACTCCCAAGCTCTAACAATTTTGTGTCCGACTGAAAAAGCAGAATGCTTCTGCACTTTGGCATCAATCTGTGACTTACAAGCATGTGATAGAGGTGAAATCTGTTCACACTTCCAATTCCCTGCAATCTCTCCTCCATTCATCTTGAAAGAGTGGAAAGGCTCTTTCCTCCCCTCCAGATCTAACAGATGTAAGGAAGAGGCTTGTGCTACAAGACCCAGCCATTACTTCTGGGTTGATACAAAGGCTCCGAGTTTTGGTTAGTCAACCTCTCTTCCCTTTGTGCAAGGATTATCAAGGGTTGCTTAATATACTTCCTGAAGTAACAGCTGTGCCAGGGTGGGGTAAATCTCATGACAATCCACAGAATTCTGAATGGTAACAACGAAATGTCCCAGAAATGCTGCCCCTTGTCCAGGCTCTAAGAATGCACATGCAGTAAAGCTGCATGCCTGCACATTCAGGAAGAGCTGCTCTGGTCTCCCCTTTGCAGGGTACTTTGAAAACTGAGCACTGTCACTTACTGGTTTACCTCTAATCTGTGAAACTGAAGTTCATTATTACACAGATCCTTCAGCACTGAAAGTCCACAGGCAAAACAGCTGTGTCCAAAGTCAGACTTTTTCAGTAAGTTTGCTGCATGTAGCTTTCTTAACCTAAACAAAAGGCATGAAACTGCCCTGCTCTTTCAAAACCTGAAAGATAGGAATATGTCACACACTGAAAGAAAATCCACAAAAGCACAAGAGATTAGAAGAAATCCCAAGCCAAGACCCATTAATCAGGAGCCTCTAAAAAGGGAAAAAGCTGAGGCAGGGAAGAAGAGCTTTTGAGCATCAGGGAAAACACTCTCTGAGAGCATCAGATCTGATTCAGTAAATCCTAATTTCCAAATCCTCCACATAATGGCATCCCCATGAGGCTTTAATGTATACTCAAGGTTAAATCACTGACACAGCAGCTCTGAGGAGGAAGTACCAGACAGCTGCCAATAAAAATGCAAGAGTTATCAAAGCCCTGAATGGTTTCAGAATTGGTAACGGGCTAGAGAGCCTTTTCCTTGCCAGGTCACCAGTTCAGATCTGGCCCAGGCTGGCGGTAGCTAGCACTCATTACTGTGCCACGGGTGCATATGCAATTGTCAGGCTTTGCACAGTAGAAGTGCCATTAATTAGTGCCCTTGCTGGTAGTCACTGCAGATGAGTTCAGAACTGAAGATGGTGTTTTATCTTGTCACCACAGGGGGCACTCCCTGTAGGTCAGCTCCGCTGTCAGGAAAAGTGGGAAATTCACACTTCCGCTGCTCATGGCATGCCAGGAGAGAGGGCTGTGCATCTGCACTGTGATGGTTCCCATGTCCTTCTCAAACTACCAGAAGTGTGAGATTCAATGAAACTTGGTGCTGCATCAGCTTCATGAGCATATTTACTACCTGCTGCAGTCACCTCATGGAATGATACTCCACGTGCAGTGAAATGTTTCCTGCGCAAAGTACCGGGGCAGCATTACCAGCCTTCGGCTAGCCAGTTAGGTAAAAATATAAAGCCC
This sequence comes from Colaptes auratus, assembly GCA_015227895.2. Classification (NCBI taxonomy): domain Eukaryota; kingdom Metazoa; phylum Chordata; class Aves; order Piciformes; family Picidae; genus Colaptes; species Colaptes auratus. Next base: position 4,267,301 of record CM026897.1, on the reverse strand, counting down.
TACTAGGACTTCATGCAAAAAAAAAACAGGCACTTCAGCAGTGCCAAAACAAAAGAGGCACTTTTAGTTTAGCAATTAATCTTTCTCCAGTTGGTCATGCATTTTAGAGAGTAATGTGTGAGAATTTCAAGCCAACTCTCACAATTACTCGCTGGCATTGTACAGCAAGAACTCATTTGCAGGTTGCCCACAACTCGTCTGGGCAGTAGTACACTAACACACAGCTTAGTTGAAATCAGCAACATTATTTTCTTGTATCTGTCTGAGATCTTGTATTTGTGTATCTACAAGGCTGATTCGTAACACATGGCTGTTCAGCACCATACACTGGAGTCCATCACGTATCTCCGTATCCCTCTGAGTCTGACCCAACTTTCAGGGGAAATAAAATGTTTACAGGCAGCAACTAGCTCCACTGAATTTGGAAATGCAAAATGTTGCTTCGTTAATTTTTCTGTAGAAAGGCCTCTTTACTAGGTGACTAGGAGGAAGACTGTAAGGATGCTCTGTATGCATTTCTATAGCTGTGACCTCAACTTTGTCCATGCAGAACTATGCAAGAGAGAGATGGATGAAAAATGTGAGATGTTGCATTGGATAGCCAGAAAAATTAATGTAGTTTTGTTAAGGAATGCTAAGAGGGGCAGCAAGAAGACCTCCACTCTGGACTTCAGGAGGGCAGACTTCAGGTTACTCAAGGAACTAACTCAGAAGGTTCCTTGGGATACAGCCCTTAAAAATAAAGGGGTCCAGGAGAGCTGGACCTACTTCTAGGAAGAACTCCTGAAGGTGCAGGAACAGGCTGTGCCAGTGTGCCGGAAGATGAGCCACCGGGGCAGACGGCCAGCCTGGATGGGTAATGAACTTTTAATAGAACTAAGGGGAAAAAAGAGGGTGTACCATCTCTGGAAGAAAGGGGAGGCAACCTATGGAATGTTTAGGGATGTTGCTAGGACATGCAGGAAGACAATTAGGGAGATAAAAGCCCATTTAGAGCTCAGACTGGCCTCTGCTGTGAAGGACAACAAAAAGTCCTTCTATAAATATGTTAATAGCAAGAGGAAGGGCAAGGACAACCTCCACTCCTTGGTGGGCACGGAGAGGAACATTGTAACAAAGGATGAGGAAAAGGCAGAGGTACTTAACACCTTCTTTGCCTCAATTTTTACTAGCAGGGCAGAACATCTTCCAGACAGCTGGCCTGCAGAGCTGGCAGAAGGAGCCAGGGAGCTGCATAGTTTCCCACTGTTGCAGGAGGGAGTTAGAGATCTTCTGAGCCACTTGGACCCCCACAAGGCCATGGGACCGGATGGGATCCATCCTAGGGTGCTGAGAGAGCTGGCAGATGAGGCTGGCCAAGCCACTCTCCGTCATTTTTCAACAGTCCTGGCTCACTGGAGAGGTCCCAGAAGCCATCCTCATGAGCTTCAACAAGACCAAGTGCAGGGTCCTGCATCTGGGTCGACGCAATCCCAGGCACAAATCCAGGCTGGGCAGCGACTGGCTGGGGAGCAGCCCAGAGAAGAGAGACTTGGGGGTGCTGGTGGACGAGAAGCTCAACAGGAGCTCTCAATGTGCACTTGCAGCCCGAAAAGCCAATCAGATCCTGGGCTGCATCAGGAGAAGTGTGGCCAGCAGGTCAAGGGAGGGGATTCTCCCCCTCTACTCAGCTCTGGTGAGACCCCACCTGGAGTACTGCCTCCAGTTCTGGAGCCCTATTCCAAGAGGGATCTGGAGGTGCTGGAAGGTGTCCAGAGAAGGGCCACGAGGATGAGCAGAGGGCTGGAGCACCTCTCCTATGAAGACAGACTGAGGGAGTTGGAGCTGTTCAGTCTGGAGAAGAGAAGGCTGCGAGGTGACCTCATTGTGGCCTTCCAGTATCTGAAGGGGGCCTCCAAGAAGGCTGGGGAGGGACTTTTCAGGCTCTCAGGGAGTGATAGGACTAGGGGGAATGGAATGAAGCTGGAGGTGGGGAGATTCAGGCTGGATGTGAGGAGGAAGTTCTTCACCGTGAGGGTGGTGAGGCCCTGGAATGGGTTGTCCAGGGAGGTGGTTGAGGCCCCATCCCTGGAGGTGTTTAAGACCAGGTTGGATGAGGCTCTGGCCAGCCTGATCTAGTGTAGGTTGTCCCTGCCCATGGCAGGGGGGTTGGAACTAGATGATCCTTTTGGTCCCTTCCAACCCTAACTGAAACTATGAATCTATGACTGGAAGCTGGCCAACGTGGTGCCCATCCACAAGAAGGGCCGGTTGGATGAGCCAGGGAATTCTAGGCCTGTCAGCCTGACCTCAGTGCCAGGCAAGATTATGGAACAGGTCATCTTGAGTGAGATCACACAGCACTTACAGGATGGCCAAGGGATCAGGCCCAGCCAGCATGGATTTAGGAAGGGCAGGTCCTGCCTGACCAACCTTATCTCCTTCTATGATCAGGTGACTGCCTGGTGGATGTGGGGAGGCCTGTGGATGTGGTCTACCTGGACCTCAGCAAGGCCTTTGACACCATCCCCCACAGCAAACTCCTGGCCAAGCTGCCAGCCCATGGCTTGGACAGGAGCACACTGTGCTGGGTTAGGAACTGGCTGGAGGGCCGAGCCCAGAGAGTGGTGGTGAATGGTGCCACATCCGGCTGGTGGCCAGTCACTAGTGGTGTGCCCCAGGGATCAGTGCTGGGCCCCATGCTCTTCAACATCTTTCTTGATGATCTGGATGAGGGCATTGAGTCCATCATCAGTAAATTTGCGGATGACACTAAGCTGGGGGCCGTAGTTGATCTGCTGGAGGGCAGAGAGGCTTTGCAGAGGGACCTCGACAGGCTGGACAGATGGGCAGAATCCAAGGGCAGGAGATTGAACACATCCAAGTGCCGGGTTCTGCACATTGGCCACAACAACCCCAGGCAGTGCTACAGGCTGGGGTCAGAGTGGCTGGAGAGCAGCCAGGCAGAGAGGGACCTGGGGTACTGGTTGATGGGAGGCTGAACATGAGCCTGCAGTGTGCCCAGGCAGCCAAGAAGGCCAATGGCATCCTGGCCTGCATCAGGAACAGTGTGGCCAGCAGGAGCAGGGAGGTCATTCTGCCCCTCTACACTGCACTGGTTAGGCCGCACCTCAAGTACTGTGTCCAGTTCTGGGGCCCTCAGTTTCAGAAGGATGTTGACTTGCTGGAATGTGTCCAGAGAAGAGCAACAAGGTTGGTGAGGGGTTTGGAACACAAGCCCTATGAGGAGAGGCTGAGGGAGCTGGGGTTGCTTAGCCTGGAGAAGAGGAGACTCAGGGGTGGCCTTCTTGCTCTCTACAACTACCTGAAGGGAGGTTGTAGCCAGGCAGAGGTTGGTCTCTTCTCCCAGGCAGCCAGCACCAGAACAAGAGGACACAGTCTCAGGTTGTGCCAAGGCAGGTTTAGGTTGGATGTTAGGAAGAAGTTCTATACAGAGAGGGTGATTGCCCATTGGATTCGGCTACCCGTGGAGGTGGTGGAGTCACCTTCACTGGAGGTGTTCAGGAGGAGACTTGATGGGGTGCTTGGTGCCATGGTTTAGTTGTTTAGGTGGGTTGGATTGGTTGATGGGTTGGATGCAATGATCTTGAAGGTCTCTTTCAACCTGGTGCATTGTATTGTATTGTATTGTATCACTACCAGCACAAAAACTGTGCAACTACAACCATTCATGCACAGGTGCTGAGCTGCCTTGGTTCTGAGTCTAAACTAGTGAGCTTAAACCTCCTCTGAGGTTTATCTTACAGAGTATCCCCAAGTCCTCAGCAATAACAACATAAAGTGAATGCTTGAGGCTCTCCGAGGACAGCAAACATTCCAGTTGAGCAGCAGCTTTTCCTGTATCATGTAAGATCTTAGAATCATAGAATCAATAAGGTTGGAAAAGACCTCAAAGATCAAGTCCAACCTGTCACCCAAGACCTCATGACTACTAAACCATGGCATCAAGTGCCACGTCCAATCCCCTCTTGAACACATCTTTTCTCATGAAGTCCATTAGGGGTGTGAAGGTTTGGTCAACCACCCTTCATCTGTCTTGTCCATTTACTGATTTCATTTACTAATGAAATTGGACTGTCTCTCACAGAGTATCAAGAGTTAAGATGCTGAAAACTAACTTCATCCCCTTTCCCGTGCAGTGCCCATTGCACAGGGAAACGTTAAGACATGAATCTGAACCACAGCAAAATTGGGTAGGTCCTAAGTACAAGTATAATTAAGCCTAAAACTTCCACCAGATTAGATTATGTCACTTTATCAGGCAGTGCATATAGGAAACAGACTTAAATTAAAAATAAACATTACTTCAGGTAATGGGTCATTGCCTGTGGTATCTCTGCTGTGCTCTGCTCTCCTCCTCCCCAGCCAGCAGGTATTTTGTTGTCAGTACATCTCTTGTAACAGCACTATTTATTTTTTTTTTCTGTCACAACTGGAGCTCTTCCAGTAGTAATGGCTTCTATTTTCTCCAGTGCTACATTAAAGTGCCTTCAAGCATCCATCATAACATTCATGGTCTCTCCATTTATGATAGTGCAAAGGATTTGTGCCTTAAACTGCCTTTTCCCCAATCCAGTTTGTATGATGTTGCTTTGCAAAAAATAAATTCTTGGAGGGGTGTCAAAACCTCAGTGCAGGGCACCACCACCGAACAGCACAGCCAGGACCAACGCTTCTCAGACATTTTCCCAGTAGTGTTCACAATCCCAGTCATCAGGTCAGAAAAAGAAAGCACAAATAATAAAGTATGTCCCTCATAATTTCTTCCATTTAGGGAAATGGAAATAGTGATGCAGTCAAGAAAGAAGCTGCATGCTGTTCCTCTTTCACTGATTCTTCAGCTCACTTACTGAAGCAAATACCCCTTTTAAGGTAAAAATCCTTCATTCAACATTATGACAATACTAGTATTCTATATTCTTGGATTCACAGTCTAACTTCTTTTTCACTCATTATTTTTATATATATCAATAGTACCTTACTTGCTAATAATACCTACCTTTCATTCAGAAAGCAATAAAATTTGCTCTTCAGATTGACTGTGTCCCACAACCAGAACAGTAGCTGTGAAAATGTGAAACTTGAACCATGTTGAATTTGAGCTCAGAGGGATTACTTTATGCTTAAGTTACACATGTGGTCAGGTTTGGGTGTAGAAGTGAGTCACATCTTTACGAGTGAGAGCTAGGGAGATTTTAAGCCTGAGCAGTGAAGTCAGATGAGTACATGCACATTGTGCTTACAAGGACCAGTAATGGTGCTTGCAAAGGCAACAGGACAGCAACAGCTGTCACAAGAAGTATGTTCCAAATTTCTCTCTCCTCTTCCCCTCACAGATTTTGCTCTAATAACAGAATTACAACAGCAGAAACTCTATTACTATGGAATCACTATGTTGCACACACAATGTTAAGGAATTTTAATTACACAGGAAACTTTCATCATCCTGATAGAAGGTATAGATCATTGCAGTAAAGCTGTTGTTAGGATACTAATTGTATAGGATTTCTCCATCCTGCTGACACAGGTCATGACATTTCTATTAATGCAGCCATTTCACAAAAATAATGTTTTAGTAATAGGATTGGTATTGGTTACAGGGAAATTATAATTTAGAAGAAAAATTCAGAGAGGACAAATTGGATATGGAGAGAAAGATGCCTGGTGTAATAGCCATCAGCTCCAACAGAAGCCTAAAAAGAGAGTCATCAGCTCAAAAAAACAAACCAAAACAACAACCAAAAAAAAGCCATTTAACCTAGTGGGCATAGGAAACAGTTTATTATCTGGGACACATATTTATAGTCTCCTTGATTTCAATTCACAAGCAGAAGCCAAGTCATCCTAGTGGCATAACTGAGGAAATTTTCTATAACTTTGCCATAAAACCCAGAGAAGCACTCCCACTGCTAAGCCAGTTGAAGATGAAACAACCTACTTCTGTCTGTAACAGGTGCTGAAGAATGACTATGAAAGTGCAACTATCGTTGTTCACCTGCATTTTCTTAGATAATCAAAATAAATCTGCTGTGCCACTCAGCAAGGGAAAACTCAGAGGGACCCTGATGAGACAAAGAAGTGCAAACTAGACCAAAAAAAGGCAAATTTCTGTCATTACTGAACCTTTTTCTGGAGGAAAAGGCCATGGAGGGATTTTGATTTACACTCCAGCACTTTTTTTGTAGAGAAGCATTATAATTGCCCCTATGATTTAATGTACCTGATCCCTGTGTATTCCGAAGGACATAAACAACTAACTTTAGTGACACATTTTTATTAACACTTTTACTACTTCTAATGCCACACAAACTACCAAGGTAGATCATATCCTTCTTTCATCAAATATGAAGCTGAAGAGGCAATTAATCAAAAAGGTTAAGTTTTTCTGGTTAAATGTTGTTGCTTTGGCAGATCCTGCAACGCAAATATGTGAAGAAATTCAATGCAGCCAGAATTTCTGTAAGATGAACCACACCTACCACTTTACACCTGGTGTTTCCATTCTGTTATGGCCACAAAGGTGAAAATGCAGGCTCTGAAGAAAAACATACTTCCTGTCACAAACTGCTCTTTTTGCAGGACATCTTAAAACCCTGTTAATGTCCTCAGGCCTGGCTGATAAGAGCCTGAATGCTGCCTTCACTACAGCTTGCAATGAAACACTCTTCTGCAGTGAGCTCTATTCCCCCATGCTCCATGCACACATCACTCCTGTATTGACAACTCACTGCTACTTACAGAAGCCGCAGCTTCAGCTGAAAGGGACAGCTGAGTATGCCTACAGTTTGATGCCACAAACCCATCAATTTCACTTTTCCATTTTTAAAGCAATTGGAGCTATTAAGGCACATCCAAAGCAGGACCAGTACTTCCATCCACAGCCTTCGAAGACAACCTTTCCTTCTCTTGTACAATGTACAGGGTAAGTCAGAAAGTTACAGACAGAGCTGCTTTGCTGTAAGTATTTTCAGGGGCGACCTCATTGCTCTCTACAACTACCTGAAGGGTGGTTGTAGCCAGGAAGGGGTTGGCCTCTTCTCTCTAGCAACCAGCACCAGAACAAGGGGACACAGTCTCAAGCTGCACCAGGGGAAGTTTAGCTCGAGGTGAGAGAAAGTTCTTCACCAAGAGAGTGATTCACCATTGGAATGGGCTGCCGGGGAGGTGGTGGAGTCACCGTCCCTGGAGGTGGTTCAAGAGGGGATTGGACGTGGCACTTGGTGCCATGGTCTAGTCATGAGGTCTGTGGTGTCAGGTTGGACTCGATGATCTTCGAGGTCTCTTCCAACCTTGGCGATACTGTGATACTTCCAGGGGTGACAGAGGGAAAATTGGTTTAAATCAGAAGTTCTACTTTAGTCCACATCTGTAGGCCCTTCTTGGTTTAGGTGTATTCAAAAGATATTCTCCATTTAGTGGTTTCTACAACTAACAGAATGATAACAACAGAGAAGACTGCTGTAAGACCTGACACCATACGCACTTTTTGAGCGGACCTAACTTATTACTGTAATACTTGATACATGATACAGAATTAACCAGGTTGGAAAAGACCTTCGAGATCAGTGAGTCTAACCTATCACCCAACACCATCTAATCAACTAAACCAAGGTACTAAGTGCCCCATCCAGTTGCTTTTTAAACACTTCCAGTGATGGTGACTCCACCACCTCCCTGGGCAGCACATTCCAATGGCAAATCTCTCTTTCTGGGAAGAACTTCTCCCTAACATCCAGCCTAAACCTGCCCTGGTGCAGCTTGAGACTGTGTCCTCTTGTTCTGCTGCTGGTTGCCTGGGAGAAGAGACCAAGCCCCACCTGGCTACAGCCACCCTTCAGGTGTAGACAGCAAGAAGGTCTCCCCTGAGCCTCCTCTTCTCCAGGCTATGCAACTCCAGCTCACTCAGCCTCTCCTCATAGGGCTTGTGCTGACAGTACAGAAGACAAAATATGACTACAAGATAACCAAGACCTATTTTGCATTTTATTCTCAAACCCTGCCTAATTCTAGAATATTTTATTTTTGGGGTGGTGGTGACCCTCTTTCACCATTTTCATTATTTTTCTTTTAAAGCTATTGAATATCTAACACAGGATCTTTGAAAGGCATGCCTAAGACAAGGACAACAGTAATCAAGAGCACCCAACACTGCAAACATACAGTTATTTATCTCTTATATTTCATATTATATAGAGAGGGCATTAGTAATAACAAAAGGAATTGATGCACTAGGTGATGCACAGACAAAATCATGTTTTAAAAGCTTGTACTTCTCACTAACATGCAATTTGGATTTAGGATTCTTTAAGAAAACTTTATAGCTAAAAATTGGCAGGTCCATAGTTATATTGTCAGGAAATGGCATCTCAGCCATTTTCCTAAGAAAATAAACAGATGATTCTTCTTCCATGCTTGCCAAAATAAGATTAATTCAGTTGTCACCACTTTAGTTATGCAGCATATAGTCTTAATTAATTACTATTTAAAATCTGCTCTTAAGTTATGAGATTCATCTAAGGTGCAAAACTAAACGATCCAACAAGCTGTGGAAGTATGGAAAAGATACTGGAGACAGATTTCCTACCCTGATTAAAAAATAGTAAAATAGTAAGTTAGGGAAAAAAAAGTCCATCACAGCATTTGATGAATGTCCCCCCAAAGGGTTCATTTTATATTCTCACAAACTCCTGGACAAAAGGATATTGGAAAGAGACATTTCACAGAATATATAGAATCAGTCAGGGTTGGAAGGGACCACAAGGATCACCTAGTTCCAACCCCCCTGCCGTGGGCAGGGACACCTCACACTAGATCAGGCTGGCCAGAGCCTCATCCAGCCTGGTTTTAAACACCTCCAGGGACAGGGCCTCAACCACCTCCCTGGACAACCCATTCCAGGGCTTCACCACTTTCACAGTGAAGAACTTCTTCCTCACGTCCAGCCTGAATCTCCCCACCTCCAGCTTCATTCCATTCCCCCTAGTCCTGTTGCTACCTGATATTCTGAGAAGTCCCTCCCCAGCCTTCTTGTAGGCCCCTTTCAGATACTGGAAGGCCACAATAAGGTCACCTCGCAGCCTTCTTTTCTCCAGACTGAACAGCCCCAACTCTTTCCATTCATATGACTTGAGTTTGAAATTCTGTAACCAGCAAATGGGATGGCATGTATTCTTACCTCCTCTTTACACTGATAGCTGTAACAGATTGAAGACAGACAACTGCCACAAGGAATGGAATTTTTGTAGCAGAAGAGCAGCAGAACATTAATTTAACTATATCCAATATAAGAAGGTAATGTTCATTGAAGCGTCACTCAATCCTCATTTTGAGTTCAGAGCAAGGGACAGTTTTGTTCTTTTCTCTTTCCCTATAGCTGCAGATATCTGTGGTCCCCTCCTTCAGTCAAAGCATCTCAAATTACAGAATCACAGAATATATCTGGTTGGAAGAGATCTCAAAGATCATCCAGTCTGACCCTCAACTCAGCACTGCAGTGTCAACACTAAACCATATCACTTAGTGCCAGGTGCACACAGCACTTGAACAGCCCCCAGGAGAGTGACTTCACCACTACCCTGGGCAGACCATTTGAGAAACCTTTCAGAGAAGAATTATTTCCCAATATCCAGCCTGAAGCTCCCCTGGTGCAGCTTGAAACCATTTCCTCTACTTCTGTTGTTTATCATCAAAGGCAAGAGGCTGGCAACCTCCTTGTCCCAACCTCCAGTTAATTGTAGAGAGTGATGAGGGTCTCCCCTCAGACTCCTCTTCTCCAGATTAACAACCCCAGTTCCCTCAGATGCTCCTTACAGGCCATATACTCCAGGCCATTCAGGAGCCTCATTGACCTTCTCTGGACATGCTCCAGCAACTCAATGTCCTTCCTATAGTGAGTGGCCCAGAACTAAACACAATACTTGAGATGTGGCCTCACCAGTGCTGAGCACAGGGGGATGATCACCTCCTTGTTCCTGCTGGCCACTTTGTTTCTAATACAACCCAGGATGCCATTCACATTCTTGGCCACCTGGACACACTACTGACTCATGTTCAGTCAAGTATCAATCAATATCCCCAGGTGCCTCTCCAAGTTGCAGCTTTCCCAACCACACAGCTCCAGATCTATAGCTTACCATGTGGTTGTTGTCACCCAGGTGCAGGACCTGGCACTCAGCCTTGTTGAACTTCAGACAATTAGCCTTAGCCCATCAGTATAACCTGTCTAGATATCATTTTTAAAGTCTCCCTACCCTTTAGCAGATCAACACAGCCACCTAGCTTGGTGTAATCTGTAAACTTTCTGAGGGTGTACTCAATCCCCCCTATCCAGATCATTGATAAAGATATTAAAGAGGACAGGACCCAGTACTGAGCCCTGGAGGACACCACTAGTGACTGGGAGCCAGCCAGACTTAACTCCATTCACCACTACTCTTTGGGCCTGGACATCCAGCTAGTTTTTAATCCAGGCCTTGTGCCATGAGCTTCAGATGGAGAATGCTATGGGAGACAATGTCAAAGGCTTTAGTAAAGTCCAGGTACACAGGGTCTGTGGCATTTCCATCATCCACAAGGCAGCTCACCTTATTGTACAAGGGGATACAATACAATATACAATACACCAGCTTGAAAGAGACCTTCAAGATCATCGCGTCCAACCTATCAACCAATCCAACCCACCCAAACAACTAAACCATGGCACCAAGCACCCCATCAAGTCTCTTCCTAAACACCTCATTGTGGCCTTCCAGTATCTGAAAGGGGCCTCCAAGAAGGCTGGGGAGGGACTTCTCAGGCTATCAGGTAGTGATAGGACTAGGGGGAATGGAATGAAGCTGGAGGTGGGGAGATTCAGGCTAGATGGGAGGAGGAAGTTCTTCACCATGAGAGTGGTGAAGCCCTGGAATGGGTTGTCCAGGGAGGTGGTTGAGGCCCCGTCCCTGGGGGTGTTTAAGACCAGGCTGGATGAGGCTCTGGCCAGCCTGATCTAGTGTAGAGTGTCCCTGCCCATGGCAGGGGGGTTGGAACTAGATGATCCTTGTGGTCCCTTCCAACCTTAACTGAAACTATGAAACTAAACTATGAAACCTCCAATGAAGGTGACTCCACCACCTCGCCGGGTAGCCGATTCCAATGGGCAATCACTCTCTCTGTATAGAACTTCTTCCTAACATCCAGCCTAAACCTGCCCTGGCGCAGCCTGAGACTGTGAAATCAGACCAGTCAGACAGGATCAGTCAAACAGGACATGCCTTTCATAAACCCATGCTGACTGGGCCTCATTGCCTGGTTGTCTTGTATGTACTGTGTGATGGCACTCAGGATGACCTGCCACTCAGGTCACCATTTGAAATTTGTTGGACCAACTACTATGAATCACTAGAAGATCCAATGTTCTTACACAGTCACTGTAAAACTGTCCATACTTTTGGCAGTTCTCCAAATCACAGACTCAATAAAAGGCTACAAACTTTGCACTACTTAAATGACAGTTCTGACCATATGCAGCATGGTAGAGTCAAGAGTCTTGAACAGGGATTAGCAACCATCACAGCAGAGAATGCTGTCATGATGTAGGTGGGCAACAGAAAACATCAAAGGGACAAGACACCATCTTCTGCAAGGCTGAAGTGCCCACTTCAGGACTGCAGCAAAATGGTTTGGTAAAAATGGTCTTCACAATTTGTAAAAGTTTGAACACATCAGTGTCTCGGCCAAGACAGGACTGAAACACCAAGCCCTCTTTGGAGAGTGCAGAAAGAGCTACAGCTTATGTAAGCTTGAACCCATCATTTCTATAGGAGCCATAGCGCCCACTCTGCATGGGGGGGCTCAGGTGGTTGCTCTAATTATTGTTGAATCAGGCTGCAGTCAGAAATACAATATAGAGAACAAGGAGCCAAACGGAACTCTCTCTGACTCTCAACTTCAGGGGCTATCATCACATTTTGTAAGCCTTGGAAATCCAGTTTCATAGACAAGTCTGACAATATGGGGTAAATTAATCTCCTTGGATGAGCTCACTTTCTTTTCTGATCCTTGTATTGAGTCAAATACGTAAGAAGTGCCTGACTGGATTGGACTAGTGGTCCATCTAACAATGCATCTTGATTCCAACAGCAGCAGCTGAAAAAGCTATTTTAGGAGAATATGAGTCTGGCCTCTTTCTGTGGTTCACTCCCCTTGTACTGCTCCTGCATGTCTGCTGCATCAAGGATGGTGGAGGACATTCCTCCCTGTTAGTTTTGCATCCATTTATGGACAAGTGGTCTCCTGAATAAGTCTAAATGCTTTTGAACTGCTGATACCATCTGCTTCCACAACTTGAGAGCACAGGTGCTTAGGTATAAATTGCTTTCTGTTAACATGGGTACACAACTTCCATTTAAATGGCACTTTAAATGGTTTTAATTAAAAAATAAAGAAAATATTAAAAGTCTGTCTGTCTAGGGACTTGACAAAAAGCCCTTCCTGCATAAAACAAAAAGGGAATGTTATAAAGTTTTCAATGCCTTGTGACCACACCAGCTGCCTTTCAAAGGGAGTTGATTATGTCATAGCTGATACCAACTTCCTTCATATTGTGCAACCAATGTTGTTACATATGTTAGAAATTTTCCTTGAAACATTCAGTGAAGTGTAATGTTCAGTGACTAGTTTGACTCCAGTAGTGAACTGTTAGAGATTATGGCAGGAAGAAGATAAAAGAGCAACCTACCTCAGCCTACAAGGAGAAATGCCCAACTAGAGAGGGAACATCCCACTATAACTTCTCCCACTAATCTCTGCTTGGATAGCTCTGTGGCAGCAAAGCCACTGCTAGGTGAATGATCTGTAAATGGACTGAAAGTATTTTTCTACAGAAGTGCAAAAGAGAAAAGAGAATCAATACTATTACAGTGTAATTCATTCCATTAATTACACACCTGTATGGAAAATATTATTGAAGCTTCATTTCAAGTAACTGATGAACTCAAGCAACAACAGTGCCAGGACTTGAGGGTCTGTCCTGAACTGTGCTCCAGAAATTGGCAAGGACCCTCCTACTGCATTTTATCTCTACATGCAAATTATCCATTAAGCCTCTGTATCTACTTTACATGATCTAGTACTAGCTCACTCTTTGGTCCTTTCATCCTGTGAAATTATCACAGTATCATAGTATCAGTCAGGGTTGGAAGAGACCACAAGAATCATCTAGTTCCACCCCCCCCACCATGGGCAGGGACACCCCACACTAGATCAGTCAAATTAGTTGGACTAAGTTCATGTCCACAGTCTTACTATGAAAAGCATAATTAAACTGTGGGGATGGCACACACTATTAATTAATGCTTAGTTTTGAAACAAAGCTTAATTGCTATCTCATACAATACTGCTTGGTTTAAACCACAGACGTTCAACACACCTCAGAAAATTTTAGTTGAAAACAAATACCTCCCACTTTCCCATCCTTAACATTTTCCCCTGCAAAACACCTTCCCAGTCTATACTGGTGAGACTCCCTTTCCTCAGGAAGTTGTACTAATAATTTTCCAAAAATATTAGCAGGAGATCCATAGCAACTGTTGATAGGACTCAAAATTATTTCAGAGCGATCTTAGCAACCTTCTGTTAAGATACACTGCATACAGCCTCTCCCACTTAGCAAAATCCCACAATATGGCAAGAAAGATTTGTATGTCTAAGAATAGCTACCTACACACATTTTTCAAGATGACTGAGCCATAATGATCTAAATCCTCCCCACCAGAGTTTCAACAAGATGTGCCTCTGCAACACAGCATCAGTGTGTTCTCTTCAGACTTTTGCATCTTTCTGCTTTTTAAAAATCATACCATTAACAGCCCCAATATTTTAGAAATAACATTTATTGATTCTTCTGCTAACCTTGCTATAAATGTTAGTGATGTAATGGACAGGATTGCTGAAGTACTGTAAGGAATATGTCTTCCAGATTCTTAACTACATGCGGGAAAAGCGCAGACTCTGGATTAATGTAGGAAATACTGCAGTTCTGTGTGGTTATTTGGGTAGTTTAGGTTTTGTTGACTACTTTTTATATAACACAATGGACATATAACAGAAATGATGTTACAACAACCTGCTAAGTAACAAGTGACAGAACAAAACCATCTCATTCAGAGGAAATTGAGGAATAAACGTTGGAAAAAACCCCAACCCAACAACAAACAAATAAACAAACAAACAAAAACAGACACAGAATTCCTCACCACTTACTATTTTTAAACTTAAAATGAGTACTTTGTTGGTTGGAGTTGCTAATTCATCATTTTTTGTAGTAGAGTTGCTATTAGCAGATGGAAACAGCTTTATTCACTGTAGGCAAGGACTCCAAAAAGAGTTGAACAGTCTGCACCTGATGATGCATGAGCAATGCAGAAGGAAACTAGCAAAATCACCTTCAGTCCTCACTTCATGAGCATGGGTAGCAACACTCCACACCTTTCTATTTTAAGAGCTGTACAAGGTGAGCCTTTAAGCTAAGAACTGAAGCACTGTAGAGCATCTTTTGATAAACCACCACACAGACACAATGATCTCCCATATTTAAGAATTTATACAATACAATACAATACAATACAATACACCAGGTTGGAAGAGACCTTCAAGATCATCGTGTCCAACCTATCAACCAATCCAACCCACGTAAACAACTAGATCATGGCACCAAGCACCCCATCAAGTCTCCTCCTGAACACCTCCAATGATGGTGACTCCACCACCTCCCTGGGCAGTCCAGGATGTTGACTTGCTGGAACGTGTCCAGAGAAGGGTGATGAAGTTGGTGAGGGGTTTGGAAGACAAGCCCTATGAGGAGAGGCTGAGGGAGCTGGGGTTGCTTAGCCTGGAGGAGACTCAGGACTGACCTTATTGCTCTCTAGAACTATCTGAAGGGAGGTTGTGGGCAGGTGGGGCTTGGTCTCTTCTCCCAGGCAGGCAGCCAGCACCAGAACAAGAGGACACAGTTTCAAGCTGCACCAGGGGAGGTTTAGACTGGATGTTAGGAAGAAATTCTATACAGAGTGAGTGATTATTCAAGGTTATACAACAGCAGAAACACACCAAAGGAGAAATAAACTTTGAAGGGAAGTGCAACTGCAGAGATCACTATTCTGAAGTTAGACCTTTAGGTTTACCTTTCCTGCAGCACCACGAAGGACAGGCTCATGAAAGAGAGGGTTTTTGAGAAGACACGGAGACAGAGTAACACAACCAAATCAACCACAGGAAATGTTTCATTCTTATGAATCCTGGAGGTTTTTGCTCCCTTCTGGAAGCAGAATTCCAGACTGGTGGAAGATCTGATTTCATAGAGTCTTGAGGCTTAGATTTGCATTGTCTCCACAAACAGCTGCATCTACAGTCACTGTCAGAACACTCTGAATGTCTTTTTTCTGGACAGTCAGCAGTGATAAACAAGCAAAATGCTGATTTATTGTTGGCAAATCTGGAACCAAGGTATCACACATGAAACGTGTCCCACCCTGTGGCTGAGGGGGAGCACCCTGCACACAGAGCTCTGAATTAACTGTGAACAGTTATGTTTAAACAGGGTGGGAGGGAGGCATGGACACATACTCTGTAACTTCCATAATCCTTCAGAGTCTTGACTCACAGATTAGGGCTTTTGACTACTTCTGCAGTACCTTCAACTCCACCAGCTTTCATTCTTGTTTTATTGGGCAGTTTTTCAACTGTTGAGCCTCCTGCAATAATGCAATTTGATTTCTATCCCTGGATCTTTGATTTTACATTCCAACTTCACTAAGCATTGATTAAGCATTAGCACCTCCACTTGACTGTGTTTATGACTTGGTTTTCTCAGGGGAAGGTCAGGCTTTATGATAACATCACACTGCTAAAACCAAGATTTTTTTGTGATCCAAGTTCCTTCAGGAGCTTTTAAAATTCTGTTGCTAATTTGCTTCCACACAGGAAAAAAATAATTAAGACATGGTCTTGCACAAGTGACAAGAACAAAAAAATGAACTTGGGCATTTATGTTCAAGGGACTGTATCTAAAATTTGTAAAGTTATTACTCAGCTCCATCATAGCTTTAGAAATACCTATTTCTCACGCTGTTGTCACTCCCCACAGAAAAGAAAAATAACATTTCTGGTTTGGGGCATATGCACATGGCACTTCATCTTGCAACAGAGATTAGTTGATGACTTACGCCCTGATGTGAGTCCCAGAGTACATCTGTGACAGCAATGCCTACCACATCAGGTTTTGCACAAAACACACCAAAAAGACACGCAGTTATACCCCCTTTACTCTACAAGCAAGTAGAGAACTCACCTGAGACACAAGAGACCTAGATTCAAATTTATTTTCTGCTTGATTTAGAGTAAATCTCTCAACCTCCTAGGAGAGCAGTTCACCAATGACCTACATGGTGTTCTAAGGTGGGAACGCTTTACTGTGCCCTGTTGAAGTTGTTCTACTTTGTATACATTTTTATAGATACCCATCACAGCATATAAATGATGAAAAATGACTACTGCCTTCACCCATTTTCCAATCCAGTAAATTTTCCACTGTTTTTAAACAATTTTCAGAAGGTGCCTGGGAAATAAATGGGTCTTAGTTTATCTTCTAATAGGTGACTGTACACATCACCAATCAAGTACCAATTCATAGTCTCAGGGGAAACCAATGACTCAACTGGATGTAGAGACTACACTATTGCCATGGTCCTCAATGCAGGTATCCCAGAACAAGAGGACACAGTGTCAAGATGCACCAGGGGAGGTTCAGAGTGGATGTTAGGAAGAAATTCCACAGAGAGTGACTGCCCATTTGAATGTGCTGGCTGGGGAGGTGGTGGAGTCACCATCATTGGAGGTGTTTAGGAGGAGACTTGATAGGGTGCTTGGGTGCATGGTTTAGTTGATTAGATGGTGTTGGATGATAGGTTGGATGCAATGATCTTGAAGGTCTCTTCCAACCTGGTCTGGTCTATTCTATTCTATTCTATTCTATTCTATTCTATTCTATTCTATTCTATTCCATCCTATCCTATCCTATCCTATCCTATCCTATCCTATCCTATCCTATCCTATCCTATCCTATGTCATAAATTTTGGTGCACCCAGCCACATCAAAGGACAAAAATGCATGCATTGCCAATACTTATCCCATGCTCACTGTAATGGGTTTGGCTGAGCTGGAGTTAATTCCCCTCAAAGCATCCTTCTAGTGCTGTGTTTTGCAGCAGTAGTTGATAACACAGCAGTGTTTTGGCTGCTGCTGAACAAGTATCCAGGCTGCCTTCTTCCAACATTTCCCTGCCACAAGAGTATGCTGAGGGGTGGGCAAGATCTTGGGAAGGGACACAGCTGAGCCAGCTGTCCCAAACCAGCCAAAGGGGTATTCCATGCCATTTGATGTCAGCTCAGATATAAGAATGAAGTGAAAGAAGGGAGGGGGGAATTCATCCATGGCATCTGTCCTCCTAAGGAACCACCAAGCATAGAGAGCCCCGCTTCCCAAGACCGACCTCTGTCCTTGCTGATGGGAAGTAGCATCTTTCTGCTTTCACTTCCACATCATCTTTGCTTTTGCTTATCATTATTATTAAATTGCTTCTATCTTATAGCTGGCTTTTGTTATATTTTCCCCACTCCCCTGTGTATCTAAAGGGGTGTGATAGAGCAGCTTTGGTGGGCATTTGGCCCCTAGCCAGGGCCAAACCACCACACTCACTCTAATAAAAAAACAAGGCTTCAGTTGTGAAGACTGTAATTTCCACCTCATAGCTGGGAAAAATGTAAACATGGATCACTGAGAAGGCTGAGCATCTCTGCTCATTTTTTAATGATTTATATTTCTATATTGTTCAGTTATTATTTGAAAGTTTGGCCATAAGGCACACATTAAAACTTTCAAAGCAGCTTCAATGCTGTATACAGAGAGCTTATACAGAAATGTGCATATAGACTAGACTAGACTAGACTAGACTAGACTAGGCCAGGTTGGAAGAGACCTTCAAGATCATCGTGTCCAACCTTTCATCCAACACCACCTAATCAACTAAACCATGCAACCAAGCACCCTATCAAGTCTCCTCCTGAACACCTCCAGTGATATACTCTCTGGTGAAGCTTTTATGCTTAAATCTTCATAACTTTGAAAAGCAGGTTTCTAAAAACTGGAAGACAAAATCTGACTTCTGGTACTTACCACAGGAGACTCAGAAGAGGAGACTCAGGGGTGACCTTATTGCTCTCTACAACTACCTGAAGGGAGGTTGTAGCCAGGCAGAGGTTGGTCTCTTCTCCCAGGCAGCCAGTACCAGAACAAGAGGAAACAGTCTCAGGCTGCACCAGGGCAGGTTTAGGCTGGCTGTTAGGAAGAAGTTCTCTACAGAGGGAGTGATTGCCCATTGGAATCGGCTACCTGTGGAGGTGGTTGAGTCACCTTCATTGGAGGTGTTCAGGAGGAGACTTGATGGGGTGCTTGGTGCCATGGTTTAGTTGTTTAGGTGGGTTGGATTGGTTGACTGATTGGACGCAATGATCTTGAAGGTCTCTTTCAAGCTGGTGTATTGGACTGTATTTTATTATTGTTTTGTATTACACCTTCAGTATTTCCCACTTCCACAGCAAGGACCTAATCCTACACATTCTGCAGACAGAAGTTCTGGCTATAATCATACAGTCATTTTCTGTTGCCTCCTATCTCCCATTCCCATCAGGAGAGGTTTCCAAAAGATAGGATTTCAAATTTAGCCTTTACAGATTAACTACACCTCAGTTATCTTTAAGTTCCTGGTTATTAAATCATGCACTACTATGTGTTAAAATACACTTGTTCACCTTTATAGTCATCTGATAATAATCAGCCTTTGTTTCCTCTCTGTTCTCTAGTCTCTATTCTCTGGGTTTGAATCTTTTATATTCTTGTGTTTTTTCCTTTTCAAATTGCTTCACCACCTAGCATTTGACTGTGGCACTCCTGGACTGCTGCCAACTTAACTACACCTCTGGTATATTGTACCTGGGTTATAATCTGGGTGATCTGCTGTTCAATTACACAAAGAAGGACCACTATGCTTGAGCTGTTTTACACTATGCCACTATGTATTCACCTAAAACTGTACTGGACTTGTCTGTCAAATACCACAGAAGAGGTGAGAGAAACAGGCATCCCTCTTGCTGCCATCCATCACCACAAGACTAGACCTTCATTCCCATTTAATAACTTTCTTTTACTTGGATAACTTTGCTGGAGATTTTGAGAATGTATCTTGGTTTTCCTTTTCCACTACTAACTGCAACCTCTCTGGCACCCTTAGTGTAATTTTTACGTTCATCCTCTTTGCAACTTCTCTCAGTCCAATGTAGCTGGTTGTAATCCCACTCAGTCTTTTTCAAACATCTAGGTCTCCTATTTGCTCTTAAGGCTGATACATGTAACTAGCTTACTAAGTGCTTTTGAAAACGAGTGCAGTCAGGAAAAACACCAGGGCTGGCATCCTGAGGAGCCATCCAGGTATGCAGGACATTCCATCTGGCATTCCATCTTAGGGCTGGCATTCCATCTTAGGCCAAGTTGAGGGACAACTGAGGAAAGCTCTGTTTGCAGTTCAGGAAAGGATACAAAGCCTTGGAAAGGAGCTTCTGGAGTACATTTCTAGTATCTATTATTTCAAAAAGGTGAAGAGACGTTCTTTTGTGTAGAATGTGCAGAGAGCAATGACTAACACAGGATATGCTCAAGCACTCACCAAGCTACATGCAAACTCTTCAGGGGGTGGGCATACCATGTCTGCAACTCCATTTGTGACTCTTTGTGAAAAGAAGCTAAAATCACAGTTGGCAGCCATTCTGAAATGCAACAGTAATCCATAAATACTCCTTAATTTTCCTGTCATTGCAGAATTAAGCTACTTCCAGCTCACACAGATCTTACCAGGTGTGCTAAATTGATGTCATTATAAGCCATCAGGAAATACCCACAGAGACCTGTAGCAACATTTAGAAGTTTTGTTAAACAGCTGTGTGTTATAATTGATTTGTATTATTTAAAACAGCTAATGCAAGTTACCACCGGATGTAGAACAGGGATGACTGAAGACTCCAGGGAAATTTAACTCAGAAGCAAGCCAATCATAGGAACTTCATTTGAGCATTTTAAAATTATTACTAGAGGAAGTGCAATTAAATCATCACCATTTATCAATTATCATTATAAAATACTATGCAACCTTATCACATTAATTTATTTATGAGACGGTAACTAGTTGAATTCTGCTTTTTGCAATAAAAATGAGCTAGTCAGTAAATACCTGAAGACACTTTCTCTGAAAATGAGTGGTTTTACATAACAATGAAAAGTAAATTAGAAAATTCAAATTTTACCTAACATTTGGGTTTGTTAAGGTAACTGCCCAAAAGCTGAATTCTTTGGAACTCCGGCAATGTCTCAGTTCCTGATCTGATGTATTTTATCACAGAGAGTATAAACAAAAATACAGCTGTATCAAAAACCTTCACAGGCATGGCACTCACACTTCATAGAATATATGGAACAGAAGTCTCAAATGATTAGTGTAAGACTCTGGATTTGGGATGGGGGAAAAAAGGAAGCAATGGCTTTCTTTCCCTAATCTACTAACTATTGAATCAAAGGACAAAATCAGCCCTAGATAAAAGTTAAAAAACATTATGCACAAACAGTGTTCAGCACAA
Source organism: Colaptes auratus (assembly GCA_015227895.2). NCBI lineage: Eukaryota > Metazoa > Chordata > Aves > Piciformes > Picidae > Colaptes > Colaptes auratus. The sequence continues at coordinate 4,246,580 of CM026897.1, read as the reverse complement.
TTTTTCTTCCCAGTGGTGGACTGCTTGTGGAATTTAAAATTTGTATCTGTTTTGGAGCAAAATCCTAAACCTTTTCTCTCTGCTGTTCATGTGTACTGAGAGTTCAAGCCTAATTTGGTGAGTTTGTCCAGTGACTTGCATTAGACGATCTGTGTCCCTGCAGGCAAAGCCTAACCCACATAACAAAATGGGTCAGCAGAAAAGCAGAAAGGAATGAGAAAACTCTGAATTTCAATTCAAAAGCCTGCTTCATTTAAGGGAGAAAAACACTCTTTTTCTTGTAGATCTGTCTCTTGCTTTGATCTGAGGCTTGCAGGCTAGTGTTTACAGTATGTTTTCATTATCTTTTGTAATTCCTTCGAGAATACTCTGATTTAGTATTTGGACTGGCATATGCATCTCTCATTTTACAGGGGAAGTGTTTGTTGCACCAGTGGTTGCTGGCACTCAAAATAAGATAGTGTTGACAGTGCTAATTGTACTGGTGCTTTCCTCTGCTCTGATTCAGCTCCAGAGAGGTACACTTCTATTAACCATGCATTCCTTTTTCCTCTTATCAGTTGACTGAATGACCATAAGCAAATGCATCCTCACTGCCTGGTGTCTTTCTCCTTTCATCTAAAATTCAAACTGCATCCCTCTTAAAGCTGCTTTCCCAGAGGTTCTCTCTCACAGACATGTGGGAAGCTACATTTCCAATCCAGGAATGCAGCTGGGGCCTTTGGACCAAGTTCAATATTTATGTAAAGCAGACTAACTTCACTGATGTTGGTGGAATTCAACAGCCTTGAGCCACAGGTACATGGTCTTCAGGGAGAAGGTGCACATATAAATGCCAAAGACAAAAAAAGTAAAGTAATTCCACAATCCTCCAGTGGGATTTCTGGAGGATCTTAACTTCTCTGGCCTCTGCTACCTGCCAGCAGCTCTGGTATTGTGCTATCAGCCTGAGGTACAGTCTGTATTACTCTAGGATAAATAGTTGAAGTCTCTTTGATGTTACATACATCAGTATTTTGCTGCTATAGCTTCATCAATTTATCCAAAAGTGTTTTTTCTTACATCTTAGTTTGTGTTTGTCACTGGACTCACAATGGCTGAACTGGCTCTGAAAAGATGTCACAAACACAAGTTCAGCACTGCACACATTATACCATCCAGGACGCTGATGAATATGTTCCAGTACTGACCCCTGAGGGACTCCACTAGATACAGGCCTCCAACTAGACTCCATCCCATTGACCACAACTCTCTGACTTCTTTCCTTCAACCAGTTCACAATCCACCTCACTCCCTGATTATTCAGACCACACTTCCTTAGTTTAGCTGTGAGGATGCTGTAGGAGACAGCATCATATGCTTTACTGAAATCAAGATAAACCACATCCACTGCTCTACCATAGCCAGTCCACCTGGCTATGTCCTCACAAAAGGTTATCAGGTTGGTTATGAGATGCAGGACAGTTTTAATTTAGTGTTCCTGAAGAGACAAAACTAATCTCTGGATGGAAGTGACCTGGTTTTCCTTCTGGCTTCCACCACTCTGATTTTACACTTTCCAAACATATTGTTTTAAGCTTTATCCTCAGTAGTATTTCATTATGATTTATTACCTACACAGAATAGAAAGAAACTCTGCTCTCTACAGAAGAGCTTGAACCCATGTACCATGTGACCACAGTGTAATGTAAGCATAGAGAAGGCACACCACTTCTGGAGTGCACACAGCAGATTCTCCTGTATATTTTTGCATGTGGGAATATAAATCTACCCACAAGCCAGAAGAGCTCAGCTGGGAAGTACCACGGATGTTAGCCCTGAAGGATACCCAGCACCTGACTGTAGGGTTACTGGTCTGGTGGGGTCAGAGTGGCTGGAGAGCTCCCAAACAGAGAGGGACCTGGGGGTGCTGATCAACAGCTGCCTAAACATGAGCCATCAGTGTGCCCAGGTGGCCAAGAAGGCCAATGGCATTCTGGCCTGCATTAGGAATAGTGTGGCCAGCAGGAGCAGGGAGGTCATTGTCCCCTGTACTCTGCATTGGTTAGGACACACCTTGAGTCCTGTGTCCATTTCTGGGCCCCTCAGTTTAAGAAGGACATCGAGACACTTGAACGTGTCCAGAGCAGGGCAACAAGGCTGGGGAGAGGCCTTGAGCACAAGCCCTATGAGGAGAGGCTGAGGGAGCTGGGGTTGTTTAGCCTGGAGAAGAGGAGGCTCAGGGGTGACCTCATTGCTCTGTACAACTACCTGAAAGGTGGTTGTAGCCAGGAAGGGGTTGGCCTCCTCTCTAGCAACCAGCACCAGAACAAGGGGACACAGTCTCAAGCTGCACCAGGGCAAGTTTAGGCTCGAGGTGAGGAGAAAGTTCTTCACTGAGAGAGTGATTCGCTATTGGAATGGGCTGCCCGGGGAGGTGGTGGAGTCACCATCCCTGGAGGCGTTCAAGAGGGGATTGGACGTGGCACTTGGTGCCATGGTCTAGTCATGGGGTCTGTGGTGACAGGTTGGACTCGATGATCTTCAAGGTCTCTTCCAACCTTAGTGATACTGTGATACTGTGATACTGTCTCTGTCTACTCAGAATGCAAGAAGTTGGATCCAATGAAGGCAAAGTTACTTGAATCCTCTCTGTGCAGAAACAGACATCTGCACAGATGTCTGCAGCGTCAGCAACAAATCATAAAACTTTCCTGAAAACTTTGAACTGCAACAGTTTGTTGTGCAGAAAATAAGTTATTTGCTACCATATTTTACATTATTTTATTAAAACCTAATTTTCTCATCATCATTCTGAGGTAGGCATGCCAGGTAATACATCATTTGTGTCAAAGTGTGTATTAGGAGAATCTGCAAACTCACAACTGGAATTCAGACCTGCACAGAAAAACCAATGCTTCTTAGGTTCTCAAGAAGCTATTATAACATAAATAACAGTCTGTGGCTGCAAAAACATGAATGATGCTTGTTTTCCCATGACTGAGTGCCATCTACAAACAGGCATCCTGTAATTAAATTGCATTAGCATTAGTTGAATTAAGTAAACACCTGTAGAACTCAGTTGAGGTTACATCCTTCTTGTGCCAGCTGCTGTGTCAAGAGATCTGTGTACCTGGAAACAACTAAAATCAAAACTTCAAATAAGGAAAGGAGAGGCAGAAAGACATACTAGTATTGTATTGTATTGTATTGTATATACAATACAATACAATACAATACACGACCAGGTTGGAAGAGACCTTCAAGATCATCGCGTCCGACCCATCAACCAATCCAACCCACCTAAATACAATAGAATACAATACAACCCACCTAAACAACTAAAACCATGCAGCCAAGCACCCCATCAAGCCTCTTCATGAACACCTCCAATGAAGGTGACTCCACCACCTCCACGGGCAGCCGATTCCAATGGGCAATCACTCTTTCTGGATAGAACTTCTTCCTAACATCCAGTCTAAACCTCCCCTGGTGCAGTCTGAGACTGTGTCCTCTTTGTTCTGGTACTGGCTGCCTGGCTACAACCTCCCTTCAGGTAGTTGTAGAGAGCAAGAAGGTCACCCCTGAGTCTCCTCTTCTTCAGGCTAAGCAACCCCAGCTCCCTCAGCCTTTCCTCATAGGGCTTGTGTTCCAAACCCCTCACCAACTTTGTTGCCCTTCTCTGGACACGTTCCAGCAAGTCAACATCCTTCCTAAACTGAGGGGCCCAGAACTGGACACAGGACTCAAGATGCGGCCTAACCAGTGCAGTGGACAGGGGCAGAATGACCTCCCTGCTCCTGCTGGCCACACTGTTCCTGATGCAGGCCAGGATGCCATTGGCCTTCTTGTCTGCCTGGGCACACTGCAGGCTCATGTTCAGCCTACCTTCAACCAGTACCCCCAGGTCCCCCTCTGCCTGGCCGCTCTCCAGCCATTCTGACCCCAGCCTGTAGCACTGCATGGGGTTGCTGTGGCCAGTGTGCAGAACCCAGCACTTGGATGTGTTCAATCTCATGCTGTTGGATTCTGCCCATCTGTCCAGCCTGTCGAGGTCCCTCTGCAAAGCCTCTCTATATTTGACTGATGACAAAAAATTCACACCCAGAGAGTCTCTATTCTTTGTCCATACTTGCACTGGAGGCCTAGAGACAGCAAAGAAACCAGAGCAATCAATCCAGCTCTGAACCCTACCTCACTTTTCCTTGAACAAGTGTCACGGATTTCAAGACAGTCATCATCATGAGTCTGGGAATGGTTGCTGAAATGATCTGGTGACTTTAAAAGCACTTTAAATAAAAGCGATTTGAATAGCTCTAGAAGGCATCAGCGGTATCACAACCACTCAGTCAGTCTTCTGTATATTTCACTTGTGTCCCAGAGAGGAATAAGGCCATGGAAGACTCAGGCATATATTGCATTCATCAATTTTGTACTGGACCAGTGGTTTCTCACCTGCTGTGTAATAGTGTCCCAGGGCCCCTCCAGCAGACGAGCCTGGTAGCATGCATGAACACTTTTCCATATTTCATCCAGAGTTAAAGGTCTTCCATCTGTGGGGGGAGGGAAACAACCACCCACAGTCAAGGCTCTTAAGCACGTTACATGTTTAATACAGAACAGCAAAACTAAATCTGAAGATGCTGGTTATCTGGAAGCAGATGGAAAACAACAACAGCAAAACATGAATCCAAACCAGCATTGTTCCCAAATCCTCAGTGATGGTGCATATTAAACCACCCTAAATTCCCAGCTCAGCCTTTGTCTCTGTCACCCAAACATGCTGTTGGGGTTGTAAGGTGTGAAGTTAAACGGATTTAGTAAAACAACCATCAGATGAAGCAAATTTAAAACAAAACAAAAAAATCATGAACACTTATGTAAATACATGCAATTCATAGCAGAAGAGGGGGGGAAGTCTAAGTGACAAAATTGTGCAGACAAATGTTTACTGCATTTAGGAAACTTAAATGCCCTTTTTTTTTTCCTGAGCTTCATTTATATAGCATTGTTGCATCAGGTTTTTTAGCTGTGATACTAGAACTATGCCCAGACACTACTGCTGGCCACTTAGAAAACAGGCATGTCAATTTTTCCTAAATATTTGGGTTTGGCACAGAACAATAAAGTATTTTGATATACTCTCAGCATGTAGCTTCATCTTGGCATTTATGAGGTGTCAGAAACCATTATCCTGTGATAAATTGTTTTATTCTACTGACATTTTCATGTCTGCAAAATGAACAAGATTTATTCACCCAATTAACATTTGAATGCCATGTTTAGATGTAAGTTAAACCAGCTGCCTACAGCCTCTGTTTTCCCCCCTGTTTTCTCCACATTTTTATAGAAAGTTCCAAATTCTGGACTTACAAAAGCACCATACAGCAGAAGCACATGGCAAGTATAGTATCTGAGAGGGTAAGAGCATATTCACTAGCTAAACTGCCATCCTCGTGAACATGAGACTTGCTAGACCATCATGCCCCCTGTCTTATGATGGCAGATACCAGAGCCATGCCAAAGACGACAGTTACTGAGAAATTTCTTGCATGAGCACAGCTTTAGAAGGAAGTACTTCTGTTCAGATCATCTTTGTGCACGGAATACAAGATGCCATGAATACTTTCAATTTTGTTTTCTATTCAAGTTGCAAAGAGAAACCAAAGAAGTCCAAAATCACAGGATCATCATCATAGAAAGGCTTAGGCTGGAGGGACCTGAGAGATCACCTACTCCAATCCCCCTGCCAAGGGCATGGATGCCTCTCAAGAGTGCTGTTTAACATCATTGTCAGCGACATGGGCAGTGGCATTGACTTCACCTTCAGCAATTTTGCTGGTGACACTAAGCCGTGTGGTGCAGTGGATTCACCTGAAGAAAAGGATGACATCCATAAGGATCCTGACAGGCTTGAGCAGTGGGCCAGTGACAACTGCATGAGGTTTACGAAGTCAAAGTGCAAGGTCCTGCACCTGGGATGAGCAATCGCAGGCACAAATGCAGGCTGGGTGCAGAGTGGGTTGAGAGCCGCCTGTGGCAATGCATCCAAACCCCACCCCTATCCCTCTGTGGAATCGGGATGGTGGTGAAGATCAGAAAGTGTAGGAAGAGAGGTAAGGAGGAAGGTACCTCCCCCCCTTTCAAGGCCATGTCAGATGACACCTGGGCCCCTTACCCCAAGTCACATGTCAGGGGCAGACCCCCAGGCCAGCACAAGCCTGGACAATGCAGAATCTGATGCTGATCAGTTTCTTACCCTTTTTTTGGCAAGTGGAATACAATCTGTGGCATTTGCAATACAGGACATATGGACCATGAGCTGATATAAAATGGGTTTTGCTAGAGAGCACTAGAGGCTCTTCCTGGGATTTTTTCCCCTGAACGTGTGGAACACACATAGCAGTCCAGAAGGATTCCTCAAGAAACAGAGACAGTAGGAGGACTACCCACAAGTGAAACCAGCCTTGTGAGTAAAGCTGGAACCTGCCTAAGGCAAATCTCCAGGGAATACCTTCTCTTTTCAGTAGGGGCAAGATGCTGCTCTTGTGTTCTATCACTTTCCAATTACTGATCTTCAACCATTTGTACCTTTTTCCTGTACTCTTGTAGGTACTGTGCAACCAAGTAATGAACCTAGTGGTGTCCCCCAGGGATCAGTGCTGGGCCCCATGCTCTTTAATATCTCTACTGATGATCTGGATGAGGGCATTGAGTCCATCATCAGTAAGGTTGCAGATGACACCAAGCTGGGGGCAGGAGTTGATCTGTTAGAAGGTAGGAGAGCTCTGCAGAGGAACCTTGACAGGCTGGACAGATGGGCAGAGTCCAAGGGCATGAAATTGAACACATCCAAGTGCCAGGTTCTGCACATTGGCCACAGCAACCCCATGCAGTGCTACAGGCTGGGGTCAGAATGGCTGGAGAGCGGCCAGGCAGAGAGGGACCTGGGGGTACTGGTTGATGGTAGGCTGAACATGAGCCTGCAGTGTGCCCAGGCAGCCAAGAAGGCCAATGGCATCCTGGCCTGCATCAGGAAGAGTGTGGCCAGCAGGAGCAGGGAGGTCATTCTGCCCCCTGTCCACTGCACTGGTTAGGCCACACCTTGAGTCCTGTGTCCAGTTCTGGGCTCCACAATTTAGGAAAGAAGTTGAGTTGCTGGAAGGTGTCCAGAGACGGGCAACAAAGATGGGAGGGGTTTGGAGCACAAACCCTATGAGGGGAGGCTGAGTGAACTGGGGTTGCTTAGCCTGGAGAAGAGGAGGCTCAGGGGAGACCTTCTTGCTGTCTACAATTACCTGAAGGGAGGCTGTAGCCAGGTGGGGGTTGGTCTCTTCTCCCAGGCAGCCAGCAGCAGAACAAGAGGACACAGTCTCAAGCTGCACCAGGGGAGGTTTAGGCTGGATGTTAGGAAGAAATTCTTCCCAGAAAGAGTGATTGGCCATTGGAATGTGCTGCCCAGGGAGGTGGTGGAGTCACCTTCACTGGAGGTGTTCAGGAAGAGACTGGATGGGGCGCTTGGTGTCATGGTTTTAGTTGATTACATAGTGTTGGATGATAGGCTGGACTCAATGATCTCAAAGGACTTTTCCAATGTGGTTATTTCTATTCTATTCTGTTCTAAACCTGTAAGTAACATTTTCCTACATTTGTATGTAAGTTACACAGGTGACAGGATCTCTAAATTAATAAAAGTATTTATATTTTTATTAATTCCCTGCCTGCACCCTGTTATCTGTAACACAGCCCTGAAAAAAAAGCTGTTTGAAGAGAAGCTTAACAAAAGCCAGCAGTGTGCTCAGGCAGCCCAGAAGCCAAATTATATCCTGGGCTGCATCGAAAGGAGCGTGGCCAGAAGGTCAAGAGAGGCAATTCTTCCCTTTTACTCTGCTCTTGTGAGACCCCACACACATTCTAATGCAAAATTCCACTTGCCACTCAAGATTTTGTCCTGCACACCTTTCTTTGTGATTTTTCACAGTAACTCTTGCGCAAATTCAGATCATACACATGGAATGGATTACTCTAACCATTAATCTCATTTACAGAAGCAATCAAATACTATTGAAGCATTAATCATATTGTAGTTAAAATTGAACTTTGTCTTTACCTCATGGATTTTATTACTTCACATATAAGAAGCAGTATATCTCCCATCATATTTCAGTACGGAATTATTTCAAATTCAGGGGACAATACAGATGCATCCAAACTGTGAGGTTTCATTTCACATCAGAGTGAGATCACAGACAGTAAAATACTTCCAATAGTTAATACAGAGTAACTTCAGTGTTTCACATAGTTTCATAGTTTCAGTCAGGGTTGGAAGGGACCACAAGGATCATCTAATTCCAACGCCCCTGCCATGGGCAGGGACACTCCACACTAGATCAGGCTGGCCAGAGCCTCATCCAGCCTGCTCTTAAACACTTCCAGGGACGGGGCCTCAACCACCTCCCTGGATAACCCATTCCAGGGGCTCATCACTCTCATTGGGAAGAACTTCCTCGTCACATCTAGCCTGAATCTCCCCACCTCCAGCTTCATTCCATTACCCCTAGTCCTAGCACTACCTGAGAGCCTGAGAAGTCCCTCCCCAGCCTTCTTGTAGGCCCCCTTCAGATACTGGAAGGCCACAATGAGGTCACCTCAGAGCCTTCTCTTCTCCAGACTGGACAGCCCCAATTCCTTCAGTCTGTCCTCATAGGAGAGGTGCTCCAGCCCTCTGATCATCCTCGTGGCCCTTCTCTGGACACCTTCCAGCACCTCCAGAACCCTCTTGGAATAGGGGCTCCAGAACTGGACGCAGTACTCCAGGCAGGGTCTCACCAGAGCTGAGTAGAGGGGGAGAATCACCTCCCTTGACCTGCTGGCCACACTTCTCTTGATGCAGCCCAGGATCTGATTGGCTTTCCGGGCTGCAAGTGCACATTGAGAGCTCCTGTTGAGCCTCTCGTCCACCAGCACCCCCAAGTCTCTCTCCTCAGGGCTGCTCTCCAGCCAGTCACTGCCCAGTCTGGATTTGTGCCTGGGATTGCCTCAACCCAGATGCAGGACCCTGCACTTGGTCTGGTTGAAGCTCATGAGGTTGGCTTGTGCCCACCTCTCCAGCCTGTCCAGGTGCCTCTGGATGCCATCCCTTCCCTCCAGCGTGTCTGCTGCACCACACAGCTTGGTGTCATCAGCAAACTTGCTGAGGGTGCACTCAATGCCACTGTCCATGGCACCCACAAAGATGTTGAACAAGACTGGTCCCAGGACTGATCCCTGAGGGACTCCGCTTGTCCCTGGCCTCCACTGGGACATGGACCCATTGACAGCCACTCTTTGGGGTGCAGCCATCAAGCCAGTTCTGTATCCATCTGGTGTCCACCCATCAAACCCACGTGTCACCAGCTTGGAGACCAGGATGTGGTGTGGGACAGTGTCAAAGGCTTTGCTCAGGTCCAGGTAAACGACATCAGTTGCTCGCCCCTCATCTATTAATGCTGTCACTTGTTCATAGAAGGCCACCAGGTTTGTCAGGCAGGATTTGCCCTTGGCAAAGCCATGCTGACTGTTCCTAATCACCTCTTCTCTATTCTTCTGAGTCAGTAACCCGGGACCTCTTGCATACGAACAAAAAAATTAATTCATCTGGGCATTCTGATTATGCACTTAGAATCATAGAATGGTTTGGGTTGGAAGGGACCTCTGAAGGTCATCTAGTCATAAACCATGGAATCATAGCATCAATGAGGTTGGAAAAGACCTCAAGGATCATGAAGCCCAACCCGTCACCACAGAGCTCACAACTAAACCATGGCACCAAGTGCCACATCCAATCCTTTTTGAACACCTCCAGTGATGGTGACTCCACCACCTCCCTGGGCAGCACATTCCAATGGCTAACAACTCTCCCTGTGACAAACTTTCTCCTCACTTCAAGCCTAAACTTCCCCTGGCACAGCTTGCGACTGTGTCCTCTTGTTCTGGTGCTGATTGCCTGGGAGAAATGAAAAATCCCCTCCTGGCTACAACCTCCCTTCAGGTAGTTGTAGACAGCAGTAAGGTCTCCCCTGAGCCTCCTCTTCTCCAGGATAAGCAACCCCAGCTCCCCCAGCCTCTCCTCATAGATGTGAGGTTCAGTTACATAGCTGGGAACCGCAAGACCCTTGCCAAAGGAGATGGGCTGGATGGGTCATTTCCTTGTCCTCTTTGGTGAGATAAAGACCTGAAAGAATGGCTTTTCCTCTCTCAATTTAAATACAAAACAAAACAAAATAAAAAACAGATGGTCATCCAAGAACTTAAAATAACTGACAGAAAGACTGCTTGTAAGAAAGCATCTCAGGACGAAGGGTTTGGAGTTCATGCAGTTTGGTTTAGTTTTCCTCCTGTTTCAGCGTCAGAAGATTAGTGTGGATGATGAAATTAATTTCAGGTTAACATAGCTGGAGGGGTTTTCAATGATATTAAACTCCTTGGTTTGTGTGAATTTGGTCATCTGCATAAAGCAATACAAGTGAATCCATTTTATTTGCAAGCTCCCAGATTTACACGAAACATACATCTCTATTCTTTGGGCGCTTTTAGACCCCTTTTTCCAAGGCTGCCAGCATTCACATGTTTAGCAGCCCTGTTACACATTCTTGCAACCCACTGAGACCTCAAATATCCAGCTGGGCTGACGGAGGAGTCTGTAATTGTTGCTGCTAGCAACAAGGGGCCACTGTGGCACCTGCTGAGCCAAGCAGCCTCTCTGCTTCTTTTCTCAGTCTTTCCTGTAATGGAGCTGAACTTAAGAAGTTCTGCCAGAAAATGAAGGCAACAGCAGCATTAAGCCAAGAGAAGTGGCAGGAGAGGAAAGTAGAGGCTTCAGGCTCACCCAGTAATACATTTATTCACCATTCACCCACAATGACACAGCTGCTGAGGGGCCTGCAGCCTGTCCCATCTAGCTGGGAGCGGGTCTGCAGACAGAAGTAGTTATACCTACAGAAGTAGGTTATACCTACAGATGTAGTTATACCTACATTGTGTGTCATTTAGCTCATTAAATAATTACAGAGAGTGAAAGGAAATGTACACCACACAGCAACAGCTGCTCGTGGGTCATGCCAGGTTTGCTGTACCTTTGTCTGAAGCTCCATACCCATATTGCCATAATGGCATGCAACCCCATGACAGCTCATCAGTACTAACCCAGACTGTTAAACAATGAACTTGACATCTACCCAGCAAGAAAGCACAGAATAGCCCAGGCAGTAACCAGCTAAGATTTTTGTTAAAAGAAAGGGAGATAGGAATCAAGAACTCCTAAGCATGGATTCTGTCTCTACCATGACTGGCTCAAATCCACCAGTTCACCTGCCTTAACAGGCAGGTCAGAGTAACTACAGCCTTTGCATCACAAACTCAGATTTCTGTTATTTAAACTCTCTAGAATACCACAAGCCTTTCTGAGGAAAGTTTCTTGATGGTCCACTTGGGGTTAACTTGGTTAAAAAGCAGATGGTCAAGTGCCCCCTCACAGCGGCAAGGTGCAGCATTAAGACCACACAGGAGCTGCAGCTCCCAGCTGACTTGGCACCTTAATTTCTGCAAGAGGCAGGCATTCTTTAGGCATAGAAATTTCACACATTTTCAGAGAAAAATTTCTGCCTTCCCAAGTTGCTGTATTCTGTTTTCTTGCTGTTTACTGAGGGCTTTTAGTAGTTTCTTAGATTTCAAAGTAAAGGCTATTTGACACTTGTGGTGAAATGGCACAGATATTGTTTTAAGGCTTCATTTTGGCATATTCTCCAGCAAAAAACATTCTTAAGAAACCACTGCCACAAAAGCAAAGAAAAAACACTCTTGCAGCTTGGAGAATATCTGATTATACAAATTATTTGCCGCACCTTGACTCCTGTGTCCAGTTCTGGGCCCCTCAGTTTAGGAAGGATGTTGACTTGCTGGAACGTGTCCAGAGAAGGGCGACGAAGTTGGTGAGGGGTCTGGAACACAAGCCCTATGAGGAGAGGCTGAGGGAGCTGGGGTTGCTTAGCCTGGAGAAGAGGAGACTCAGGGGTGACCTTCTTGCTCTCTACAACTACCTGAAGGTAGATTGTAGACAGGCAGAGGTTGGTCTCTTCTCCCAGGCAGGCAACACCAGAACAAGAGGACACAGTCCCAGGCTGCGCCAGGGGAGGTTTAGACTGGATGTTAGGAGGAAGTTCTATACAGAGAGAGTGATTGCGCATTGGAATGGTCTGCCCAGGGAGGTGGTGGAGTCACCATCATTGGAGGTATTCAGGAGGAGACTTGATGGGGTACTGGGTGCCATGATCTAGTTGTTTAGGTGGGTTGGATTGCTTGATAGGTTGGGACACGATGATCTTGAAGGTCTCTTCCAACCTGGATTTATTGTATTGCATTGTATAGGACATGGTCTTAGGAACTACCCTTTTGAGCAAGGACATAGTGGTTACATGCTATTGAGTTCAATACTAAGTCTGCATTCTGGAAAGTCCCCAGCCAGGCAGACCCAGTATGGTTATGAATACAGAAAGTCAAACCTTCAAGGTTAGCAGAGTTACAATCTCTTGCAAGCTTGCTCTCTCTAACCACTGATTAGTGGGGGTTTTATTGGCATGAATCTATCTGTATGTCAGAGAACTAGACATGTTCTGAGTAAGTCAACTGGAAAATCTCCTTCCTTCTCTCTTTTCTAGAGGAGCTGGACTGTAGTCCTTTTGACTCTTGTTAAGTCTGCTCTTCTTTTCAGTCCTTAGCCAACATTCATGTTTCTTCGCTACCTCTATAGGAAAAATAAAGTGTGGGACAAGCCATTATTTCTTTAAGATGCAAAGTGATTTCAGAATCACAGAATCACAGGAACATCGAGGTTGGAAAAGACTGGAAGGATCACCAAGTCCAACCAATAACCCTACTCTACAAGGTTCACCCCTAAACCATATCCCCAAGCACCACATCCAAATGACCTTTAAATGCATCCAGGCTTGGTGACTCAACCACCTCCCTGGGCAGCACATTCCAAAGCCTGATCATTCTGGCTGTGACATTTTTTTTCCTATTGTCCAGTCCAAACCTACCCAGTTGCAGCTCGAGGCCATATCACTAATTACCTGGGAGAAGAGACCAGCACCAGCCTCTCCACAACGTCCTTTCAGGTAGTTGTAGAGGGCAATGAGGTCTTCCCTCAGCCTCCTCTTTTCCAATCTAAACAGCCCCAGCTCCCTCAGTCGCTCCTCACAAGATTTATTCTCCAGGCCCTCCCCAGCTTCATTGCCCTCCTCTGCACTGGCTCCAGCACGTCCACATCTCATCTCTCCTGTACTGAGGTGCCCAACACTGGACACAATATTCAAGGTGTGGCCTCACCAGGGCCAAGTACAAGGGGACAATCACCTCCCTACTCCTGCTGGACACAGCATTTCTCATACAAGCCAGGATGCCATTGGCTTTCTTGGGCACCTGGGCACACTGCTTGCTTGTATTCAGTTGCCAGTCGATGAGAACCCCCAGGGCCCTTTCTGCCAGACAGCTTTCCAGCCACACTTCCCCAAGTCTGTGGTGTTGCTTGGGGTTGTTGTGACGGAAGTGCAGGACCTGGCATTTGGCCTTGCTGAAGTTCATCCCATTAACACTGGCCCATAGAGATATATTAAATCCATCCAAGTCCCTCTGTAGAGCTTCCCTACCCTCATGATGATCAACACTCCCAACCAACTTGGTGTCATCTGCAAACTTACTGCTGAGACACTCTATGTCTTCATCAAGGTCACCAACAGAGATGTTAAACAGAAGTGGTCCCAACACTAACGTGGTCCCAACCAGCCACCAGGTGGATTAACTCCATTGCCCACCAGTCTTTGGGCCTGTTCTTTATCCAGCGGAGTGTGTGCTCAGCCACGCCACAAGCAGCCAGTTTGTCCACGAGAATTCTGAGGGGAAGTGTCAAAGTCTCTTTGAAAGTCTAGGTAGACAATATCCACAGCCTTTCCCTCACCCAACAGTCAGGTCATCCTGTCATAGAAGGAGATCAGGTTGGTCAGGCAGGGCCTGCCCTTCATAAACCCCTGCTGACTGGGCCTGATCCCCTGATTGCTCTCTATATGATGTGTAACGGTGATTGGGATGATCTGTTCCACGACCTTCCCTGGTACCAAGGTCAGACTGACAGGTCTAGAGTTTTCCAGATCCTCCTTTCTTCCTTTCTTGTAGATGGGTGTTACATTTGCTACCCTCCAGTCCACTGGGACCTCCACAGTTAGCCAGGACCTCAGGTAAATAGAATCATGGAATCACAGAATCAACAAGGCTGGAAAAGACCTCAAAGATCATCAAGTCCTACCTGTCACATAATGGAAAGCAGCTTGGAGAGGACATCTGCCACCTCCCCCAGCACCCTTGGGTGTAGCCCTTAGTCTTGTGCAGATCTAAGCAGTGTAGCAGATCCCCAGCACCCTTGGGTGTAGCCCTTAGTCTTGTGCAGATCTAAGCAGTGTAGCAGATCACTGACCACTGCCTCATTTATTGTGGAACGAGGCCAGTGTCCACCTTTCATAGTGTCGCTGCTACCGCTCTTTAAGTGCAGGAGGTCATTGAAAGCATGACTTCAGATTATGACAGTTCAGGAAAAGACCAAAGTTCCTTGACATCTTAAAGACAAAGAAAAGGGAAAAAATGCTCTGCTGATTAAAGAAAGCTTACTGGACCTAGCCCAGCCCATCTGGCTGATACCAGCATCGAAGGGGAAGGCTAATTGCCTATACCATCTGTCTCTAAGAGGGCTAATTGCTGACATCAGATATCAGCAGGGGTTCATGCATTTCTTCAACTACCTATTTGGTAATCTCCCAAGCCAGAGAAAGAAAAAGGGCTCCCATTTCTAAAAGACATGGCATGGATTATACTCATTTGCAGAAATGACACCTACTTGAGGTATTGAAGACCACCGCCCTGAGGTCCTGATACAGGCCAGAATTTCAATAGGCCTGAATTAAGAAACATATGGCACATACGAAGTATAATGAGGTAGTGACAAGTATTTCTTACATGTATGTATGGAGCCTAAAAATATCTTCTTGCATCCTATAATGTTCCCAAACATCTTTCCAGATGACAGTCATCACACTTAATTATTATTTTCAGGTGAAGTATTTGTCCTCGCACAGAACAGAATCTTCCCTGTAAATCTATCCTCAGAGACTACCAAAAAGTTTAGATGTCTTTCAAAATGTTTTAGTTCTCTTGCAATTAAAATTTCAAACCTTACCTTGGACTGTTTTACATATAAAACTTCTGTCTCACCAAAAAAAGAGGTGTAAAGACGAAATCTGGAAAATAAGTTATTTAATTTCATTCCGTTTAGAAAGCAATAAAGGTAAGGATCCAATGCAACTTTCGCCCTTCTGCAGGAAGAACTGATCTGTGATGTTGGAGCACTATTGGTAGCAGAGAGGACTGAAAACTGGATGTCCTCAGTGACACAAGCTCCCGAGATGCCAACCACATGGAAGATGACAGGAAAATCTCCCCAGCAATTCTTCTGGAAGCATCTTTCCTAGAAGGGACTGTGAGAGTCCAAGTCAATGAAAACTGGACTCAGGTATGATGGGAGAAAGATAAGGTTTAATTGTTCTAAAAGAGCTTTTAAAGAGTCTGTTTGGAAGACACCTTTCTCTAAGAGAGTCTTTGCTCAGGAGATTGTGGGGCCTATCAACAGGGCCTTAAACTACATGTGAAGGGGGAGGGGATATCAGGGTTAGAGGGATGAAGTGCTGCTAAAGGCCTGTTGTCCGGAGGCATGCTGTGGACATTGCAGCACAGCCAGAATGTTAGGGAGATGAGCAAGGGGGGTTTCAGATAGCAGGAGCCAGCAGGAAAACATCAGTGGAACACCTTAGGGAAATTAAAGGGTGTTTCTCTTAGAAGGTGATATGGCCAAAAGCTCAGCTCAAGTGCCCCGACAGGAACACACATGGCATGAGCAATTAACTGGAAGCTACAGTGCTGCTGGAAAGCTACAATACAGTAGCCATCAGTGAAACCTGGTGGGATAAATACTTCGACTAGAATCCTATGACTAGTTGTTCACAAGGGACAGGAAAGGAAGAAGGGGGAGAGGTGTTTCCCTCTATGTTAAGAAAAGGATAGAGTTGGAAGAGATGTCCATAAAATATAGCCACGAACAAGACAAAACCTTATGAGCAGGAAGCAGAGACCAAAGCAAGAAGGAGAACCTTGTGGCTGATGTCTACTACAGGCCA
Organism: Colaptes auratus; assembly: GCA_015227895.2. Taxonomy (NCBI): domain Eukaryota; kingdom Metazoa; phylum Chordata; class Aves; order Piciformes; family Picidae; genus Colaptes; species Colaptes auratus. The sequence goes on along the minus strand of CM026897.1, from coordinate 4,230,345 downwards.
CCCAATCAAGGGGACCATACTGAGTTAAGTCTTCCTACTACAGCTACAGGAGGCATGCTCACGGGCTCTCATCCTGCTGGGGGATTTCAAACACCCCCACGTCCACTGGAAAAGGCACACAGCAAGCTGCAGGCAATCCAGGAGGCTGCTGGAGTACCTCAGTGATAACTTCTAAAGAAAGGAAATAGCCCTCCCCAAGGGGACCTGGTGGTCACCAGTGCAGGGGAGCTCATCAGGGATGTCAAGACTGGAGGCGGACTGGGCTGCAACAGCCATGCACTGGTGGAGTTCCCAGTCCTAAAGCACAGGAATCAGACAAAGAGCATAGTCAGGACCCTGAATTTTAGGAAAACACACTTCCAGCTCGTCAAGGATCAAGTCAGTAGGACCCCCTGGGAGAGGACCCTCTGAGACAAGGGATCAGAACAGATCTGGCAAATCTTTCCATGGAGCACAAGAGCTCTCAATCCCCAGGTGTAAGAAACCAGGCAAGGAAGGGAAGAGACCAGCATGGCTGAGTCAAGACCTGCTGGTCAAACTAAAAGGCAGCAAGGAACTGCACAGGCATTTCAAGCAGGGACAGGTATCTTGGGCAGAGCATAGGGATGCCACCTGGTTGTGTAGGCGTGGGGTCATGAAGGCCAGGGCTTGGCTGAAGCTGAACTTGGCCAGGAATGTGAGTAACAGCCCAGCAAGAAAGGCTTCTACAGGTGTGTCAACCGACAAGGAAAGTTAAAGAACATGTACGCCCCTGTGGAGGAGGAATGGTGAGCTGGTAACAACATACCCGGAGAAAGCTGAGGCTCTCAACAACCTTCTGCCTCACTCTTCACTCTTCAGTGGCAGCCTCTCTCCTCACACCTCCCAAGTTGAAGGACCACAAGATGGATACCAGGGGGACAAAATGAAGACAAGGTTCATGACCACCTGAGGAACCTGAATGTACACAAGTCTATGAGACCTGATGAGAAGCATCATGGAATCCTGAGGGAATTGGCTGCTCTAGTGGCCAAGCCACTCACCATGATACTTGAAAAGTCCTGGCAGTCAGGTGAAGTCCCTGGAGACCGGAAGAAGGAAAACATTGCACCCTTTTAAAAAGGGTTGAAAAGACAACCCCAGGAGCTACAAGCCTGCCAGTAGCCTCTGTGCCTAAGAAGATCATGGAACAGATCCTCCCAGAAGCTCTGATGAGGCACACGGAGGACAGGGAGGGGATTCAAGACAGCCAGCATGGCTTTACTATGGGCAAGTCCTTGCCTGACCAGCCTAGTGGCTTTCTACAATGGAGTGAGTACAGCAGTGGACAGGGGAAGGGTAACGGATGTCATCTCTCTGGACTTCTGCAAGGCCTTTGACACACTCTCCCACAACATTCTCCTAAGTTGGAGAGGTATGGATTTGATGGGTGAACTGTTCAGTGGATAAGGAACTGGCTGGATGGTCATATCCAGAGGGTAGCTGACAATGGTTTGAAGTCCAGGTGGAGACAGGTGACAAGTGGTGTCCCTCAGGGGTCCATACTGGGATCTGTGGTGTTTAACATCTTCATCAATGATGTAGCTATCAAGACTGAGTGCACCCTCAGAAGGTTTGGAGATGACACCAATCAGTGTGGTGTGGTTGATATGTCAAAGGGACAGGATGGAAAAGGACTCAGGGATACTAGTAGACAAAATGCTGGACACAAGGCAACAATGTGCACTTGCAGCCCAGAAAGCAAATCATATCCTGGGCTGCATCAGAAGCAGCATGGCAAGCAGATCAAGAAAGGTGATTTTGTCTCTCTGCTCTGCGCTGGTGAGACCTCACCTGTGGTACTGTGTCCAGCTGTGGGGCCCTCAACACAAGAAGGACGTGGACCTGATGGAGCTGGTCCAGACAAGGGCCAGAAAAATGATCAGAGGGCTGGAGCACCCTTCCTATGAAGACAGAGCTGAGGGAGTTGGGGCTGTTCAGCCTGGAAAAGGCTCTGGGGAGACCTTACAGCAGCCTTTCAGTATCTGAGAGAGGCCTACAGGAAAGCTGGGGAAGGACTGTTTGTAAAGGACATGTAGCACTAGAGCAAGGGGCAGCAGTTTTAAACTACAGAAGGGTAGATTTAGACTGGGCATTAAAAGAAGTTCTTTACTATGTGGGTGGCAGAACACTTAAACAGGTTGCTCAGGGAGTTGGTGAAGGCCCCTTCTCTGAGGCATTCAAGGTCAGGCTTGATGGGGCTCTGAGCAACCTGATCTAGTTGAGGATGTCCCTGCTGACTGCACAGCGGTTGGACTAGATGACCTCTAGAGGTCTCTTTCAACCAGCACATTCTAATAGCACAGATTTGGACAGATTGGCACCAGCTGCTGTTGTAACATAGAAGGTGAGGAATTGAATATTGCAAAACAAGCAAAACTACTTAGTCAGGTCAGGCAGAGGAATTATTATTTCCTAGGAAGGCCTCAAGGTGTAATGCCCATTTAGCACACTGCCAGAGAGGAAGCAGAGATTTTAATTCAAACTCTGTGCCTTGCTGCTGGGGAAAGCAAGACAGGGCAGGGCTGTGGAAAAACTTGAAGGATTACAGCTCACCTTCACCTCCTGCAACAAGCTCTAATTAACTAGAGGATCAGTATGGACAGGATTCAAGGGAAACAAGAGACTTGTGCGGAGCCAGTTCTGTTACTTAAACTAAAAGTAATGGTAGGAATTTAGACTAGGAAATTGATGCAAGTCTGATTTATTTCAGATGAGGAATGCAGTGAATATTAATAGTTGTCTAAGAAACAAGGTGAGGAGTCTATCACATGAAGAAAAACCTATTACCTCAGAGTTAGAAAATCTCAGGGCATTACATAAGAGTTTTCCTCACACCACATTCAGGAGACAAGATGAAAGATACTTTGCTCAAGTATCTCAAGTAGTGATGAGTGACGGTCATCTGCATGTTCCTGAAAACCCATGTTGGGACCTTCAGACAGTGCAGGCAAATAACTTGCAGGGATGACAGAACTTTTTAGTTTTCAAAAGGAAGCCATCCATAATTAGAGAATTCCAATTAAAAATATTATAGGAAAAGCACTTATTGCCAGCATTTTGTATCTTTCTGTCTTCAGGAGTCAAAGAATATTAAATCCTGAAGAGAACCCAGATGACTTAAGGAATTATCTAAATAAAGTCCTTGTTTTCCACTGTGAAAGGTTCCCAAGAAGTGTCTTAGAACATAATTGTACTTGTAGGAACAATTACAGTTTCATACTGCAAGGGGAGCTGTTGGCACGTAATACTATGCTTGTGCATTAGATCATCCACTAGGTTCTGTAATATCCACTTCCAGCTATAAGGAGTCATGTTTCAACACCTCTGATTCCCTGATGCTGACAAGCTAAACAACTTGTTTTGTCTCTGGGAGCTCTTCTCTGGTGATTAACTGCTTATGGTGAATACTAATTATATGAAAGTACAGTACAGTAGAAATAGTGTCCTATTTCCTCTACCTGCAGCATCTCCATCCTCTTCTGAAGAGACACTGCACTATTAATTCAGCTAAAACCAAAAAGATGACATTTTTCAGGACCACAAATAGGTTAATCTGTCTCTAAAAGCAAAACTTTCTTATCTTCCTGTGTGCACAATAACTTTAAATGCAGAACACTGCACATTTGTAAATGCCTGTAATAATTCTAGAAATAAATTTGCAGCAGGATGTGTGCAAATGAGTTCTGTTGGTTGTAAAGGCAGAGCAATGTCCCCAATTCCCCATGTCCCAGTTTGAAAATTTACCCCAAATTATCCATTCCTGAAACTGCACCTCAGACTAAGATCTTTCCACAGGGGAGTCTATGAGAATTTGTTCTTCAATTTTAAATCTAAAGTGCCTTTTAAAATGCTAACACTGCAAAATTAGAAACCATTAAACAGTATAAGGCAGAGAGTGATTAAATCTACCAAACACATTCAAAGCAGCTTAAGCTACTTTTTAATTAAAGAGGAAAAGATATCACTAGCAACATTCAAACATTTTTATCTAGATAAAGTTAGGAGATTATTCAAAACACAAAAGATGCTGATGCTACCACATAGGAGACTGTATGCAATGACTTGAAGATTTCAATCCCTCCGCCCTAGGTAGAGAGCCTGTGGTCAGAGAGGAACACAGCACAGCCAGTGCTGCAGTGTGATCACTCTGTGGTTGCTGATTAAATAAGTGACACTAACAGCGGCCTTGGAAGGAGGCTGTGTGTTCCTCCTTCCTTCCTGACAGGATGGTGAGTAAAATCACAGTGGCTACAGTGACTGAATAATGGTAACAAGACATACATATCAGGGAGGAAAGAAGATCTGCTAATGTTTCAAGAGACAATTCCAACAGACAGAAGATGGCAATACCTTAATGGTATCTTTTATTTTTAACCAGCAAATGTAAATAGAAAACAGTGAACGATTTTAAAGGTACATTAGGACTCCAGCCTTGTGGCTTAAATTCAGGCTCCAAAGAAACAGGCATAGTTCTGCTGAAGCACTGTAACTGTGTCCACTTATTGTGTAGTCAAATTCAAACCTGCAGCTTTAAGTTTTTGTGTTTCTTTTAAAGAAAAGAACAAGAAAAATGACCAGCAGTTTTAGTCAACCGCAGGCAAGATGCCAGAAGCCAAAGATCAGCTTCCTTCAGGCTCAGATGATATCATCTACTCCAAGGTCCTGAAGCTCTGCATTGGGAGCGTTACAAAATGTATTGGTGAACAGCCTCATTTCTTACTTTCTTATTACATATGAACCCTACCTATTCCTCAATTTAATACAAATTCTGTGTTCTTAACATCTGCTGCATCCAACACGTTTTTATGCTTCCCTTTGCCTAATAGAAGATTGGTCTTACCTAAACAGCATGCCCTAAAATAAAGCACAGGTACTTGGTAGCTGCTGGAGTACAGGACATGATACTCATAGCGAATCACTTCTTCTGTTGCACAGACTCCAGGTACTTGAGAATCTTCCAAAGACTCCTAAAACAACAAACATGAACACAGTAATACATCAGCTTCTGTATCTGAATCAAAGGAAAAGTAGCTACTACTGTTGTAATAAATTCAATGTACAGAACAGAAATAATGACAATCACCCCTTTCACAGAGGTGATTTCACCCACTGAAATTTCCAAAGGGATTTTTTCAGTACTATCAAGAAAATCACAGAAGTCCAAAGTCCACAAAGACATCTTACAGACTGACATCCACAAACTGGGAAGCATGTATAAGCATTCACAGAACTGAGGTCTTTCTCAGTGCAAGCTGCTTTTGTAAGCAAAAGACAAAAGCTCTCTAAAATCTTTATGGCACAATAACTGGTACAATACGGTGATTATAGCTGCATCTCTCCTCATTACCTTTAGTATAGATCATTTTAAAAGTGTATCCTTAAATAATCTAGTTTTGCTTGCCAAAAGACAACTCAGATGTATCTACCAAACACTCTGTTCTACCTTCTTTAAAGGGCTTTTTGCCAGAGGTTGCTTTTGCTAATAATATTTTTTAAGCTGAGACAAACTTTTTTTTCCTGCTAATGTTTTCAGGCATAAAGTAAGCAAAGTTTATTGTAGATCTGAAATAAATCAGAAGCGATGGAACTTATTGCATTGACATACACCCCAGCTGCAGCACAAATTTCCTAACATTTCAAATTATTATCCAAACAGTGCTAAGCACCCAGTTGTTCTGACTTTTCTAAAAATTGTCAATACTCAACTTCCCTGAAAATGGAACCCTTAAATTAATAATAACACTAAGATGAAATGTTTGAAGAAACTTTCCAAGAAGACACTATGGGTGTGGACTTGTTCAGCTTTCAAACCCTCAAATTTACATGCACAAACCAAGCAACCGTAATGCCCCACAGGTTGGGTGTGCATTTCACAATTTGACTATTGCCAAGCAACTGAGAATACTGGCTTACTGTCTCTGTCCAAGGAAAATAAAGACAACTGAACAGAGAAGAAGAGCCAGCAGCATCCTTTGAACACTATATGCTGGTTTATCACCCACATAATTTAAAACTATTTGGCACTCTTATCTCACATCCTTAACTCAGCAATGAATTACCTATGAAGAGATCTAAGAACTGGTAAACTGTAGTAGTAATGACACACAGAATACTTCCAATTTATTTGACAGCCCACATAAGAATTATTTTTCCAAAATTCAGCGTACTAGACTATCAGATTGTTGCTGCAACACATGAAGAGAAGATCACAAACAGAAAGCCCAGACTTTGTGAAGCTACATACCACATTACTGTAAATACATTTTTAGACATTAAAAGAGAAAATCATGGATCCTCACAGAACAGAAGGTTTCTGGGCAGCTGCAGGAATAGCTGATTTTAGCTTATCGGGAAACAGATATCTGAAGCACTGAAAAGAAATGTTAAAGAAAGAGCTTTCTCTGTTAACCTAGTTTTAAAAACTGTATGTGAAGGGATACTTAAGAGAAAATGCCAGAATGGACACTGATGATTTCTGTATTTGACTTCATGAGCCAGGTGAAGTTAGGCACACTATGCCCAGTTCCCACATAAACGTGTAACAGAATAAGAAGGCAAGGTTCTTTGCCTCCTCACAAATGTCATATGATGCCATCAGATGTGAAATACCAATTAAAAAATCTCTCTCAAGGAAAAAGACATTTCTTTTCTACAGTAAGCTGAACATTCTTTAAAATGGATCCCTTTTCATATGCTTTAGAGAAAACAGTAAAAGAAGTAACAGTAGCAGACTGTGGGAAAAGAAAGCAAAATCCATGTACATTGTCTTTCAAGTTTGTAGGGGTGAGAAAGATTCCATATTTAAAGCTGAAGCTACATTAAAATTTACAAAAACCTTTTGTATCAACCTCCTGGAATTAAAATCATACTGCAATGTTGCATCAGATATTAGCTTGCCTGGCCCTAGAAAAAATACTTCTCCTGGAGATGGCAAAACTACTTGTTTATGGCAAGACTACCTGTTCATGTATTAAATACTACTGTTCCAGAAAAAAAGCTTTGCATATATACAATCTTATCTCTCCTGCTTTCTGGGCATAAAGGTAAAATGACTGTATACTCTCATATAGACACTAATATCTATTTGTGATTATTTTAGACTGAATGGTAAAGAAGCCATGTTCTTTACTACTTCCAAATGCTGAGGAAAAGAAGTAAGTTAATACTCACTCAAAAATTAAATACTCAAAGATATATACCCTTAGGGAAAATGTGCTTTATGAAAACTCTACTTACTATCTCACAAAGTCATAAATTAAGCTAGGAACAACTCCATCATTAAGAATTCAACTTACTGAATTAGCACAGACTTCAGCTGTAAAGCAGTTTCTACCTTTATCTGTTGGATTAGGAAAAGGAAAGCAATGAAGTGACTTTCTAATGCCACTCTTCCTTGAGAAAGCCACTGAGAAATCTGAAGAATTCTTACCATTACTACAGGTACATTAGATGGTGAAATACTTCCCAAAATATCCCATTACTTCCAGAGAAAGGCGATTTTATTCAGAAGTGGCCTTCTCAGAACACACACATAGTTTGATGGCACAAGAGGCAGCAGAGAAGAAGAAAGCTTTACTGCTTTACTCTTTTGGAGAGCAGAATATGTTTGAACATGTTTGTTTTGCATTACCCTGGATTTTTTTCACTGATAGTTTATGCAGTTTCTGAAATCAAGCTTTCAGTTGAATGCAAAGCTTCTGCTCTGTAACAAGTTGGACTTCAGGCTACTACAAAGTTTCTAATACTTATTCTAAGTAATTTTGTGATATTCAGATCTTTCTCAGCTGTTTCTAGTGACAAATGGGCGCATTGTATTTGTGATCTGCATACAAAGGCAGATAGCTGAATCCCTCTTAGGGCTACCTATAATCCCCTTTCCTTTCAGTAAACAGCAGTTTTGAGGTTTCTTACATAAAAAGATACACCACTGATGTGTAATCCTGTACTTTACAGTCTCTGAAAGTACAGTATTTATGCAGGGAAAGTACATTTTGGAGACTGAAAGTTTTGATGGTATCTCCCTAGCTGATGAGATGAACTTTGCTGATGAGATGAATAAAATGAGTACAGTCATTTTAGGTGATCTTTGGAACATCGAAAAAAAATCTATGCATGGCTGAATAAAGCCATGGAGCCTCAGAGAGTTTTACCTCAGCCCAAAAGAAAAGATTTATTTTTCACTCTCAAAACCAACTCATGTGGCCATAAATATAAAAAAGGTGTAACAGAAGAAGCCCTATAGAAAGCTTTTTTATATATATCATATGATACCCTATTTACTTTTCAACTAATTGATTCCTTTTTTTGTGTATAATATTTGCTTTTTGAGCTAATGCTGAATTTTAGTTAATGCACCAGGCAGTATTTGTCATAACTGCTGCAAAATTCACACATGTATGCACACCACTAAACAATTTCATAGTTTTGCTTAGATCTTGTAAAGACCCCACATCAAAAACACCACCAAAAAAGCCTGAACATGTCATTTACCTGGACCTGAGCAAAGCCTTTGACACTGTCCCACACCACATCCCGGTCTTCAAGCTGGTGACACATGGGTTTGATGGGTGGACCACTAGATGGATAAAGAACTGGCTTGATGGCCACACTCAAAGAGTGGCTGTCAATGGTCCATGTCCCAGTGGAGGCCAGGGACAAGCAGAGTCCCTCTGGAATCAGTCCTGGGACCAGTCTTGTTCAACATCTTTGTGGGTGACATGGACAGTGGCATTGAGTGCACCCTCAGCAAGTTTGCTGATGACACCAAGCTGTGTAGTGCAGCAGACACACTGGAGGGAAGGGATGCCACCCAGAGGGACCTCGACAGGCTGGAGAGGTGGGCACAAGCCAACCTCATGAGCTTCAACAAGACCAAGTGCAGGGTCCTGCATCTGGGTCGACGCAATTCCAGGCACAAATCCAGGCCGGGCAGGGACTGGCTGGAGAGCAGCCCTGAGGAGAGAGACTTGGGGGTGCTGGTGGAGGAGAAGCTCAACAGGAGCTCTCAATGTGCACTTACAGCCCAGAAAGCCAACCAGATCCTGGGCTGCATCAAGAGAAGTGTGGCCAGCAGGTGAAGGGAGGTGATTCTCCCCCTCTACTCAGCTCTGCTGAGATCCCACCTGGAGTACTGCCTCCAGTTCTGGAGCCCCTATTCCAAGAGGGATCTGGAGGTGCTGGAAGGTGTCCAGAGAAGGGCCACGAGGATGATCAGAGGGCTGGAGCACCTCTCCTATGAGGACAGACTAAAGGAGTTGGGGCTGTTCAGTCTAGAGAAGAGAAGGCTGCGAGGTGACCTCATTGTGGCCTTCCAGTATCTGAAGGGGGCCTACAGGAAGGCTTGGGAGGGACTTCTCAGGCTATCAGATAGTGATAGGACTAGGGGGAATGGAATGAAGCTGGAGGTGGGGAGATTCAGGCTGGACATGAGGAGGAAGTTATCCACCGTTGTGACCATTTTAGGCCTTTAAGAAAGGGACAGTTGCTGGAACACTCTGGCTGAATGTTTTGAAAACAAAGATAAAGTCTAAATCAATTTCATTGGTAGATTGGTAGAATGCAACTTTAAGTTTTAGTTCTGTTTAAATTTCAGTTCAGTTCTGTCAGTTCCAGTCTGCCTGTCTGTTTCTGTCTCTCTCTGAGCAACAGCTGCTGGACGGAGTTAACCTTGAACTAACAGGTAAGAATAATTCTTGCATACACTTTGAGCTAACAGAATTTCCTCCTTAATAATTACCTTTTCTCTCTCTCTAACCCTTCTTGGGGAAAAGGGGAGGTAGGGGGAGAAAGGGGGTACGGGGGGGGGACCCTCCAGGCTGGAGGAGGGAGTTTTGTTCTGCATTACATTCTTTGCTGTATATTTCTGTATATAATGTAAATACTGTATATTGTGTATATATCCATCTGCATTTCATTCTGCTTGTAAATACAGCTTATTCATCTGCTTCTCTGACTGAGTTAGCTGTGGTTTCTTTGTGTGTGGGGGTGAGAACTTTCTCTCACCACCACAACCGTGAGAGTGGTGAGGCCCTGGAATGGGTTGTCCAGGGAGGTGGTTGAGGCCCCGTCCCTGGAGGTGTTTAAGCCCAGGCTGGATGAGGCTCTGGCCAGCCTGATCTAGTGTGGGCTGTCCCTGCCCATGGCAGGGGGGTTGGAACTAGATGATCCTTGTGGTCCCTTCCAACCCTAACTGATACTATGATACTATGATTAACAAAATTGTGTTCCTTAACAATGCCATGAAGTAATTTGTTTTCTCAATTCTTTCATTTCTGCTTTGCAAATTTGCTTGTGTGCTTACCATGCTTCAGGTTAAAACTGTGAATCCAGGACTCACTCACTGTTTCCTAAACAAATTGGGAAGCTGTCATCAGGAAGCATCTGCTCCTCTATTGCTCTCACGTGAAATCACTCTCCTGCTATCAGAACGGACTATTGAGCAGATGTTTAAAAGCAATGTATGTATTAGAAAAAAGATAAGCAGCAACTACCTAATTAATTATATTAGTTCCATCATAAATGAATTATCACTAATTTTAATTGATATAAAATTGTTCTCAGCCTTTAAGTATCCCCTAAACAAATTAAGTCAATTTGTTCCCTTTAAAAGGCTAAATTATTCAAATCACTAGATAAGAAATGATGTTGCATGTCATTCTGAAGGCAAAATAACGTATTTGTACTATTTTTATTCCTCCTGATGAAGAAGCAAAGCTTAAAACCCTTGGCAACAAGTTAATTTGACAGCAGGGGAGAGTCAATAGTGTGTTTTGATACTCTTCAGTAGAAACTGTGCTCCGCAAACTGCAGAGCAGCAGGAAGGTATGGGTTAAGGCAGGTCACCTTTGGAGGGAGGGCTCCAAAGGAAAGGGAAGGCCCAGGGAAGTGACAGATAGGGTAAACTGGGAAGGTGACAGAACCAACAAACAACAAAAAAAAAGGAGATTTTTGTCTGCTGACACCAAACATTTCCCTCTCCCCAACTCTCCTGCAGAGGCTGGCTAAGCCAGCCTTCCTTGCTCAGCTCAATTTCCCTTTGAAATGCAGAAGCAAGCCCTAATGCCCTTTTTTGGGGAAAATCTAAGAGAAATGGTTTAAAGAACAGCAGGCACATTTCTCCTGGATCTTAAGTCAGTGTTGCCTTTCTCCCAATTCCCATGTTCCTCATCTCTTTTCTTGCTGTCTTGACCTCTATTTCCTCCTGCTACAGGCCAGCCTCCTGGGAAATTCTCGTGCAGGAGCATGGCAGGATTGGGCTGCAGGCAGGAAAGGGAGGAAGAGGTGACGCAGGCACATTTACTGGTATTGCTAGTTTCATTGTGAGGGGAGAAAAGGAGGAGATGAAATTGAGATTAGTAAGCAAATCTGATTCCATTGCTTGAAATACATTTACACTTAATTTAATTTCAGCCTCTAAAGTTGAAAACAAATGTATCACTGTTTCTCCAACTTGGTGTCTTTTTCTTCAGAGATGACTGTGAGCTACCCTACGAAACACAAGAACTGTCAGGGAGCAGCTCCCCTCCCTGTTCAACACTTTCCCTTTGGCAAATAGTGAGATCTGAACATGAAAACTGAATGGTAGGAGAGTGTTCATCAGATAGCACTGAACCAGAGCTTAATGTGAAGGGTGTGGCAGCATGGTGAGATTGTATCTGCACTCTTTATTCTTCCTCCTGGGTGTTCTCCACATTTATTTGGACTATGTCTCACTTTTTGCCTGCAGCCCCCATGGGTCTAGTCTCTACAGGTCATTTTGCTGCTGGTTTTTGTTCCTCCTATGTAGTCTCCAATCATTCCCCACCCTTACACAGACCTTGAATCTTCAGATCTGATCCCTGGTTGCAGAGGAATAGCAGTGGACCTCTAAGCAGCAGCCCACCTCACACTATCACAAGCTCAGACTGTGCCTGCAAGCTGGATGATGGTAGGAGATGGAAGCTTGGCTGACTGAGTGAAGGCTGAACAGCCAGCACACCCGGTGCCTGGATTCAAGTTTCAAAATGAAGTATTGCTTGAAAATTGCAAGGATGCCTAGAAAATGGAGAGGGGAAAAATAAAAATCTCCTTGCAAAAAACAAACATGCTGAGCAACAAAAAAAAAGCAACACACCAAGGTTTGCAAGAATCTCAAAACCATACTACAGCATGGGGGTATTTTTATTTTAATATTGTAGGAGAATTTCAGTTTGCATTAAGTGATTGTCAGTATTTTCTGTTCACTATTAAATATTCATACTATGCTAAAATTTATCGGCTCTAATCAAACTTACCACACTGTATCATGGCCTGTAAAAATGCATAAAAATGTGGACATCTTCCTGAATAATTTAAGTGTAAGATGAATGGTGTACAAATATCTTTGCCACCAATTACAGTGTTTTTATATGCAATAATAAAATGCTCTTTTATGTGAAGTATATATGGGGAAACAACAATCTCCATGTGTTTTCCAGTGCCGCCATCACTCATAAGAGTTAAGATAGAATAGAATAGAATAGAATAGAATAGAATAGAATAGAATAGAATAGAATAGGAATTAACCAGGTTGGAAAAGACCTTTTTCCCATGCTCTTCAACATCTTTATTGATGATCTGGATGAGGGCATCGAGTCCATCATCAGTAAATTTGTGGACGACACCAAGCTGGGGGCAGGAGTTGATCTGCTGGAGGGCAGAGAGGCTTTGCAGAGGGACCTCGACAGGCTGGACAGATGGGCAGAATCCAAGGGCAGGAGATTGAACACATCCAAGTGCCGGGTTCTGCACATTGGCCACAACAACCCCAGGCAGTGCTACGGGCTGGGGTCAGAGTGGCTGGAGAGCGGCCAGGCAGAAAGGGACCTGGGGGTACTGGTTGATGGTAGGCTGAACATGAGCCTGCAGTGTGCCCAGGTGGCCAAGAAGGCCAATGGCATCCTGGCCTGCATCAGGAACAGTGTGGCCAGCAGGAGCAGGGAGGTCATTCTGCCCCTGTACACAGCACTGGCTAGGCTGCACCTTGAGTCCTGTGTCCAGTTCTGGGCCCCTCAGTTTAGAAAGGATGTTGACTTGCTGGAACGTGTCCAGAGAAGGGCAACAAGGTTGGTGAGGGGTTTGGAACACAAGCCCTATGAGGAGAGGCTGAGGGAGCTGGGGTTGCTTAGCCTGGAGAAGAGGACACACAGGGGTGATCTTCTTGCTCTCTACAACTACCTGAAGGGAGGTTGTAGCCAGGCAGAGGTTGGTCTCTTCTCCCAGGCAGCCAGTACCAGAACAAGAGGACACAGTCTCAGGCTGCACCAGGGGAGGTTTAGACTGGATGTTAGGAGGAAGTTCTATACAGAGAGAGTGATTGCCCAGGAGTTGCTGTGGGGGACGGTGTTAAAGGCCTTGCTGAGGTCCAGGTAGACTACATACACAGCCTGCCCCACATCCACCAGGTAGGTAACCTGATCATAGAAGGAGATCAGGTTGGTCAGGCAGGACCTGCCCTTCCTAAAGCCATGCTGGCTGGGCCTGAGCCCTTGGCCATCCTGGAAGTGCTGTGTGATTGCTCTCAAGATGACCTGTTCCACCATCTTGCCTGGCACTGAGGTCAGGCCTAGAATTCCCTGGCTCCTCCAACCGGCCCTTCTTGTGCATGGGCATCACACTGGTCAGCTTCCAGTTTTCTGGGACCTCTCCAGTGAGCCAGGACTGATGAAAAATGATGGAGAGCAGCTTGGCCAGCTCATCTGACAGGTCTCTCAGCACCCTAGGATGGATCCCATCTGGTCCCATGGACTTGTGGGGATCCAAATGTCTAAGGAGGGCTCTAACTACTTCCTCCTGGATCACAGGGGAACTATACTGCTCCCTGCCTCCATCTGCCAGCTCTGCAGGCCAGCTGTCTGGAAGACATGCTGTCCTGCTATTAAAATTTGAGACAAAGAAGGTGTTAAGTACCTCTGCCTTTTCCTCATCTTTTGTTACTATGTTCCCCTCCGTGTCCACCAAGGAGTAGAGGTTGTCCTTGCCCCTCCTCTTGCTGTTAATGTATTTGTAGAAGCATTTTTTGTTGTCCTTCACAGCAGAGGCCAGTCTGAGCTCTAAATAGGCTTCTGCCTCCCTAATTTTTTTCCTGCATGACCTAGCAAAATCCTTAAACATTCCATGGGTTGCCTCACCTTTCTTCCAATGATGCTACACCCTCTTTTTTTCCCTTAATTCCTTTAGAAGTTCATTGCCCAAAGTTACCTTACAGAGTTATTTTCTGTATGGAGCTACAAAATCCTCCCCACTATCTTCAATTTCTTCAAATTCAGTTCACCATGTGAAGAACCTCGTTAAATACTGCCCCTCCACAACAGAGATAGAAAGTGATCCTTAAATTACTCAGTGAAGTTACCAAGTGCTGTGTCCAAAGAGGAATCTTCTAGAAGTCACAGCTACCTTGAAAAGTCACTAAGCCACCAATGGAAAAACTCAGAGGCAAGTTCATGTAAACAGGCAATGGAATCCTTTGGGCACACAGATTCCTCAAATACTTCATTTCCCAATGGGAAGTCTGACTGCAAGTCAGCACCCTATTACACTACTAAAGAATCTAGACATCATTAGAATTACTATTTTCTCACAAAAAGTACCATAGGTTACTAACTAAAAAAAAACAGAAAACCCAAAATAGCAACAAAAATGAACAAAGAAACAAAAAAAACCCACGCACAGTCTTTTGTCATTCAAGGCATTCCAGAAGACCAAACCCAAGACTTCCATCCCCCCCAAAAATGCAGGACATAAAACTGCAGTAGTCCTTCATGCATTAACATTCACTCCTAATGGATGGAAATTAGATTTGTCTTTTGATTGCTTTAAAATTGCTATCACAAGTGAAAACAAAATCTGTTCAAGCAAAAGAAGCAATGGACCATGAAAACAGAACAATTTTGAATCTTTTCTTCACATAAAGGTGGGGAATTCCCACAAAATCATTCTTCACTCTTCCTGGCTTGTCACATATAAAAAACAAAATTTGGTGGTTTTCCTACTCCCTCAGGGAAAAAAAAAGAGATAAAAACAACAAACAAACACGTTTTCTCCTCTTTATGTTTGGAGTATAAGACTCCACGCTTAAAAGAAGGATGCATGCAAAGTTACAAATACACCCCGTGCAAAAGGACAGAGCAACCTCATCTGCAGGATGTAGAGATGCATTTAATTCCACTGCCTCCAACCAATATTCTTTGGCAACATTATTTCCAGGAATTACACATTTATAGCAGTCCTTCCTTCTAAGTGTGGTGAGATGAGAAGCAATTAGAGATGGTGGCACCTGTACCTCCTGTTTTTTGCTTTCAGTCTTTCTATAATGACAAATAAGGTTTGGAGACTACTCCGCAGGTAACCCTCTCCAGGGACAGAACATCCAGCCTCTTTTTCTGAGTACTGTAAAAAATGAGTCCAAAGTCCTTTCTCTGTCTCATCCAATGTATACTTAGTTATTCCATATGAAACAGAATGCCTTCCAGAATACCTTAACACCCAAGGAGCAGCTTCCAGCCCCTCTACTAAAGGAGAGAACTGAAATCAGGACTGCCTTCAACTTCCCTCACACTAGTTGCCAATACAGACCAACCAGCATCACAGAATATATCTGGCTGGGAGAGACTTCAAAGATGATCAAGTCCAACCCTCAGTACAGCATGGAATGGTCAACACTAAACCACGTCCCTAAGTGCCAGGTCCACACACTGCTTGAGCACCCTCAGGGACCCAGCCCTGGGCAGACCATTCCAATATCTGATAGCCCTCTCTGTGAAGAAATATTTCCTAGCATCCACCCTGAACCTCCCCTGGTGCAGCTTGAAACCATTTCCTCTAGTCCTGTCTCTCGACACAAAGAAGAGTCTGGCCTTCTCCTTGCTCCAACCTCCCCTCAGGTAGCTGTAGAGTGATTAGGTCTTCCCTCAGCGTCATCTTCCCCAGACTGAAAAACCCCAGGTCCCTCAGATGCTCCTCATAGGCCATGTGCTCCAGGCCCTTCACCAGCCTTGTTAGCCTTCTCTGAACATCCTTCAGCATCTTCCTATAGTGAGTGGCCCAGAACTGAACACAATACTTGCCATGAGGCCCCACATGCACTGAGCAGAGAGGGATGATCACCTCCCTGTTCCTTATGGCCACTTTGTTTCTAACACATGCCAGGATGCCACTGGCATTCTTGGCCACCTGAGCACACTGCTGACTATCAATCAGTAACCCCAGGTCCCTCTCCATGTTGCAGCTTTCCAACCCCACATCCATGAGGCTGTAACTTACCATGAGGTTGTTGTGATGCAGGTGCAGGTCCTGGCACTTGACCTTGTTGAACTTCATACAATTAGCCTTGGACCATAAGTCTAACTTGTTTTGTTACTGCTGCAAAGCCTCCCTAGCCTCTAGCAGATCAACACAGCCACCCAGCTTGGTGTCATCTGCAACTTTACTGAGAGTGCACTCAATCCCCTTATCCTGATAATTGATAAAGCTATTAAAGAGGACAGGACCCAGTACTGAGCCCTGGGGGACACCACTAGTGACTGGGCACTGGCTAGTAAACAGCAGCTCCATTCACCATCTCCTCTGAATGTCTTTTGCAGGGCACATTTTGGCACTTGTGTTCTCAGAAGCCTTCCTAGAACCAGTCCTGAAACGGGCCATGGAAGCATGACATGACCAGCCTGGGATTGTTGATGGCAGGGAAAGATTTCTTCTGGACCAAATTTTGACTGGAGCTGAGAAGTGTACCCATGTCCTTTAGTGGATAAAACTTCCAGGGATATAAATATGTGAATTTTCCTACTCCAGGGTTACAGAATAAAAAACTATGTTTAACAGAAATTTTGGAATTTGCTTTGCAAGCCATCATAAGAAATAAGTGCAAAACAACCCAGCCCTCAACAGTGCTACCACAAATCAAAGGTACATACGGGGGTGCAGAGTTTTCAAGGGTCAAAATAAATAGATCAAGTAGGTATAAACTCACATTGCTGCAGTCAGTTTGCTATAATTATTAGAGTATTAATAAAAATATTAGAGTATTAATAAAAAATAAAATTCACACACTAGCAAAGTTTTATGCCATTGAAAATTTCAACTAGACACACAAAATCCAAACAGCAGTATTTTTTCTATTATTTTTGTCATTATCTTGCATTTGTATAAATTGGAACAGGTTCCTACTTCAAAGTTAAGTATTATTCACAAGATTATTACTTTTTTTTAACTCAGGTGCTTCCAGCATGGGGCCCTATGTTTCATAATAACATGTGTTATAATAGGCAAAATGGAAAAAAAGCTGCTACACACAGTCAGCATGGCTTTGCCAAGGGCAAATCCTGCCTGACAAACCTGGTGGCCTTCTATGAACAGGTGACAGCATTAATAGATGAGGGGCGAGCAACTGATGTCGTTTACCTGGACCTGAGCAAAGCCTTTGACACTGTCCCACACCACATCCTGGTCTCCAAGCTGGTGACACACGGGTTTGATGGATGGACCACCAGATGGATAAGGAACTGGCTTGATGGCCGCACCCAAAGAGTGGCTGTCAATGGGTCCATGTCCCAGTGGAGGCCAGTGACAAGCGGAGTCCCTCAGGGATCAGTCCTGGGACCAGTCTTGTTCAACATCTTTGTGGGTGACATGGACAGTGGCATTGAGTGCACCCTCAGCAAGTTTGCTGATGACACCAAGCTGTGTGGTGCAGCAGACACGCTGGAGGGAAGGGATGCCATCCAGAGGGACCTTGACAGGCTGGAGAGGTGGGCACAGGCCAACCTCATGAGCTTCAACAAGACCAAGTGCAGGGTCCTGCATCTGGGTCGAGGCAATCCCAGGCACAAATCCAGGCTGGGCAGTGACTGGCTGGGGAGCAGCCCAGAGGAGAGAGACTTGGGGGTGCTGGTGGACGAGAAGCTCAACATGAGCTCTCAATGTGCACTTGCAGCCCGGAAAGCCAATCAGATCCTGGGCTGCATCAGGAGAAGTGTGGCCAGCAGGTCAAGGGAGGTGATTCTCCCCCTCTACTCAGCTCTGCTGAGACCCCACCTGGAGTACTGCGTCCAGTTCTGGAGCCCCTATTACAAGAGGGATCTGGAGGTGCTGGAGCGTGTCCAGAGAAGGGCCACGAGGATGATCAGAGGGCTGGAGCACCTCTCCTATGAGGACAGACTGAAGCAGTTGGGGCTGTTCAGCCTGGAGAAGAGAAGGCTCCGAGGTGACCTCATTGTGGCCTTCCAGTATCTGAAGGGGGCCTACAAGAAGGCTGGGGAGGGACTTTTCAGACTATCAGGGAGTGATAGGACTAGGGGGAATGGGATGAAGCTGGAGGTGGGGAGATTCAGGCTGGATGTGAGGAGGAAGTTCTTCACCGTGAGAGTGGTGAAGGCCTGGAATGGGTTGTCCAGGGAGGTGGTTGAGGCCCCGTCCCTTGCGGTGTTTAAGACCAGGCTGGACGAGGCTCTGTCCAGCCTGATCTAGGGTAGAGTGTCCCTGCCCATGGCAGGGGGGTTGGAACTAGATGATCCTTGTGGTCCCTTCCAACCCTAACTGAAACTATGAAACTATGAAACATGAAGGCAAAAGCATCAGTTCAGCTGTATTTTAGGTCAGTTTTATTTTTTTTAGAACAAGGATTATTATTTCTGCTTTGAGAGTCTCAGCAGCAACCCAGTTTTGGCCATGCTTAATTCAATGGGGAGACTGACAGCAAATGCCTACAAACCTCTCCTTTAGAGAAGACAAACGCAAATCCTCATTAATTTCTGAGATGGGAAACTATGAAAATGGTGCCAAGACTGACAGACAGTGTTTAGCAGTAATTCAAGTGAAAAAGTTACAGACAGAAATGCTCAAATTGTCACAAAATCTGGCATTATAAAGCCAAGAAATGTGGAGTTAAAGGTTACAATTAAAAGCAGATGAATGGGAAGTGGGGATGGTGCAGTTCTGGAGTTGTTTACTGTGTTAAAGGCGTGGCCTGTCCCTGTAGTGGGGCTGGGCAAATGCTTCAGGGAGGCTGCTCTGCACCAATATTCACCCATGACACTGTCAGAGAAAGGCAGTCTTTCTGGGACAGTGACTGACTGTCCTAACAGTTGAATGAAAAGGAAAATAGTACCTGATAAAGTTAGTATCTGTCAAAATGATACAACTTAGAAGTTTCCTGCAATGCTAATCTAAGCTTGGCCATACCCTGTATTATATAAGCACAAGAATTAGAAACAATAGTCATAAATCATGTAGCTTAATTACAGCTAGTTTATTTGAATATGAGAGATCCAATTAAATTAACTCTACTTTAAAGCTAAAGCATGAGAGTATTCTCTCATTAACAAAATATTTCAAATTTAAAATAATCTTAATTCAAAAGAATTAACTACCACTAAAAATAATTATGAATATCCTTGTCAGTTCTAAAAAGAATTCAAAATAAATCTGTATTTGTTCCCATACTTTCACAAAACTAGTAGCACATTATGATCCAGTGATGCTTTGTTTTTGGAAGCATATAGATGTAATAAATATTTTTTGTATGGAACAGGACCAGACCCCACCAAACCAAGTAACTTCAGCTTTCGTTTCCTCTGAAAGCCTCTTAATTTTATTAATACATGATGTGACACAGATGTACTGACTTTCTAGTCTCTAATCACTGTTATATAGGAAATGCATAGGTCTGAATTCAGATTTGGGCAGGTCAAAAGCCCTTCAGTTCATTTTCAAACACAATACTCTGTAAGACCATTCTAAGTATTAATAAATACAACGTTATAAAGCGTCACTGATCACAACCAGCCCAAACGTATATTGAAGACATTCATAGTGGTTGGATAGAAAGTACTGAATAACTTCTTTTATTAATGTGATTTCAAATGAAAACTGCCACGCTGTATTACATGATACTATTAATTTTCAGGAATGCAGCACATAATAGATCTCAATGCAAATTTATCTGCTACCAAGCTTTACAAAGAAGTAATTGTGGTTTGACAAAATGCAGCTAAAATTGACAAAATTCAGATGAGAAGACACAATGCAATATATTCCTGCAATTAAAAATTGTCTGTTAGGGCATTATCTAACAATAAAGATAGCTATAGTGCATTCCTATGGCTCAGTAACACAACTGGGAGACGGCTATGGAAAACCAAAGAAAACAGAGAAGTGGAGAAGAATCTCAGCTAAAGTAACAGACAGCCAAGAGCTTTGTACAACTCAATACAACTGCACCTGGAAGCCAGCTATGCTTCGAAACGAAGAATTTGGAATTTGCTTTACAATTCTTTCAAGCCAAATAGAAAATCTCTATGAATAATTCACAACGTTTCTGCCTGGACTGCATCTTCTAACAGCCTCCCTCTTCATGCAAACTCTCTTTTATATGACAAGAATGCCCAGCACAGAACTGGCAATACTCAAAATATTTCCACCGCAGTATAGGGTAGAAAACACCTCTAATGGTCCACCACCACATAAATACCAGTGACCAGAAGCACCACTGTGATCAGAATGTTTGCAACAAAATGGTACATGTTGTACATAGCTACTCTTGGCCAAACTCAACTATAGTGTTCCTACAGAACTTTTACACTCATACAAATGCCACATAATGTTAAATTAATTAATTTATCTCAGCACTAACACATCCAAGTGCCGGGTTCTGCACATTGGCCACAGCAACCCCAGGCAGTGCTACAGGCTGGGGTCAGAGTGGCTGGAGAGCGGCCAGGCAGAGAGGGACCTGGGGGTACTGGTCGATGGTAGGCTGAACACGAGCCTGCAGTGTGCCCAGGTGGCCAGGAGGGCCAATGGCATCCTGGCCTGCATCAGGAACAGTGTGGCCAGCAGGAGCAGGGAGGTCATTCTCCCCTTGTACACTGCACTGGTTAAGCCGCACTTCGAGTCCTGTGTCCAGTTCTGGGCCCCTCAGTTTAGGATGGATGTTGACTTGCTGGAGCATGTCCAGAGGAGGACAACAAAGTTGGTGAGGGGTTTGGAACACAAGCCCTATGAGGAGAGACTGAGGGAGCCGGGGTTCCTTAGCCAGGAGAGGAGGAGACTCAGGGGTGACCTAATTGCTCTCTACAACTACCTGAAGGGAGGACGTGGACAGGCAGAGGTTGGTCTCTTCTCCCAGGCAACCAGCACCAGAACAAGAGGACACAGTCTCAGGCTGTGCCAGGGGAGGTTTAGGCTGGAGGTTAGGAGGAGGTTCTACACACAAACAGTGATTGCCCATTGGAATGGGCTGCCCAAGGAGGTGGTGGAGTCACCACCACTGGAGGTGTTCAGGAGGAGACTTGATAGGGTGCTTGGCTGCATGGTTTAGTTGATTAGGTGGTGTTGGATGATAGTTTGGACACGATAATCTTGAAGGTCTCTTCCAACCTGGTCTATTCTATTCTATTCTATTCTATTCTATTCTATTCTATTCTGTTCTATTCTATGCTATGCTATGCTATTCTATGCTATTCTATCTATGGTTAATATTGACTAACTCTTTCTCTAAATCACTAGGTGGAGGGATGTAAAGAGATTGTTCTGTACACAGCTGTTGACAAGTAATCAAGATTTTGCTTCATACATTTCATAAATGAGCTATGTAAAATACTTCAACCAATTAGCAAATTGTTGCAAACAAATGTTCATTTTTTAATTCTGTGGGAGCAGCAGAAACTGGAGAAGGGAAAGTAGAGCTGGTATGTTTGCTTCCTCCATCTCAATGCTGTATTCACCTGTGTTGCAAAGTTCCTCATGCTGTGTGGGGAAACTCAAAGGCACATTGTTTTTACCTCAGAAGAGCACTTCAGACATCAAGTCCAAAGGCAGCACCCCTCCTGTTCCACTTAGTATGAGTTACTCAGTGCTGGATGGAGCAGAGGACACCACGTCACACTAGCCTCCACAGGTGATTTTTGTGCTCAGAGGTTGCAAAGCCTGAAAGGCTCCACAGCCCAAACTTCCTTGACTTCCTTGACAGAAAGATTCATTTAGTATCCCACAGGATAGAAGAAGTGAGGAAAGAGCTTGTGATTGCATACATGTGCAGAGAAAGAACCAGAACATCTCTTTGACTGTTGGTACATTTTATCTGCCGTTGTTTCTTTCAAAAGCTACTCTGTGGCTACTGAAGTTAATTTATCCCTTCAATTCAATTAAGGTATATCAGGACTATTTCATGTATTCATCTCCATTTACAACTAACTGAAATCATAGCTAAGACGATGAAGCATTTAATTGGTTAAATTGCTCTTGCTTTTCAAAACTGAGATATTCCAAGTGTCCCAAAGGCATTTAATTCCAAAACAGGAAGCCGAATAGGAGAGTGCTCAGTAACTCTAATCGTGTGCAGATCTCTTGGAAAGTATTTTCCTAAACATTTGCTGAAAGAACCTTTTATTGTACTGCGTGCTGCTGCATGTACCCCAAAGAGGATCCCAGAGAAATGGCAAGATATTTACTACTTGAATTATTTCTGGTTATGTAAAGGAATCAATCTAGAATCAAATACAAGAGTACTTTCCTAAATATTAAACTTCAGTCATGTGCAAAACAAAGGAAGTAGGGAAAGCAAAAGCAACTAGAATTACATTAAATGTATATTTTTAATTCCTATATGATAACCTAAATCATAAAGCAGAGGCTGTGAATGGTACTGCTGCACAAAAAAAATCAAAGCCACGATTTAATTGTTTTCTTTCTTAACTTCTGTTTATAGGTTTCTGCAACTCAACTGCAATCCCTGGAGGAATAATTGTAGAAGAAACGCCTGGTGTCCATATGATATTTTGAGCACTACTGCTGAGGTCCCTGTTCTGTAATGTTTCAGGTAAAAGAGGACTTCTGCATTTTTGACTTAGTGCTGAGTCTGGAAGTAATAGGGGAGCAGATCAAGAATTTGTGGCTGTAGGAATCAGTTTCCAAGTACCAGGATCTTTAATATGTTGAATTCTACAAGACTGTATGCAGTTTATGGAAAAAGGGCAAACACTGGATTTTTAAATCAATTCATATGTTTTCACAAACACTGAATACCTATGTATAGTGTGAGCGTAGATATGTGGAATTTAATTCATAGCGGATGGTAATTTTTCCCTGAAGGACCCCTTGCCTCATTCAGCAAACAGGACGGACAGCAGCAGTACCCTTTTTACCCTTCTCACTCAATATGTCACTTCCAAGACCCATATGGAGCAAAAGCATAAGAAACTCCAGTGCATGTACCTCATACTCACAAGAAACCCTAATTCTTCATTTCTCCAGAATTGACTCAAAGAGCTACAGCAGGAAGAGGAAGATGTTCAAAGAAATGAATGTTTTGCGGAACTTTCAGTGTACTTGGCGATTCTCTCAGATTTGCCTTTTCAAGAGAAGGAAACCGGAGGTACAACATCATAGCATTGACCAGCAGACAACTTGCCAATTAGCTCTGGAGCATTTAGGAATGTTTCCTTGTTGGCAGGCATTCACAAAACTGACCTCTCTCAACAACAGGGCATCATTTGAGCACGGGTTACTCATGCTTACAGTTACATCCAGTATAGTCAGTAAGTGTTCTAAAAACAGGAAATCGGGAGAGAAGTGTTGTGAAAGATTTATCTGTGATCCAAAAATGAGAGTAAAATTGTGAAGAAATAGTAAAATGTAATAATTTCCCTTTTTTCCTAAAAAAAGGAGGAAAAGTGATAGAAGCATCACTAGGAAAGAGGGAGTATGAACTATTGTTCACACTTTGTGAAATGGGCGGTTTTGAGCAATACAGGGAGAGGTCAAAGGGAAGCACACTGATTTAAGAACTCTGGCAGCACTCAGAATCATAGAAACAACCAGGTTGGAAGAGACCTCCAAGATCATCCAGTCCAACCTTCTGGTGGATAGCTGCTGCAAGACTTGGAGGAAGATAGCACAGTATACTCTCCCTTTAATAGAAAACACTTTCACTACCTATATCCCATAGGTGAATGCTGCAGAGAGATATAAGTAATGCAGATGAAGGTACTCAGCCTAGGTCAAAAATCACCCAGGTGAAGAACTACAAAAATAGGATCCCCAAGAGTACAAATGGTGCCAACAGGATTTTACTTGGATAGAAATCTCTCAAATACTGTAGAGCGATTAGTACTGCCAGGAACTGCTGGAGACAATGCTTCTAGTATTGGCAAGACTCACTACATCTTAGATGTGATATTTGACTAATTTCTTCACCAAAAAGTCACTGGATTAACAACAACAAAAACTTTTATGTGGATTAATGAAGTTTCAAGGTGATTACAGGGTAGGTGCTTATATATAATAAACCTGGCTCAAAGATTTCAATTACATTTAAGTACAAACAAATACATTAAGACAGAGGCATGCATGATATTAGGCTCAAAAATCTCATAATCAACGAATTGCAAGACTGTGAATTTGGTGGGAATCTCTCCACTGTCAGACTAGCAGACATCACTGACATTTTAATGCCTTGGACAGAAGATCAGAGGGTGCTCTGCTTCCTAGGATCAGCTAGGAATTTTACAAATTAAAGGAATGGCTGTTGGTATTTTACAACAGATTTTCACTTTCTATGATGAACCAAGAAACAAGTTTTGTCCTGTAAGACACAGATGATCACACAACAGGTATTTTCTGGACCCTCCTGTACTGAGCATCTGTTTGAGAGAAACTGTCCATGATAAGCCATTATAAACCTGCACTAAGATTTTTAAAAACATTTGCAAAATTGATGAAGATAAGGAGTTAAAGCAGCCAAATCAAAAATGTGATGGACTGGAGTTTGGAAAAGGCTTAGATTTACATAAATCAGAGATATAAAAATTGCCTAAAATTTACACCCTGAACCACTGGGGGGGGAAAAAGCCAACCTCACTGTAGGATAAAGCTGCAGACTTAACTGAGTGAATAATCACCTCAGAAAGAATATCAAGAGTATGCAGAAAAACCCTACAGAGAATACAAAAGAAGAATGGCCAGCAAAAAAGAAATAAGCTACATATTGAAGACTAAGGCTGACCAGACATGAGTAGAAGAAAAACAAGGGGGAAAAAATGATGCAAAAATACAGTAATACTGAAGCTGAAATTAAGAATAATAAAGGAAAAACTCCAAACCTAATTTCAGATTTTGTCTCAGTGCCCAGTATGCAGATTCAGAGTGCTATGGAAAAAGATGGGAGCGTGATGTAATAGTTATTGAGGACGAGTGAGGAGATATTCATCCCACAACAGATGACTGGGACGTATCTTGGCCACTGGTAGAAGAGCCAAGAAGGGATACAGGAACACATTCCAGTCTAAAAGCCTGAGAGAATGGACTTACAAAGGTACTGATCCAGCAGTAAGGGTTGGGGGGTTTTGTAACTAGATGATACCCAAACAACAGCAACAACAAAAGTATCTACATTTAAGAAAGGAGGGAAGATACTTCAGTAATTGTTGTCTGACCTCAGTGTATACAGGGGCCAGGGCCATTTCTGACAGAAAGAATTGAACATATAGTGCTGTATAGAAACAGAGATAAAATGTAACATTGGTTTACCAAAGAAAGCGCATGCCAAACTAACCTGATCTCTTCCTCTGATAAGGTAACTAAATTAGTGGACAAGGAAATGCAGGAGATTCAATCTGTCTGGATTCAGTAAAACATCTGATACTGTGCCAAATGGGAAATTATTATTTAAACTAGAGAAGATGGGGACAATGTTAAAAATGTAGTACATAAGAAACTGAAAAAGGGGGAAATAGTAATGGGATATGCTAAAAAGGAGAAGTATCGACCAGGAGACAGATGACTGACTAAGCACCTCTACAAGAAGTCTGCAAGTAACATTAGTTAAAATACTCTTTAATGACCCAAGCACAAAAGCAAAAACTGTAGACAAATTTTGCTGATGATACAAAGCTGGGAAGCACAGTCAATACAGCAGGAGATAGAAACTGTTACAGGAAACAGAGTTTATAACACTAGTGTTGCCACATCAAGATTACCCACAAGCTGATCTCAGCTCTATTCTACCTCTTTGTCACAGAAGTATTGACACAAATCAAAAGATGAATGCACCTCATTCTCCAATGCAGCTAGGAATTCCCCACACACTTCAAAGATCTCATTTGTTCAACCATGTTTTACACCAAGAAAATAACTCCAAGTGCTGTGATCTGACAAAATACTGGACTTTCCAAACCATGAGAAATTCCAACATGCTAATCTTAGTCTTTTTCTTCAATAACATAAAAGTTGAATATAAATGTTTTTTACACAGCAAAAACTCTCTGGTTTGAGATGGAAAATATTTTGAAAGTCAGTACATCCAAATTAAAGCGTGCCATACAAATCTGCTGAACCAATTCAAGTGAATCAGCTGGACATTCGGTCTGAACATCCCACTACTGTGCATAACCTGATGCTCATCTGAATCTCACTCATAAAACCAGGTTTCTAGCCAGCTTACTTCTAGCTTGAGACAATGAAAGGCACTTAACTACTCTAATGGCCACACAGTCAAAGGAAATACCATACCATCAGAAGTATAATGACATCTTCCCCAATAGATCATGGGTGGGGAAGTAACTAAAAAACCCTTCTGTGCTGGGTGTTGCAGCACACTCTTGAGCCACAGCTAAAACTTCCAGAGAGCGCCAATACATCGTCACACTTACACGAGGATTAAACTGATCCTAGGTTAACTACTTAAGTTTCCATTTGCCTAATCAGAAAAATAAATTCCCAGAGAAAATTTGTGTTTGTAAAAAAAATAAATAATTCCCCATTTAAAAATTCTCTAAAATCTTCACCTCTGCCACAGTATTCACATAGCACTATGCAAAACAGAACTGCGTTTTCATAAACCTGACTGTAATTACATATTACTAGTCAGAGACAATCCATTTATTTGATATTGATCCCAGGGACACTTCAGATCCTTTTACAAGGTTTTTACTACACAAACATACTGAATATACTGAAAAAGCACTTCAAGAGTCAAAATACGCATTTACGTGACAGAATGTAAAACCAAAACAAATACATTCCAGCTCACCAGGTAGGAGCCTCCAGTTACATCAGTTTTGTTCTTTGCCTCTGAAAACAACTGATAATACATAAATCTGAATTGAAATAAAATCAAAAGTCTAGCTTCGAAACAGCCCAGTCCCCAAGGTCTAGAGTTAAAGCATCCACCACCTCTACAGCTCTGCCTCATACATCACCTAAAACATCTAATCTGTTCAGTAACATGAAGAATTGAGATAGCAGCAACATGGTGCAGGAGGCACAGTCATATAGACAAATCTGTGGGTTTATCCACCATGTTTGTCTCATGAGATTTAACACATCTAAGTGCCGAGTTCTACACACTGGCCACAACAACCCCATGCAGTGCTACAGGCTGGGGTCAGAGTGGCTGGGGAGCGGCCAGGCAGAAAGGGACCTGGAGGTACTGGTTGACGGTAGGCTGAACATGAGCCTGCAGTGTGCACAGGTGGCCAAGAAGGCCAATGGCATCCTGGCCTGCATCAGAAACAGTGTGGCCAGCAGGAGCAGGGAGGTCATTGTGACCTGTACTCAGCACTGGTTAGGCCACACCTCCAGTACTGTGTCTAGCTGCGGGTCCCTCTGTTTAGGAAAGATGTTGAGTTGCTGGAACATGTCCAGAGAAGGGTAACAAAGCTGGGGAGGGGTTTGGAGCACAGCCCTGTGAGGAGAGGCTGAGGGAGCTGGGGTTGCTTAGCCAGGAGAAGAGGAGGCTCAGGTGAAACCTTATTGCTCTCTACAACTCCCTGAAGGGAGGCTGTAGCCAGGTGGGGGCTGGTCTCCTCTCCCAGGCAGCCAGCACCAGAACAAGAGGACACAGTCTCAAGCTGCACCAGGGGAGGTTTAGGCTGGATCTTAGAAAGAAGTTCTTCCCAGAAAGAGTGATTTGCCATTGGAATGGACTGCCCAGGGAGGTGGTGGAGTCACCATCACTGGAGTGTTTAGGAAGAGACTGGATGGGGCACTTGGTGCCACGGCTTGGTTGATTAGGTGGTGTTCGAAGATAAGTTGGACTCAATGATCTCAGAGGTCTCTTCCAACCTGGTTAATTCTATTCTATTTTATTCTATTCTATCTGGGGCCAAGGACAGTTCTAGCTACTACTGGAGTAGGAATCACTCATGGTGTCTCTTAACCTACACCCACACCAGCAGCACCTTGCTGGAAGCATGCTGGTAGAGCACACTTAGTGCAGACTTGCCATAATACTGAGACATTTCTAAATAGTTTCTTACACTTTTCTAAAGGAGGGGTTTTTTAATTTCTGTATTTAATTTGGATTAGAAACAATATTTCTGGTTTTCCCTCAAGTACAAACGTTTACAAGAATCAGTTCCACTCTTTTCCATCACTTTCAACACATCCAGTAAGAAACAAATGGTATTTTCCTCCCACTCCCTCTACAAACAGACCTCCAACAAGAAGCTGTACTTCAAACTGAATTTGAGGGTAGAGAGGGTTAAGCTAGCCCCTTAGTCCTCCTCTAATACCACTTCTTTATCTTGAATTGTCCTCCAATTGCTCAGAGACATGGGTCACTGGAGAAAAGCGTAACTACTTACAATACAGTATGTTAGTACTCAGAAAACGTGGTTGCTACTCGAGCTGAACAAACAACCTGCAGCAGGGGAATCCATAGTGATAAACATGCTCTCATTACTACAGAACATGCAGGAGGAATTCCTCACATCATAGACTGTGGTTCATTTGGGCACTGTAATGTTTCATCCTCTCCTCTACTCAGGGAAAAGTGTAAATTTAAAACTGCATGACAACTAAAATGGGAAGAATGGGGCTGCTTTTGCCCTTTGCTTAATCCTGCATGTTTTAATGTGTCACATGGAAGAAGAATGTAGACCACTGCACTAAAATGGGTTATACACAAGCCTATTGTGAAATACCGTTTGTTCTAAGTCTGAAGTATAGGTTTGTCGTCTGTAACATAAGTAGCAGCTCAATCCTGGTATTTGCATCCTCACTGTCTTAACTTCTGTAATTTATTAATTTCAATTTTTTTTTTTTTACATTGCACCATGTTTGCTTATTCTGCAGCTCCATCTTAAACAAACAAACAAAACAAAATCAACCAAACCAACAAAAAGCCACCGCAAACACCACCACACAACATCAGGCAAAATTTCCAGTAATAAGCTCAGGAGGAACAGCACATACCAGGGAAAGGGAAGATTCTAAATATATCTATTCCTATATATTCCTATCTATTTAAGAAGGGAATAGTTGTAAAGGAGCATTGCAATGCAATGATGAATTAATTCAGGTAAGATTTTTGCCTTAGCAGTTTTACTGAATATTACAAGGAGGTTTTTCAACACAAAGTAGCATTATAAACTTCACTGTGTATTCTGTATCAAGATTGGTCTTTTACAAAATTATTCTGTTTTGTTAACTTCTACCTCCTACAAACACAAGTTACTCTGTGAAAACTGAGACAGAAATGTGAAGTGCTTTGATCAAGCTTACATGGTAAATTCACAACAGAACTGAGAGTATAATTAAATTATTCTGATTCCTAGTGCCAAAATGCTGTGCATTTCCAAACACTCAAACCAATAATTAGCTACCTTACAACTCTCTATTTTAGCAAAACAACTTCACACCAGTTCTGAAGTTTCAATAGGCAAACTGTTCATGAACATTAGCAACCTCTGAAACAAGGCATGGCAGTAAAATATACAAAACATATTAAATAGTTTTGTTTTCAAAACCAAACATTCCAAAATGAAGACCAAATATTATCAAGCTGTAAACACTCAGCAGTAAAATATCAACATTTGGAAAGTTGTTTCATACTTCTTTAACTTTAAAATTAAAATCAGTACAAACCATGATGAAAAGTTTACCAGTGGTCAATGTCACCTAATCACAGGACAGTGTTAACATAAACATGCCTCAGAGGACCCTTTACTACACCCTGGGACTCGCACAGCTTTAGCCAATGGCAAAATCGTGCTTTGAAACAATCTAAAAAGTAACTTAGAGAAGAATAATAACTCTCTGTACTAAAAACCTAAGTTACAAAAATACTGCCAAATTGTTCTGTGAACGGCTGGAAAACATGAACGCTGAATGGATGTCCTTACACTAGCAAAAACAAAATTGTGTTTTAGCTGAAGAAACAAAGAAACCTTGAAGAACAAAACACGATAATACTTCAACCTGGTAACACCAAGATTTGTGAATGTCTTCAGCTAGTGCAAGGTTATTACTGGGTATAACCAAGAAAAAACAAATGTCCGTGCCTGTAAAAATACGTTAGCAATTTTCTGTGTAAACCCAGGCACAGAACTTGATCAGAGAACTAGCAGTAGATGGTGGATGTGTATCTTTAACTTAGAAGTATAATTTAAACACTGAGACCGTTAGCCCTCTCACAAATTTGCCTTCTATTCAAATAAGGATTAATCAGAGAAGTAGGTGCTGAAAGCATACTTAAAACACAGTTTAAAATATTCTGATTATAAATTCTCTTCCCACGTTTCCTCTGTCAGCATTCCTCTTAGCTCTTCAGTTATACAATTTTTCTCATGGTATAGAATATTTCTTTTATATAAAGCAGCAAGACAAAATCCCAATTGTTAACATAATCTTTGGAATAAAGATGAAAAAAGGGGGAAAAAAAATTAAAAATATATAAAACCCATTTTTTTTTAAAAAGCAATACCACATGGATTTTATAAATGTACAGTACTTCCTTAAAAGTAGGGTTGATATGTCTGTAAAACAGGCCTGGTATCAGCTTTCCACAACAGACTGCCAGCTATCACGTATTTACTTTATTTCATTTTGCGGTGGTTCATGGCAGTGGAACATGAGCAACCTTCTTGCTACATGACACTGTTTTACAGAATTCAATTTGGAATAAAAAGGGAAAATCACACAAATAAATGCAGAATATTTGAATCATGTTAGCCTGGCAGATCACATGCCAGCCTTGACCAAGCTCCCACTGTTCCGACATGTATAAATGTCAGATAAAACTCTGTCCACACAGTAACTGAAATATGAGTTAAATGATCATGAACAAGGAACAGGACACAACATCAAGCCTAGCACCATTCTTGCAAAGCACCAGTACACCACAGATACTCCATCTAGAAACCAATTGAAGTCTCTTTGCCCTTCTCTGACTGTCTTGAAAAATCTAACTTTTAAAAGGATGTCAGTAGCATTCATCCTTTTGCCATCAGGTTCTTTCAAAACAACCAGCTTTTTCTGGCTTACCTCTTAATCACACAGGTATTGAAGGAACTGTTGATACTGCAGCTATTAAGCAATGCACATTAACTGAGCCAAAACTACATACCATTTGTAAAGCACACAAAAAACCCCAAAAAAGAACTACCCAGATGCTAGATTGAAATATATAACTTTTCTAACTAAAACCAGAAAGAAAATAGTGGTATTCAAATCTTTGTTATAGAGAGAGGACTCAAGGAAACAGGAAAAAACATATGCCATGTTGGAAAGTTAAAAAAAATTAAGAGATTTTATTTTGGTTTTAAGGTTTAGGATTAGGCACTGTTGAGAAACAGCAGTTGTGTAAGATCTATTACTTGCATAAACTCTAATATGACTGTTCTTCTTCCTAAAAGGCCAAGTATGTGTGTACCACCATTGCTCTCCTCTCATGTTAATGTCTTTGGGATGCCCTGTAGAAGCTCAACGCTGTTTCAAATTTCTAAAGGCTATTTATAAAATACCTGCCATTAGCTATCCTGCAAATGTTTAGCCTGACTTTTTAAATGGCCTTTTTGCTTTATATTTACACTTCACAGTATCACAGTATCACCAAGGTTGGAAGAGACCTCGAAGATCATCAAGTCCAACCTGTCACTACAGACCTCATGACTAGACCATGGCACCAAGTGCCACGTCCAATCCCCTCTTGAACACCTCCAGGGACAGTGACTCCACCACCTCCATGGGCAGCACATTCCAATGGCGAATGACTCTCTCGGTGAAGAAGTTTCTCCTCACCTTCAGCCTAAACTTGCCCTGGCGCAGCTTGAGACTGTGTCCTCTTGTTCTGGTCCTGGTTGCTAGAGAGAAGAGGCCAACCCCTTCCTGGCTACAACCACCCTTCAGGTAGTTGTAGAGAGCAATGAGGTCGCCCCTGAGCCTCCTCTTCTCCAGGCTAAACAATCCCAGCTCCCTCAGCCTCTTCTCATAGGGCTTGTGCTCAAGGCCTCTCCCCAGCCTTGTTGCCCTTCTCTGGACACGTTCAAGTGTCTCGATGTCCTTCTTAAACTGAGGGGCCCAGAACTGGACACAGGACTCATGGTGTGGCCTAACCAATGCAGAGTACAGGGGCACAATGACCTCCCTGCTCCTGCTGGCCACACTATTCCTAATGCAGGCCAGGATGCCGTTGGCCTTCTTGGCTGTGTGGGCACACTGCTGGCTTCCATATTCTTACATAGGCCTTTGCCTCTGGTACTTTACACATCAATTTCTTCAGCCCCCATGAACTCATTCTCAGCAAAAACCAAAGCAATCGTGTGTCTATCACACAGAAAAGCAAACAATTATACTGTCTGCTCTGAAGTTTGTCATTTTGATGAAGAAACATGACTTAGTGTTCATATTATTGCTATTGATTGCCAATCGCAATTGGGAATTATATGAGTCACTCAAACAAAATTAACCTAAGAAGAGCACATTACTATTAGATTTCTCATATAAAACTGTAATTCTATAACCAAGGTTAGCAGGGTTGTTTTTTGCAGTAAGACACTGACTATACAGGTGGTCTATCGTCTTCCTCACTTAAAACTGCATGGGTGTGCTTTAACAGGAACATCCAAGCAAAGGATATGCTTCCATAAACCTGGATGGAATGCATATAAACGTTGTATGTGCAACAACTTACTCTCCTGCGGCACTTCCTGAGGCTTTAAGGCATATTATGGGAAGAACACCAATACAGTCCACAAAATCAGTGCCCACACAAACCCAGAGCAACTGAAATTTCACTCAAAATGCAGATAAATGCTGCTGAGCAGTTTGGTATAAAAAATTGAAACAGAAGTGAAAATAACATTTCAGGGTGGGGGGCAAGTTTAGGAAAAGGAAATGAAAACTCACTGTGTTTGTAAATTACTTCCACACAGTCTTCATTTTATCATCAAAAAAAGTATTCACCTCCAACTCTTTACTATGTATTGCCTCATTGTTCTAGCATTAAAATGACATGATAAGCTTGAACCAGGTTCATGAAGATGTGTGGGGTTGAGAACAAGGGCAAGGGAAGTTAAAAACAATGTTAATATTCAAAACTCATCTATGTCATCACAGCAAGCTTTCAGCACAGATATGTAAAATGGCACTTTCAGAAACATTTGTTCTTTTTCCAAATGACTGCACTTCCAGCCACTAGAAGGTAAGTAATATGGACCATTTAATAGCACATATGCTTCAACTCATAGCATGGGTCCTGAATACCAGTTATTTGCAAAGATTGGGTAAAAAGTGCTTTTCTGAAGATGGAAGTGTGCAGAAGCATGTAACAATCTGGAGGATTGCCCAGGGCTCTGCTTTACTCCACCTGTACCTTGCCTGCCAGGACATTTTCCAAAGAGCCAGGAGCTGGTAACAGGTGCACATGGACTCCTCCAGTTGGCAGGACTCATGCACAACTCCAGAGAAATCCCAACCTTCCCTCAGGTTGGAGGTCCCTGCTGCTTGGCAGCTTTACGTGCTTCTTTTCTACGATACACTTTCTCTGGAGAAGACTGTCAGTTCTGTTAATTTCTAACACTAGATGAGTTACAAACAGAAACAAATATCCAGAAGTTCACGTTCTTGATAACAAAGCTGGAAAGAAGAAGATTCCCAAGAAAAAGCTAAAATCCTAAGCTACAGATAATCTAAAATGTGTATCATTGCAATAAGTATTTTTAAATACCACAGCATTTCTCTGGTTCAAGATAAAACTCCACTAGAAAGGTGAAACAATATTGCAGCATTCTCCCTGTCTAATCCATCAGAGCTCAGCTGCAAAGCTATGTTGGAAGAGCAGGAACCAAGTTTTCACCTTCTGAAGCTGTGCAGAACAGTGATCTCTGCTCTCTTTTCTCTGCTTTGTGTTGAGGATAGGTCCTCTCTCTTGTCCTCTCTGCTCCTTGGCTTAGTAATCATCTCCTGGTTGTTCTATTGGATAAGAATGTAGTTTCTAGATTGATGTGCTATAAATGGCTGTAACTCACATTTCCAGTCTCAGGGGGGAAAAAAGGGGGGGTGGGGGGGCTGGGAAGGGGAAGCCGGGGGGAAGGGCAATGTGCTCCTTTTCACAGTCTAGTCATAGCAAGTACTCCTGCCCTCAAAGATATGAAGGATCACTCAGGAACTCTCACTCCCAAATTCTCAGCTCACTTTCTCCAACTAAACCAATTTATTTCCTCATTTTCTTTTGAAAGCTTATCCTGAGACAGGCATTCTCAATGGTATGCTGAAGTCTCAGAAATTAAGCAAGACTCCAAACAATAAGAAAAAAATGTGAACTGTTAGTCAAATTCTTTATAAAGTTCCTCTGTTTTCTTCCCTCTGTAAAGTATGTCTCTGATTTGTTTAGTGAAGGACATAAAAGAAGCAGAAATTCCTATCTAAACTTTACATGCAAAGAGAAACTTGGTTTTTACAGGATAAAATCTGAGAGATTTTGAGAACTGCATTTTCTCAAAATCAGATCCCAGGCTTTTAGTACTTTCCTATCTGGGGCAAAAGAGAAAATCTCTCTCATACAGAAAATGTTAATGATTAGGGTCCTGTTTTACAAGGGAAAGTATACATTCTTGTTCAATCTCTGGTCTAATTTCCTGACCCTCCAATGTAGCCTTGCAAAGACTGCTACATACATACCCATACATATGTATATCTTGACAAAGGCATTAACTGTACCTGTCTTTCACTATTGTCATGGATAATAGAAAAGGTGCAACAATGTAAGAAATGGGAGTGCAAATGAATCTTCTGGGTCAATAAGTTCAGTATCTCATTATCACTGGTACCAAACATTATATAATGACTTCCACTAAATTTATATATCTTTATCTGAAAAGTTACTGGCTGCAGGATACTCTTCTTTTGTAAAGCATGTCACTTCTCTCCTTCTAGTGCAAGTTTATCCAAGTTCAGTTTATAACTCTCAATTCCAGTGCCAACATTTCAGTTTATTTTAAATAGCTTTTTCATTCTAGCATTTCAAACCTTTCTTCACTAATATATTAACAGGGAAAAACCATATTTCATTTCAGGCTTTGTTTTCTTCCTGTGCTAAGTGAGAGGAATTCTTCCGGTCTTCTCTCGTAAGGGAAGCTTTTCCCAATATGATATTCCTAATCACCATAACAATTCTACTATTTATTTTAATACCCTTTTTTTTGAGTGGGAGTAACTGAAATTAAACATACCACAATGACAGATGAGTCCTCAACGTGCTTGTTGTATAATACCAATTTCAGATGAGAGTAACACCCACACAGAACCTAAAACTGTCTTTATTTCATTCATGCCCATTAGCAGTTCACAGTAATCCTACAATCAACTAAACCACCCATTTATTTCTCCTCCTCAGTCATTTCCAACTAATGAGCCACAAGCTTCTGAAACAGAATTATCTTATCCTTACTCCCCAATTACATGACCTTATATTTTGCACCACTGAATTTCATCCTGTTTCTATTATGCCATTGCTCAAGGTTCTCTCCACAGGAATTCCTTATCTTCTGCTGTATTGACAATGTCTCCAGATATTTTGCCATCAGCAAATTTAATTAACCCTCTCCTACTTCCTCTACAATTAGTAGTTAAAATATAAAGTTTGTCCAAGGGCAAATTTTTGTGGTAGTATCACTCAGCTTAATTGTTTTGTCATACACATGTAACAGATCAACATACCCACTATCTTCTATAACCCCATCTTGCATTCCATCTTATTTCCATCTTTAACCTTACATCTTCTTCAAGAACTTATTCACATTTAGGCTAATAAATCTAGAGCTTTTTGTCTGTTTAAAAAATAAACCATTTTCTTTTCTTTTTTTTCATTCCAGAACTATCATCCAATAAGACAGGTATCTGCCAGGAATTCTAGGGTAAAACATTTCTCTTACCTTCTACTTCATGATCTCCTCTCTAATTTTGCTTCCCCTTTGAACAAAGTAATTTTTGTCTACATACATCCCCATTCTCATTAGCCATCTCTGAAATTGTCTTTACTGAAAATGGGAATTTACTTCCATTTACCTGGTGGAGAAAGTAAAATATCATAAATATCATCTTGCCTACAATCTTTTCCCTGGGCTTGCTTCTTTTCCTTTATTCTTTCTATATGCAGGGTTAAAGAACCTCTTGACATTTGTCTTAGTATCTTTTCAGACCTATTTTCAAGATATAATGCAGGCTCTCTTTTTAGAAATTCTTATTTTATATCTAAAACATCTAAGCTATACCTTTGCTCCATTCCTTAAGGTTGCTTTATTTTCCTAATGATCTTGCTCTTACAATGGTGAGGTTTCAGACTATTCTGCACTTTCGGCTGAAAGGCAGTCAAAGCATGCTTCAGCCAAATTCATTAAATGTCTTTAAGAAATAAAAATTTGTTCTTTCAAACTAAAAAAAAAATAAATGCTCACATTGTCCATCTATTTACTTTAAACAGCATCAAATCACAATACATCCATTCAAGCTTTTCTTTTTTTTTTAAGGCCAGATATTCAGTAATAAGAATTACAGAAGAAAACCAAGTCTGAGTTTCAGATTTTGCTCATAAAGAAACCCAACTGCTGAAAAAAAACAATTCATCAGCTGTTACACACAGAAGACTCTCCCAATTTTTAGAAATAATACCAGAATAATCATTTAATAGTGTCACAGCTACCAAAAAACCACTCGCAGTATAGCAGAGGGGAAAACAATTCAGATAGCGTTGCTCTCAACTGCTATTGTTGACAAGGTAGATGTTGGCCATTGGAATGGGCTGCCCAGGGAGGTGGTGGAGTCACCATCACTGGAGGTGTTAAGGAGGAGACTGGATGGGGTGCTGGGTGCCATGGTTTAGTTGATTAGATAGTGTTGGACTCGATGATCTCAAAGGTCTTTTTCAACCTGGTTAATTCTAGTCTTAGTCTAGTCTATTCTAGTCTAGTCTGGTCTATTCTTGTTTCAACTGTTCTTTTAATCTAAAAGTTTATAAATACTCCAGCTGCACAATAAGTACTTTTCCTAACTTTTTTTTTTTGAGAGAGAGACAAGTATGTTGAAGAAGCTTTCTATATTCTTCCAAATACTACAGATATGATAGCTATTTATCTACCATTGCTAAAAATATTCAAGAAAAACATTATAAAGTGCAGCAAAAGGGAAGATAGTAAATAAGGAGAATAGATTACATGTACTCCTGTTTATGTTGTTTTGCAGGGAATAACAGATTTTATTCAGGAAATAGCACACTATTGAACACAAATATGGAAGGTAAGGGCAGATGGAAACTACTCAGTGTATGAAGCTTTTTCATTATATTGTTTGGTTTCCTGACATTATGAGAATGAATCTGTTTCAGCAAAGGCACGTTCACAACTTCTAGAGAGATGGCTCAGGTACCACAAAGAATGTAGCCATATTAGTATAGTATTTTGCTTAGGTTAACATAACATTCTACTCTGTGAGGCTAATCGCGTCTAACAAAGCAATGTATGAATAACATCTACTCTTGCC
Organism: Colaptes auratus; assembly: GCA_015227895.2. Taxonomy (NCBI): domain Eukaryota; kingdom Metazoa; phylum Chordata; class Aves; order Piciformes; family Picidae; genus Colaptes; species Colaptes auratus. Next base: position 4,192,557 of record CM026897.1, on the reverse strand, counting down.
TCCAGAAGGAAGCACTTAATAGCTCCTTCAAAAAGAGAATAAATACAAGGTCCCTGAAAAAAACAGCTTACAACCCAGGTTTGAAATACCTGAAAAATGCCTTTTTTATCTCTTATCTCTTGCTTTCAATATACAATACGTAACTGCAAGCTAGGTGAGCACAGTTGGAGAATCCAATTGCAAGGATTCTCCTAACTCTTAGCAGCATTCTCTATTGGATTACTCAGTACATTTCATAGAACTTAGTAAAATGCTAGAAATTCAAAAGATTAAGTTGTTAGGAAAAACCATTTTATTTCAGAACCAGCTGAATACAGATGTATCTACTCTACAGTCAGAGATATTGTTTAATACTTGTTCTTTGACACTTGTAGGGGAAAATTCAAGAGAGCGATCAATACTTCAGGAAAATCGTACAATCCCAACACTGAAAATGAAAATACTTTTAATCTAACCTCTAGCATTCTGAAAGTGCCCTAAAGGTAGTTTCCAAGTGACCAGAATTGGCTCCTCCCTTTCCCTACCAAAGAATTTCATCAGTTCACTACCCTGCCCCTTTTTAGTTTCATAGTTTCATAGTTTCAGTTAGGGTTGGAAGGGACCACAAGGATCATCTAGTTCCAACCCCCCTGCCATGGGCAGGGACACTCTACCCTAGATCAGGCTGGCCAGAGCCTCATCCAGCCTGGTCTTAAACACCTCAAGGGACAGGGCCTCAACCACCTCCCTCAACAACCCATTCCAGGGCCTCACCACCCTCACAGTGAAGAACTTCCTCCTCCTTATACTTGTTAAGAGTGCTCTTAACACTTGCCATCCATTCCCTCTTTGTATGTCTTCACATTACCAGTAACTTCAGATCAAAGTGTTAACTGTTCAGTTGCTAATAATTATTTAATAAAATTTGAGGCACTTGACTTCGATTTGATTTGCTTAAGCAGTTTGTTGAATTACTCATGCATGGTTATTAAATGTCCTTCCATCACTAAAGAAAATTGACTATGCTTTTTAATTACATATTATTTACATCACTGAAGACTGCTGTCCTTTATGAAGGATTTCACACTTCCAAAGGAGCAACTCGTGGCTGTACGATTTCTAGACCTGAGATAAAAAGAGATACTATTCATTAGAACAGCTTCAAGGTAATCAGCTGTCAGTACAGCAGACTTCTAAAACTGGTGTTTACACATAGGTAGGAGATCTATAATAAAGAGCTGCCTTTGAGAAACAATGGTTAGAAGAGAACCCTCAGATATAGTCTAAAATACTAATGGACGAAATCTGAAAGTAGAATAGAATAGAATAGAATAGAATAGAATAGAATAGAATAGAATAGGATAGAATAGTCAAGGATGGAAGAAATCTTTAAGATCATCATATCCAACCTATCAATCAACACCACCTAATCAACTAAACCATGCAACCAAGCACCCCATCAAGTCTCCTCCTGAACACCTCCAGTGACGGTGACTCCACCACCACCCCGGGCAGTCCATTCCAATGGGCAGTAACTCTCTCTGTGTAAAACTTCCTCCTAACCTCCTACCTAAACCTCCCCTGGCGCAGCCTGAGACTGTGTCCTCTTGTTCTGGTACTGCCTGCCTGGGAGAAGACACCTGTCTACAACCTCCCTGCAGGTAGTTGTAGAGAGCAATAAGGTCACCCCTCAGTCTCCTCCTCTCCAGGCTAAGCAACCCCAGCTCCCTCAGCCTCTCCTCTTAGGGCTTGTCTTCCAAACCCCTCAACAACTTTGTTGCCCTTCTCTGGACACGTTCCAGCAAGTCAACATCCTTCCTAAATTGAGGGGCCCAGAACTGGACACAGGACTCAAAGTGTGGCCTAACCAGTGAAGTGTACAGGGGCAGAATGACCTCCCTGCTCCTGCTGGCCACACTGTTTCTGATGCAGGCTAGGATGCTATTGGCCTTCTTGGCTGCCTGGGCACACTGCAGACTCATGTTCAGCCTCCCATTGACCAGCACCCCCAGGTCCCTCTCTGCCTGGCCGCTCTCCAGCCACTCTGACCCCAGCCTGTAGCACTGCATGGGGTTTCTGTGGCCAATGTGCAGAACCCGGCACTTGGATGTGTTCAATCTCATGCCCTTGGATTCTGCCCATCTGTCCAGCCTGTCCAGGTCCCTCTGCAAAGCCTCTCTACCCTCCAGTACATCAACTCCTGCCCCCAGCTTGCTGTCATCCACAAATTTACTGATGATGGACTCAATGCCCTCATCCAGATCATCCATAAAGATATTAAAGAGCATGAGGCCCAGCACAGATCTCTGGGGGACACCACTAGTGACTGGCCGCCAGCTGGATGTGGCACCATTCACCACCACTCTCCGGGCTCGGCCCTCCAGCCACTTCCTAACCCAACGCAGTATGCTCCTGTCCAAGCCATGGGCTGCCAGCTTGGCCAGGAGTTTGCTGTGGTGGACGGTGTCAAAGGCCTTGCTGAAGTCCAGGTAGACCACATCCACAGGCCTCCCCACATCCACAGGTGGGTCACCTGATCATAAAAGGAGATCAGGTTGGTCAGGCAGGACCTGCCCTTCCTGAAGCCATGCTGGCTAGGCCTGATCCCTTGGCCATCCTGTAAGTGCTGCGTGATCGCACTCAAGATGACCTGTTCCATAATCTTGCCTGGCACTGAGGTCAGGCTGACAGGCCTAGAATTCCCTGGCTCATCCAACCGGCCCTTCTTGTGGATGGGCACCACGTTGGCCAGCTTCCAGTCTTCTGGCACCTCTCCAGTGAGCCAGGACTGCTGAAAAATGATGGAGAGTGGCTTGGACAGTTCATCTGCCAGCTCTCTCAGCACCCTAGGATGGATCCCATCTGGTCCCATGTATTTGTGGGGATACAAGCAGCGCTGAGAAGATCTCTAACCATCCCATCCTGGAACAGAGGGAAACTACGCTGCTCCCTGGCGCCTTCTGCGAGCTCTGCAGGCCAGCTGTCCGGAAGACGTTCTGTCCTGCTAGTAAAAATTGAGGCACAGAAGGCGTTAAGTACCTCTGCCTTTTCTTCATCCTTTGTTACAATGTTCCCCTCCGTGTCAACCAAGGAGTGGAGGTTGTCATTGCCGTTCTTCTTGCTATTGATGTATTTATAGAAGGACTTTCTGTTGTCCTTCACAGCAGAGGCCAGTCTGAGCTCTAAATGGGCTTTTGCCTCCCTAATTTTCTTCCTACAAGACCTAGCAACATCCCTAAACATTCCATGGGTTGCCTCCCCTTTCTTCCAAAGATGATACACCCTCTTTTTTCCCTTAGTTCCTTTAGAAGTTCATTGACCAATCAGGCTGGCCATCTGCCCCGGCGGCTCATCTTCCAGCACATTGGCACAGCCTGTTCCTGCACCTTCAAGAGTTCTTCCTTGAAGCAGCTCCAGCTCTCCTGGACCCCTTTATTTTTAAGGGCTGTTTCCCATGGAACCTTCTGAGTTAGTTCCTTGAATAACCTGAAGTCCACCCTCCGGAAGTCCAGAGTGGAGGTCTTCTTGCTGCCCCTCTTAGCTTGGCTGAATACTGAAAATTCAATTATCTCGTGGTCACTGGTGCCTAAACACTCTCCAACCACCACATCACCCACCAGCCTTTCCCTACTGGTGAAGAGGAGGTCAAGCAGAGCCTTACCCCTGGTAGGTTCACACAGCACCTGGGATAAGAAGCTGTCCTCCATGCACTCTAGTAGTACCAGCTAAATAAAATACTCTCAGGACACCTTTCAGAAAAAATAAGTGTATCAGATTACAACAGGGATTTCAGTTGCAGATAATGAAGTAGTTTAACTAAGAGACGTCAATAAGAACCCCACTCATGTTATTTTCCTGTTTCTTCCTTTTTATTAGTATTTCTGTCACAATGTTATCTGGGTAGTTTTCAGAAAAGAAGACTTTGAAAAAAAAAAGACCTTAATGTCTAGCTATTTAAAAAGGTATTTCTAGCGATGGATGGGAAATAAAACTCTGTAATGAGACTCCACTGTGGCAGCAGAACACTCTTTATGTGCAAAAAGAAAGTAAGTAATGTTAGTAGAAAAGGTGAAATGTCTGGAGAACTACACGGAGTAGTAAAGTCAGTCTTTTACAAGAGATCTGATTAGCAGTGTCAAAAAAATAGCTTCTCTAGATTACTGATGGCCAGATTATTCTGGGTGCCCAAGAAGTTCAGACTAGCTCCAGTGTTTGAAAACATGGTTTAGAAACACCATTTCTTCATCAATAAGTAAGATTCACTTTGATTTAAAAATCTAGATGTTAAAGAGTTTCACATGTCTGGCTACTAAGACCACTTCCTGTACAGCAGAGTCAGATAGAGTTCACAATACAATGAGTCCTTACATTAACTTCTGAAAAGCAGGATACAATTTTAATATATCCTTGCCATTGCTGTCTACAACTACCTGAAAGGTGGTTGTATCCGGGAGGGAATTGGTCTCTTCTCTCAAGCAACCAACACCAGAACAAGAGGACACAGTCTCAAGCTGCGCCAGGGGAAGTTGAGGCTCGAGGTGAGGAGAAAGTTCTTCACTGAGAGAGCCATTCGCCATTGGAATGTGCTGCCCAGGGAGGTGGTGGAGTGACCATCCCTGGAGGTGTTCAAGAGGGGATTGGATGTGGCACTTGGTGCCATGATCTAGTCATGAGGTCTGTGGTGACAGGTTGGACTTGATGATCTTTGATGTCTCTTCCAACCTTGGTGATTCTGTGATTCTGTGATGAGATCTGCTAGAGCAAGCAATGCCCATGAATACTGCAGTTAGAAAACTAAGAAACTAAACAGAAAAAAAAACATCTGCCAAATCACAAAACAACAGGTCAAGTATTCCTCATATTGAATTTAAAAACAGTTTTTCCACCACATCTTGCTTTCAAAGATGGCCTGATGTCTACTGCAAACATGAAAGATTCCTTGCACTGCATAGTGTTTGTGGCTAAAGTCCAACATTTTCCACAAGTGCTAGGAACTTTTACATACATGAAGAACTGGGCAATAAAATTTGATGGAGTCAACGGCCTTGCTGCAGAGATTATGGATTTACTTTAGTACCACACAGACAGAGCAGTTTTGGATAGCATCATGTATTCAGGTGAGGTAAGGGATAATGGACCATGAGATAAAGATGTTGCAAGGGCCATTGACAAGCTAGTACTCACATTAGTGCCTGGGAGTGATCAAGCAGGGAGCAGACCCCTACATCACCAAAAGGCACCCAGATGAAGCGTATCTATGCTAATGCACAGAGCATGGGGAACAAGCAAGAAGAGATGGAAGCTATCATGCAGCAGGAAAACTACGATACTATTGCCCTGACAGAAAGATAGTGTGATGCAGACTCTTCAGAAAGGATAGGCCCAGAAGGAGAGACAATGGGGTGGCTCTGTATGTCAGGGACAGCCTTGACTGTCTTGAGCATGACACACCTTGAGTCCTGTGTCCAGTTCTGGGCCCCTCAGTTTAGGAAAGTTGCTGACTTGCTGGAATGTGTCCAGAGAAGGGGGTCTATAACACAAGCCCTATGAGAAGAGACTGAGGGAGCTGGGGTTGCTTAGCCAGGAGAAAAGGAGGCTCAGGTGAGACCTTATTGCTGTCGACAACTACCTGAAGGGAGGCTGTAGCCAGGTTGGGGTTGGTCTCTTCTCCCAGCAACCAGCACCAGAACAAGAGGACACAGTCTCAAGCTGCACCAAGGGAGGTTTAGGCTGGATCTTAGGAAGTTCTTCACAGAAAGAGTGACTGGCAATTGGAATGGACTGCCCAGGGCGGTGGTGGAGTCACCATCACTGGAGGTGTTTGAGACTGGATGGGGTGCTTGGTTGCATGGTTTAGTTGATTAGATGGTGTTAGGTGATAGGTTGGACTTGATGATCTCGAAGGTCTTTTCCAACCTGGTTAATTCTATTCTATTCTATTCTATTCTATTCTATTCTATTCTATTCTATTCACAGTGATGATAGAGTTCAATGCTTGTGGGTAAGAATCAAGGGAAAGGTCAAAAAGGCAGATGTCATGACAGGGCTCTGCTATAGACCACCCAACCAGGATGAGGATGTTGATAATGTGCCTTATAGTTGTCCAGGGCAGGTCTCAGAATCACAAGCTCTTGTTCTTGTGGGAGACTTCAAAGTACCAGATATCTGCTGCAAGCACAGAAGACAGAAAGCAGCCCTGGAGGTTCTTCAAGTGCATGGGAAGATAAATTCCTTATAAAGCTAGTGAATGAGCCAATGTGGAACCACACTGGGCACCCACGTTGGGCACCACTTCATTCTGTAATTGAAATTTCCTGCCCAGCATTAACTTTGCCAGACCAGCTCAGGTGGAAGCAAATGAAAACTGTATTTATAGGCAAAAGTACAATCTACAATGGAAGGCAATGAATATGTACAAAATATGCAGTATCTACAATACTTACATATATTTACAATTAATAAATAGCACAAGACCCCCCCTGGTCTAGTAGCTTCTCCTTTTTCTCCTCCTCCACCCCCCCTGTCCAAAACAGTGAGGAAGGAGCAGAGAAAGCTGCTGCTAGACTTAACCAAAACAGTGCAGCCAAGGTCAAGCAGAATTTAGTTACTATCTCTCCAGAGCAACAAAGGGAGAAGAGATGAGAAGAAAGAATTGTTTCAGTACAAGCAGTCTTACGGTAGATATTTCTCCAATGGAATCATTTATAATTATCTTTATTTTCCTTTTTACACCCAGTAGTGATTTATTTACATTTTACTACATTTCTGTTCCAAGATCTGTGAAAAAATTTTAAAGGCATAATCTAAGACTACCATACTCACTACTAGATCTGCTGCTTGTAAACAGAGAAGGACTAGTAGGAGATGTAAAGGTTGGTGGGCATCTTGTACTAAGTGACCATGAGATAGTGGAATTTACAATTCTCAGTGAAGTTAGGAGAGGAGACAATAGAACTAATTCCTTGGACTTTCAGTGCACTGAGTTGGCCTTATTTAGGTTGTCGGTATTCCTTGGGAGGCAGTCCTGAGGGACAAGGGAGTCCAGGAAGGCCTAACATTCCTCAAGAGGGAAAATATTAAGGCACAGGAACAAACTGTTCCTGTGTATCAGAATACAAGTCAGCAAGGCAGAACTCCAGCCTGGCTAAGCAGAGAGCTTTGGATAGAACTCAGGAAGAAAAGGAAAGTCTACTGGAGAGGCAGTCTAGAAGGAGGGGTAGGCAACTCAGGAAGAGTACAATACTCTTGCAAGGGAGAAAATTAGGCCAAAGTTGAAGTAGAACTCAATCTAGCCAGTGTCATTAAAGATCATAAAAGGAGCTTTTATAAGTATGCTAACAGTAAAAGAAGAGATGGGGAGAACCTCCACCCACTGCTGGATGAAGGAGGGAACCTGGTGACCAAAGACAAGGAAAATGCTGAGCTGCTGAATGGGTACTTAGCCTCAGTGTTTGTGAATGACACCAGCCCCTGGAACTGGAAGACAGGGATAAGAGAGTAGAGACCAACCCCCACAATGTGGAAGGAAATGATCAATGGTGTATTGTGCCACTTGTGAAAAAGTCTATGGGACTGGATGGCATCTATCCAAGTGTACTTAAGGAGCTGGCAGATGTGCTCACCAGGCCACTCATCAGTATTTGTCAACAGTCCAGGTGAACCTGGGAAGTCCCAGTTGACTGGAGACCGGCAAATGTGATGCCCATCTACAAAAAGAGCTGGAAGGATGATCCAATGAACTACAGGGCTGTTAATCTGATCCCAGTGCCAGGAAAGGTCATGGAACAAGTCACCCTGAGTGCTATAACACATAACTTATAAGATAACCGGGTGATGAGGCCTAGTCAGCATGGGTTTATGAAAGTCAGATCCTATCTGACTGATCTCCTTGGACAATAAGGTGACCTGCCTCGTGAATGAGGGAAAGGCCATGGACATTGTCTACCTGGGCTTCACTAAAGCCTTTGACATCGTCTCCTGTAGCATTCTCCTTCAGAAACTCATGGCACAAGGCTTGGCTAAGTGCACTCTGCACTGGATTATAAACTGGCTGGATGTCCAGACCCGAAGAGTTAAGTCTGTCTGGCTCCCAGTCACTAGTACTGTCCCCCAGGGCTCAGTACTGGGTCCTGTCCTCTTTAATAGCTTTATCAATTATCAGGATAAGGGGATTGAGTGCAGTCTTAGTAAAGTTGCAGATGACACCAAGCTGGGTGGCTGTGTTGATCTGCTAGAGGCTAGGGAGGCTCTGCAGTGGCACCTAGACAGGTTATACCGATGGGCCAAGGCTAATTGTATTAAGTTCAACAAGGCCAAGTGCCAGGACCTGCATCTGCATCACAGCAAGTGCATGGTAAGCAACAGATTTGGGGATGTGTGCTTGGAAAGCTGCAACGTGGGAGAGGGACCTGGGGTTCTGGTTGACAGCTAATTAGATATGAGTCAGCAGCGTGCTCAGGTGGCCAAGAAAGCCCATGGCATCATGGGCTGTATTAGAAACAAAGCAGCCATAAGGAACAAAGAGGTGATCATCCCACTGTGCTCAACGCTGGTGAGGCCACATGTCAAATATTGTGTTCAGTTCTGGGCCTCTCACTACAGGACGACATCAACATTCTGGAGCATATTCAGAGAAGGCCAACAAGGCTGGTGAAGGGCCTAGAGCACATGGCCTATGAGGAGCATCTGAGGGAGCTGCAGTTGTTCGGTCTGGAGAAGAAGAGGCTGAGGGCTCTCTACAACTACCTAAAGGAGATTGATGCAAGGAGAGGTAAGCCTCTTCTCCTTGGTGTCAAGTGACAGGACTAGAGGAAGCGGTTTCAAGCTGCACCAGGGGAGGTTCAGGGTGGATGCTAGGAAATATTTCTTCACAGAGAGACTTAGAGGATCATAGGAGGTTAGGGGTTCGAAAGGACCTTCAAAGATCATCGACCCAAATCCCCCTACCAGAGCAGGACCATACCATCTAGCACAGGTCTCACAGGAACACGTCCAGATGGGTCTTGAAAGTCTCCAGAGATTGGAATTGTCTGCCCAGGGCTTAAGCAATGTGTGAACCTGGCACTTACAGACATGGTTTAATGCTGAGCCTTCAGTGCTGGATTTAGGATTGGACTGGATGATCTTTGAGGTCTCTTCTAACTGGATGTTTTCTGTGATTCTATGTCCAGAAATTTAGGACACACACTTAGCAAGTCCTGAATATCTATATAATGTATGACTATGGTACCAGAACGGTTCATCACAATGTTACTATTCACAAATATTCAAATCTTCCATTCACAGGGGTAGACACAGTCCCGCCTGACCAACCTGATCTCCTTCTATGATCAGGTGACCAGCTGGTGGATGCAGGGAGGCCTGTGGATGTGGTCTACCTGGACCTCAGCAAGGCCTTTGACACTGTCCCCCACAGCAAACTCCTGGCCAAACTATCAGCCCATAGCTTGGACAAGAACACACTGCATTGGGTTAGGAAGTGGCTGGAGGGCCGAGCCCGGAGAGTGGTGGTGAATGGTGCCACATCCAGCTGGCGGCCAGGCACTAGTGGTGTGCCCCAAGGATCAGTGCTGGGCCCCATGCTCCTTAACATCTTTATTGATGATCTGGATGAGAGCATTGAGTCCATCATCAGTAAATTTGTGGATGACAGCAAGCTGGGGGCGGGAGTTGATCTGCTGGAGGGAAGAGAGGCTTTGCAGGGGGACCTCAACAGGCTGGACAGATGGGCAGAATCCAAGGGCATGAGATTGAACACATCCAAGTGCCGGGTTCTGCACATTGGCCACAGCAACCCCATGCAGTGCTACAGGCTGAGGTCAGAGTGGCTGGAGAGCAGCCAGGTAGAGGGGGACCTGGGGGTACTGGTTGATGGTAGGCTGAACATGAGTCTGCAGTGTACCCAGGCAGCCAAGAGGGCGAATGGCATCCTGGCCTGCATCAGGAACAGTGTGGCCAGCAGGAGCAGGGAGGTCATTCTGCCCCTGTACACTGCACTGGTTAGGCCGCACCTCAAGTCCTGTGTCCAGTTCTAGGCCCCTCAGTTTAGGAAGGATGTTGACTTGCTGGAGCGTGTCCAGAGAAGGGCAACGAAGTTGGGGAGGGGTTTGGAACACAAGCCCTATGAGGAGAGGCTGAGGGAGCTGGGGTTGCTTAGCCTGGAGAAGAGGAGACTGAGGGGTGACCTTATTGCTCTCTACAACTACCTGAAGGGAGGTTGTAGCCAGGCGGAGGTTGGTCTCTTCTCCCAGGCAGCCAGTACCAGAACAAGAGGACACAGTCTCAGGCTGCGCCAGGGCAGGTTTAGACTTGAAGTTAGGAAGAAGTTCTATACTGAGAGAGTGATTGCCCACTGGAATCAGCTGCCTGTGGAAGTGGTGGAGTCACCTTCATTGGAGGTATTCAAGAAGAGGCTTGATGGGGTGCTTGGTGCCAGGGTTTAGGTTTTTTTAGTTGTTTAGGTGGGTTGTATTGTACTGTATTGTACTGTATTGTACTCTTTTGTACTGTATTGTACTGTATGGTACTGTATTGTATTTTAGGTGGGTTGGATTGGTTGATGGGTTGGACGTGATGATCTTGAAGGTCTCTTCCAACCTGGTGTATTGTATTGTATTGTATTGTATTGTATACTGAGAGCGTGATTGCCCATTGGAATGTGCTGCCCAGGGAGGTGGTGGAGTCACCATCACTGGAGTTGTTCAGGAGGAGACTTGATGGGGTGCTTGGTGCCATGGTTTAGTTGTTTAGGTGGGTTGGATTGGTTGATGGGTTGGATGCGATGATCTTGAAGGTCTCTTTCAACCTGGTTTATTGTATTGTATTGTATCTAAAGGTATGCTGAGCTTCTCCAAAGAATGCAATGTTTTAGTATCAAATATATTTTGACAGGTCTACAAGGGTGCCCATCAGGGCACTTTACTTACAGCCAGTCAAATGTACTGCCTGTATTCCCAAAAGCATGGGTACTTGAGGAAAGAGGGGGGGGGGCGTGTGAAATTCAATAGGGGAAAAAAACAATCTTTTATTTATGTAAGCACAACTCTTTAATCAACTCAGGTTTGTTTTTTCATATCACATCAGATCCACATGATGAAATGTTTTGAAATTGATCATCAAGCTGCTTGTTAAATATTGTACACTCAGAATTACCTTGAATTATTTTGAAATGTTTTGTCTGACTGATTTTTCTTTCCTTCAGATTTGCATGTTGTGCTTAAATGAGTTTTAGGTTCAAGGAAGGAGAGAGCTTTTCCTTCAGCTGGACCATTAATGAGGTCTTCCTCATGTGGTTCCTCTGGTATATAGTAAGGTACCAACACATGCTGCAAGTTTTCCCTCAGGCAAAGAACTTTCATGGGCCCTGTCCTCCACTTAGCCATTTAATTCCATAAAACTTACAGGAGCATAATTATCTTTAAAAACCTCTACCTTGCTCAAATGTGGTTAACACTATCCCACTGATGGAATTTCTGGGTAGATACATGGACAGAGAGAAACACACATCACAGAAAGTACAATCAAACCAGCTTTTCTAATACAATCCAGAAGAAAGTATTAGAACCTGCTAACTCTTGAAATAGCAGACCTTTTACATTCCCATCTTTCCAATGCTTAACAATTCAATTTTGTACAGTTACAGCTAACACAAAAATTACATCTTTGAAGTTAAAGCAATATTGCTGCCTGAAGTCAAGCAAACAAGATACTCAAAACATACTGCTCTCCACCAATTAGACAGGCACTCAGGTCCTTATTTTAGGAGGACTGACAGCACAAGGGCTAGTACTCTAAGGCACATAGAGCTACACCACCTAGAATAGCAAGCTACCTACTAGTAAGTAACACAGCACTACAGGAATAGATCAACAGTGCAGAGACCCCAAAACCTGCAGTGTATGAAGCTGTAAGATACAATATACAATAAACCAGGTTGGAAGAGACCTTCAAGATCATCGCGTCCAACCCATCAACCAATCCAACCCACCTAAACAACTAAACCATGGCACCAAGCACCCCATCAAGTCTCCTCCTGAACACCTCCAGTGATGGTGACTCCACCACCTCCCTGGGCAGACCATTCCAATGGGCAATCACTCTCTGTAAAGAACTTCTTCCTAACATCCAGTCTAAACCTCCCCTGACGCAGCCTAGGACTGTGTCCTCTTGTTCTGGTGCTGGCTGCCTGGGAGAAGAGACCAACCTCTGCCTGGCTACAACCTCCCTTCAGGTAGTTGTAGAGAGCAAGAAGGTCACCCCTCAGTCTCCTCTTCTCCAGACTAAGCAACCCCAGCTCCCTCACCCTCTCTTCATAGGGCTTGTGTTCCAAACCCCTCACCAACTTCGTCGCCCTTGTCTGGACATGTTCCAGCAAGTCAACCTCCTTCCTAAACTGAGGGGCCCAGAACTGGACACAGGACTCGAGGTGTGGCCTAGCCAGTGCTGTGTAGAGGGGCAGAATGACTTCCCTGCTCTTGCTGGCCACACTGTTCCTGATGCAGGCCAGGATGCCATTGGCCCACTTGGATGCCTGGGCACACTGCAGGCTCATGTTCAGCCTACAATCAACCAGTACCACTAGGTCCCTCTCTGCCTGGCCGCTCTCCAGCCACTCTGACCCCAGCCCGTAGCACTGCCTGGGGTTGTTGTGGCCAATGTGCAGAACCCGGCACTTGGATGTGTCAAATCTCATGCCCTTGGATTCTGCCCATCTGTCCAGCCTGTCAAGGTCCCTCTGCAAAGCCTCTCTTCCCTCTAGCAGATCAACTCCTGCCCTCAGCTTGCTGTCATCCACAAATTTACTGCTGATGGACTCAATGCCCTCATCCAGATCATCAATAAGGATGTTAAGGAGCATGGGGCCCAGCACTGATCCTTGGGGCACACCACTAGTGACAGGCCACCAGCTGGATGTGGCACCATTCACCACCACTCTCTGGGCTCGGCCCTCCAGCCACTTCCTAACCCAACGCAGTGTGCTCCCATCCAAGCCATGGGCTGCCAGCTTGGCCAGGAGTTTGCTGTGGGGGATGGTGTCAAAGGCCTTGCTGAGGTCTAGGTAGACCACATCCACAGGCCTCCCCTCATCCACCAGGCAGGTCTCCTGATCATAGAAGGAGATCAGGTTGGTCAGGCAGGACCTGCCTTTCCTAAATCCATGCTGGCTGGGCCTGATCCCTTGGCCATCCTGTATGTGCTGTGTGATTGCTCTCAAGATGATCTTTTCTATAACCTTGCCTGGCACTGAGGTCAGGCTGACAGGCCTAGAATTCCCTGGCTCATCCAACCGGCCTTTCTTGTGGATGGGCACCACGTTGGCCAGCTTCCAGTCTTCTGGGACCTCTCCAGTGTGCCAGGACTGCTGAAAAATGATGGAGAGTGGCAGGGCAATCATACTGCATATTGGGCTTTGACTGATTCTTTAACTGGAAGACCAAGTGCATGTCATTCAAAGCTGTACAAAAAAAATCAGTCATTGGTTTGCACCTTTATAACTTCATCTCAAGTTAAAGCCCATGCAGAACACACCTCATACAGATCTCCTAGTTTTGTTTAATCCAAAAGTAATCTAGTTCACATGCACCAAACCAAGCAGTTCAGGGTAAACGGGAATAGTTGGGGACTTCACTCCAAAACTATACAATTGTTCTGGACCCCTAATTGTTCTGAACAACTAATGTTGACACAGGCTAAATAAATCTCAGGATCTCACTACAGCTTCCCTCTCTCCTTCCCTCTTCTTTATCCCTGGTGGAAATCAACTGAGTTATTACTCACGTCTTTCTTCTTCATCTCACTGACTACCACTGCAAAACTTGTTAGGAACTTAGCATCTTCAGAGTACGAATAACCTCTGCCATATGTAACTGACCTTGGCAAACAACTTCAAATGCAGATTGTGGTTGAATGATGGACTGACTCTATGGCCTCTCAAGATTGCTTCCAAAGGAAATCAGTCAAAAAACAGGCACTCAAACCCACTGGATTTCCCATATTTACTGCCTATAGGAGCTATGCTTTCATCCTAAATGTCCTTGATACCACACTTCACACAAAGTTTCACCTTTACTTATTTTGAAATCTTGTAACACAGGAGCCCACTGTTTGAAACAGAAACATGCATGTTACCATTCCATTGTAATAATGAATTGTAGAGTGTGGGCAGGATATGGACATTTAAAACTGTGTAGAACAGAAACCTTTATAAGCACATTCACTTCATGGATTCCAGTGCTATACATATGTACATCATTTATATCTTCCCAATTTTTTTTTCTGGCTGTACTATCATCAGTTATAGATTATTCAGCAAGTTTGCTGATGACACCAAGCTGTGTGGTGCAGCAGACATGCTGGAGGGAAGGGATGCCATCCAGAGGGACCTGGACAGGCTGGAGAGGTGGGCACAAGCCAACCTCATGAGCTTCAACAAGACCAAGGGCAGGGCCCTGCATTTGGGTCGAGGCAATCCCAGGCACAAATCCAGGCTGGGCAGTGACTGGCTGGAGAGCAGCCCAGAGGAGAGAGACTTGGGGGTGCTGGTGGACGAGAAGCTCAACATGAGCTCTCAATGTGCACTTGCAGCCCGGAAAGCCAATCAGATCCTGGGCTGCATCAGGGAAGTGTGGCCAGCAGGTCAAGGGAGGGGATTCTCCCCCTCTACTCAGCTCTGCTGAGACCCCACCTGGAGTACTGCGTCCAGTTCTGGAGCCCCTATTACAAAAGGGATCTGGAGGTGCTGGAGCGTGTCCAGAGAAGGGCCACGAGGATGCTCAGAGGGCTGGAGCACCTCTCCTATGAGGACAGACTGAAGGAGTTGGGGCTGTTCAGTCTGGAGAAGAGAAGGCTCCGAGGTGACCTCATTGTGGCCTTCCAGTATCTGAAGGGGGCCTCCAAGAAGGCTGGGGTGGGACTTCTTGGGCTATCAGGTATGATAGGAGTAGGGGGAATGGAATGAAGCTGGAGGTGGGGAGATTCAAGCTGGACATGAGGAGGAAGTTCTTCACCATGAGAATGGTGAAGCCCTGGAATGGGTTGTCAAGGGAGGTGGTTGAGGCCCCGTCCCTGGAGGTGTTTAAGACCAGGCTGGATGAGGTTCTGGCCGGCCTGATCTAGCGTAGGTTGTCCCTGCCCATGGCAGGGGGTTTGGAACTAGATGATCCTTGTGGTCCCTTCCAACTCTGATACTATGATACTATTTGTTTAAACTTCTCTCATAGCTCTAAGACCAAAAAGGTTTTGCTTAACTGACACTTTTCCTTCCTGTAAAACAGGAGGGAAACAAACACCACATGAATAGTACATGAAGATTAGTGATCTGCTAATTGCTATAAACTGCTCCTTCTTCACAAGGGCTCTCCAGTCCAGTAACCAGCAGGAAGTATTCCAGTCACTGCACATGTAGCATGTAGGAATTGCACACATAATGACAAATGTCATAGGCACCTATCATGGTTACATCAACGTAGAGAATACCAAATCCTTCAAAAAAAGGAAAAAAGACTGTTACACAGTAAAGCTCTTAAAGTTTCCATGAGCCAAAATGAGTGTTTCCAGTGTAGTCTTCCATTCACTCCTTGCTGCTCACACTTTCTTAAAGCAAGACAAGATTTCTATGTTTATTATTATGACATTTAACTAAAATGAGCAGAATACTAGAAACTCTTATTAATAATTTTCCTGAAAGTATTTCAAGTTCATTCACACACTTACTAGTGCAGGACTGAAGATATTTGTTTATATTCTAGGATAACAGAAGACAGTTGATGGCTAATCCAGAACACACTGTCAAAGACTCTTGCCGTATGAACATGTTTCAGATCCTCAGGGTGGACCAAGAGTTGCGCATTTTTAATAGGTTTGTGCTCAGACATTATGTATCAGCTCCTTAACCTCAGGGACCATCATGAAGTAAGTGTCCTGTCTGTCTTGAACACTTTTCTCCCAGCAGAACTATGAGGCTCTTCCAATGAAAGCTGTAAATACTAATCATGCTAGCAGGCTGAGGCCACAGTTTACTCCAAATAATCCTCTTGAGGATCTACGATGGTCCTTGTCTGCAGCAAAGTAACTAAACTGGAAATCCCAATATTGTCCCAACTGATAACCAATGTAAGTAAATGAAAAGTCACATTCCAGAAAAAAAGTTGTCCCCTTTTATTGCTATTGGGAGTGGAAAATGCTGGCTCCAGCTCTTCCCTAGCCTTTGGTCCACAAAAGCATCCTTCTCTGTCAGAGTGACACCTTCCAGTCAGCAGCTATCTCAAAATCCTGAATATTAACCAGTCCAGATGTAACAAAGAAGATAACCACAGAGATTCTAAGAAAAGAAGGAAATTTAAGGCTGGGATGTCAGCTAACATAAGCCAGGAAATTTAAAACGGAAATTGAAATTTCAGTGAAGACAGACATTTTGGCACAGATACTGAATGATTTTCCTTTGAGTATTGTCAGTCAAGATCCTCACTCCTGGGACTACACCTTCACAGTACATTCCAAATACATACAACATGCGGAGATGCTTTGAAATTTGAAGACATTTGCATTTGGACTGACATCTTCTTGTAATATGTTTGACATTTGAGCACTTTTGTAACAAAGAACTGAGCTGATTTCAACCCAAGTCTTTTCCAAAGAATAACGGGCAGCTACACATGAATCAATAAGTGAACAGTTTGCTACAGCAATGAATGTCTCCGAAAACAGCAAGTTTGCAAGCACCAGATGGAATAAGAACATTATTGCAATTCCTGCATCCCATTGTGTAACAGCCAACAGAGCCGTTAACGCTTTCTGGTGATTTCTAAGCTTTTTAATGTGCTTTCCTTTGAAGGTGTTTTTTTTGTGCCCTGTCAGCCTGCAAGTGAAGTTCAGCTGTTTGGGAAAGAAATTTTATAGGCAAGCTACCAAACAGGGAAAAAAAAAAATACAGATGGAAATAAATACTAATGATTGCCTTACAAAAATCACTGATGGACAGAAACCTTATGTTATGAAGTATGACCTACAACCTGCAGCACAAGTCTTTCACCCCTCATAAGCCACAGCTTTCTCTCTTCTGTACTACAGCCATCCGCCTTTCTGCATCTTAGTTTATCACTCATCCCACAGAAATGTCTATCTCATGATCTCATGGAGCTTTTACACTTTATTGTTTTCTCTTTCAGAAAGCAGACTTAAATCTTATTTAGCATATGACATTACATCTTCCTCCAGAATTCACAGTAAAATGGCAAAAGACATCTGAGTCAATTCAAATTACTTATTTTCATTGCTACCACTACGGATCATTGTAAGAAAGCTGCCCACTCAGCAAAATAGTCTCAGACATCCATTTATGCTAAGCAGTGTGTTTTCCTCTCCCCAAACATGTATGAACATTTAAACACTGCTGCCTTTGCTTAGAATGTGCTTTCACTATCCAGCATACAGTAGGAGCAAGCATGTCTCATTTAAACTGTCAAGAAGCATGTCTAAGCCATGCCTGAACTAGTCCCTGGCAAACCAGGGCAGAAAGGTTACACAATCTTAACAGGATGAATTCAAATTTAAAATACCTCCTATATATTTTAAAGATATACTGCCCTGCTCATTCAGAAAAACACCTGTATCCCATACAAGTTCACAGAGCCAATTTCATTTCTGCTGCAAACTACAATAATAATTTTGAAGTCAGGCTATTTGTAATCACATTAGTACCAAATTTGAATATTCTGCTTTGGTAGTCTAATATTGAGTACCAGTCCAGCATGAAAAAAAGTCATTTTTGTAGCTACATTTTTCAAGGATATATACTAAAGACTTGATTCCTAAAATGAAACAAAGCACTCCCTCCTCACTGTGTGCCTCTCTGTATGATGAAAGACAAATTATTGCTATCACTGACAACAAAACTTTCTGTAACTCTAGAACCTATTTTCCTGCAGCAGAAATTCTTAAATCTCAATCAACTTCAGTGCTATTTAATTATGTCTAGGAGAGATCAGACCTCCAAATCACACACTGATTACACGGCAGAACTCAACAATGTCCTTGAAGAACACTGCATCCTGATCTCAAGCAGCTAAAAAAACTACCTTTACAGTATTACCAGAAAATCAGCAGTGGATGCTTTTTTAATTAATAAGGCTAACAAATAAGATTTGCAGCATAGGAAGTCTAGCATGCAGAAAAAGACTGCATCTTTTTCCAGAATAGGAGATAATAACTGTTTTTTGCAACAAAGGGGAGAAAAAGATTGTTTCATGTACATAAAGAGTGAACCTTGAGAACAGCTCAGAGACTACAATAGTGAGATGGTGCTGGGGAGGAAACAAAACTCACAGTTAGACCTCACAGCTGAAAGGATAATAACGATTTCCTACACAGCAGCACCAAGTTCAGCCATTTTGCCCATTTCTCAGGAAGGCACTGCTCACTAAGGCCCTAAATCTGCAATATTCACTCCAAGCCAACATGACCTGTGTGCTGCAGGGAAATAATCCAAATACACTGAAAGATGAATCTTATAACACTGCCACATAATACAGGCACTTGGCCAAAGTAAGAGTATTGCTCCAATACTGATGAGTGTTGTCCCTAGAAAATTAGAGCATAATACTGTACCAGGACAATTTAATTTAAAAGAAACAAAGGAAGACATATGTGCAATACTGGCAGTATGAAGTATTTTGAGGTTCCCCCATAAAAAGTAAAATGCTAACAATTGGTGAGATTGTGATTTTGTTTCCTTTGTGGTAAAACAGCATTGACAAATAATCTAGTGTCATGTTTCTTGTTTGTGAGCTAATGTCATAAACATCTGAAAAGTACAGTCTGGACAAAAAGACAATGCCGTGCCTGGCATCAGGGCAGCTCATCACCAGACTGGCCCTGGAGCAGCCACATGCTGAAATGATGAGGAGAGCCTTGCAATCTCCCTCAGGACTCCCTCACCACTCTGGGAAAAGGAGCACGCTAATCTACACCTGGTGCAATACGTACCGCCCAATGTGCTGGTGCAGCAATGCCACCCAGCATGCTGGAAGCAATGCTCATTCTTCTTCACTTTCTCCATCCCTCCCTGCCACCATCACTAATTTACGAGATATGAACAGGCATAAAACAAAACAGAACAAGAGGACACAGTCTCAGGCTGCGCCAGGGCAGGTTTAGGCTGGATGTTAGGAAGAAGTTCTATACAGAGAGAGTGATTGCCCATTGGAATGGACTGCCCAGGAAGATGGTGGTGGAGTCACCATCATTGGAGGTGTTCAGGAGGAGACTTGATGGGGTGCTTGGTGCCATGGTTTAGTTGTTTAGGTGGGTTGGATTGGTTGATGAGTTGGACGAGATGATCTTGAAGGTCTCTTCCAACCTGGTCTATTCTATTCTACTCTATAACAGAAGCACCCTTTAAAACCCAGGCTTCCAAAAATGCTACCCATGATTCTGGGTGGCTTTCTTACATCTCCATACCCTACACTGGCCAAACCAAGACATAACTCTGTATCAATTAATTTCAAAAGAATTTCCACTGCTCAAAACTCCCTCCCTTTTACCTTCTGGAGACCAGACAATTCCAAACACACATGAAGCATTGTTTTTAGAATGCAACCTAACCTGCTTTCTGTTGCATTTAACATCACTGTTGGTTTCAATATGCATGCATGATGATCTTGAAGGTCTCTTCCAACCTGATTTATTGTATTGTATTCATGAAGAATAACTCTTTTACATATCTCAGTGATCAATCAGTTCTGAACAACTAACAGCAAAAACATATCCTGTTTTCTACTGAATCCTAAAGCATACAGTGTCAGTATGAAAACACACACAATTTGGAGACAAAGCAATCTGTGAGAATAAAATTTGGAGTAACACATGAGGGTCTTCTAAGAGTCTAAGCACTTGCCTGACCCCATTTGTGAGTTGTACCTAGTAGAAACAATATATTGTACAGCCTCCTTCAACTCTTGAACAATGTACTTTTGGAGGTCCACCTGGGGAAGTGCTTGGTATCTACTTGCTCATATGCAATGAAGAATCACTGTATCCTACTGATATGCTCCCCCTAAACCCTTCATTCCTGGTATCCTCAAGCACAGCCATGCTTAGCAAAGGCCACAGCAGTACTATGTGAAAACACATACTAGTTTTAACATATTAAACAACACAATAGGATGCCACAGTATGGCCATATGTACCACCATAAGTACTGGTGACATGCCTATCACTTCGGTATATCATCCACTCATGGCAGTTCAATTTGAACTCAGTTTGGAGGGAGTAGAAAAGTAGTGGAGAACCAGAAATTATGGCAACAAACCACTGAATTGTGGATTTAAAAAAAAAATACAAAAACCAAGAAGTATCTATTTTTACAACAATTTTTCTTACTAAGACAACAACAGTAATAGTTTAAAATTTAAAACAGAAACAGATTTTAATTTCTTACAAGCCCTTCCACTGATAAAATTGCAGAAGTTGGAATCTCTGAAGGTTTTTCCCAGGTCTTTTCCCAGGTCTTAAGACATGTCAAGCATATGGCTATCAAAACATTTGATGTAAAAGTCACCAAGCCTTGCAGAAAAAGACCTTAGCAACTTCCAGTTGTCGGCCAGTCACTAGTGGTGTCCTCTAGGGATCAATGTTGGGCCCAATCCTGTTCAGTATCTTTATTGATGATCTGCACGAGGGGATTGAGTCCATCATCAGTAAGTTTGCAGATGAGACCAAGCTGGGGGAGGGTGTTGATCTGTTAGAGGGTAGGAGATATCTGCAGAGGGACCTTGACAGGCTGTATAGATGAGCAGAGTCTAATGGAACGAGATTGAACACATCTACATGCTGGGTTCTACACAGTGGCCACAGCAATACCATGCAGCACTACAGGCTGGGGTCAGAGTGGCTGGAGAGCAGCCAGGCAGAAAGGGACCCTGGGGGCACTGGTTGATAGTGAGCTGAACATGGGCAAGCAGTGTGCCCAGGTGGCCAAAAAAGCAAATGGCATTCTAGCGAGTATAAGGGATAGTGTGGACAGCAGGACTAGGGAAGTCATTCTGCCCCTGTACTCAGCACTGGTTAGGCCACATCTTGAGTACTGTGTCCAGTTCTGGGTCCCTCAGTTTAGGAAAGATGTTGAGTTGCTGAAACATGTCCAGAGAAGGGCAACAAAGCTGGGGAGGGGTCTGGAGCACAAGCCCTATGAGGAGAGGCTGAGGGAGCTGGGGTTGCCTAGCCTAGAGAAGAGGAGGCTCAGGGGAGACCTTATTGCTCTCTACAACTACCTGAAGGGAGGTTGTAGCCAGGTGGGGGTTGGTCTCTTCTCCCAGGCAATCAGCACCAGAACAAGAGGATATAGTCTCATGCTGCACAGAGGGAAGCTTAGGCTTGAGCTTAGAAAGAAGTTCTTCACAGAGTGATTGCCCATTGGAATGGGCAGCCCAGGAAGGTAGTGCGGTCAACATCCCTGAAGGTGTTTAAGAAAAGACTGGATGAGGCACTCAGTGCCATGGTCTAGTTGATTAGTTGATTGGTTGGACTTGATGATCTTGGAGGTCTCTTCCAACCAGTTTGATTCTGTGTGAGTCTGTGAGAGGAGAAACACATAGCCCAGGTAGGCAACTACTTGAATATGTGGCCTACATATTTCTGGTACTCCTATATGCAATTAGACATGGTTTTAATTTATGATGAAAAGACAACTTCTGTTGAAATCTACTCTGGCACCACTTTGAGCTATTATTTTTACAGACTCATAATTATGACTTATTAAAAGGGCACATACATACACACACAAAAAAGTTACATTATGATTAATCACACTTAAATTCTTTAATTACACTTTCACTTGAAGAATTTAAAAGAATTAAGACATCAAACTAGATTTTTTTGTGCAGATGTGCTAAAATCACCTCTATATGTTTTTCAATGCAATTTTCTAGATGTTATGAAAAAATAAACTAAGAGGAGGAGAAAAAAAGTCATTTTTACTACCTACAACAGAAGATCACTTGGCCAAATAAGGGAGCTTATAAATAAATAAATAAATTTGTCAGTGGTATTACTACTCTCTCACAGTTCATACTCTGAGAAAACCACCTTCACCTACTTCAGTGTGTGCTCCATAAGAAGTGGAGGCTCATTTATTGCAGAAGCAAGACATTCTGCTGACATTATGCCACACCTTCAAACATGGTAACTAACTAAACTGTCACACAGAGTTACCAAATCTGAATTAGAGCATGTTTTTCTGTGTTTGATGTAGCATTTATTTACTAATACTAAGCGACAACTCCTGAATAGCAGATCAAAAGCTGAAGTCAATCTACACCAACAGTGTAACTAAAATGAAATCACTTTTGGAGGTGATACAATGTACTTCTTCAGTTCTACCAAAGCCTTCATAATTAGTTTATGTATTTGCTTTGATATAATTGCTAAGGTTAGTGAAAACTTATTAAGCAGATCCTACTGGTTAAAACAGAACAGTAATCAAAGAATGTATAAGAGAATTAAGATCACAGTCCCACCACCCTCAATGGTAGTCAAGCCAACAGCATGTCATCAAAGCTGTTGAAGACTAAATGTAACTACTGTTATCAAGATTTCCCAGGATACCAGAGTGACACAGAAAATGATCTACAAAGGTCTGTGCGTGGGAGATTAGAACTTCACATGTTTCCAGAACTTTAGAGGAGCAGAAGCGTCTAGCCTCTTCCATAATGACTGAGACATCTCATAAATGAAGGAGCTCAGAAGCAGGACATATCTGGGATTCAAATGACTCCTGCCACCACAGCACTCTTCCTTTACTGTGGTTTCTCCAGCTCAAGAAAAGGGTGCAATGCCTACACCAAAGTTTCTTCCAGCCTTCGTATTTCTAAACAACATCATTCTTTTGCCAAGTCTTTTCATTTAGAACACGGTTAATAAAATCCACACCAGAGTATTTTCTTGTGGCTAATTCCATTTTTTGATTAATGCATATTTAAGAGAAATCACAGACATCTTCACCACATTCTGTAACACACTTCATATCTCCATAGAATAAGTGGTTTCTTTATTTATTTTTTACAGGTTTCCATCACTAATTTTAGCTTCTTTTCTGTGACCTGACATGAGAAAAGACTTCTGGTACATATGCCAGACAATAAAGCATTAAGGAATTTAGAAGGGATCAAACACTGGCCTGGCTAACAGAGAATTATGAGGCAAAAATACATACTGTGGCCCAGCTAAGGCTGACTAACAACACTGTGGGCAGCAGCACCAAAGGAAGAGATCAATCCCAGAAGACCTATTGTAACTGGAATAGGAAGCCAAGACGATAGGATGAGTAAGATCTGAGTAGATACAGGACAAACCGAAATCAGAATACTTTATTCCTATCAAAGCTATCAAATTATCTCACATCAATTTTAAGGAATGTGGTAGTTTAGGCTGGGTGCCTCCTGTTGCTGCCACACAAGATACACCTCCAGCATCTCAAGCGTCCAGCCCAGTGGGTGGACAGAGGAAATAGCATATTTCATACCCATAATGTCCTGCACCTGGTAAATCTATCTGCAAAGTCATTCACTTCCTCTTTCTTCCATCTCTGCTCCATTGAGAGATGTTCCCTATCAGGTAATGGTGGGGGAGTTATCTCAAAGCCTCTTAGGCCTGGCTAGGCCTAATGCCAGAAGGAGAAGAGGCAGCTGAGACTAGACTAGCAGGGGAAGGGGGTTGGAGAAAGAGCCCTGGGGGTTTTGGGTATACCCTCAGATGGGAGAAGGGAAGCGTTGAGAGGCTTTTGGGTACGCTGTAAGGGAACTCTGTAGGCTGTGGGTTTCTTTTGTCACTGTGCTTGTAGCTTTCTGTAAAACACTAATTGCTTTTCCATGTAAACTTTCCATCACTTCTGCAATCCATTTGTGAGAGTGTCGTTCTTTTGCCCCTTTCAGGGGCAAGAGAGGATCTGCCTCAAACCAGGACAAGGAAACATATTTTGGGTTGAATACAGATGCAGTATTATTTACTTTTCAGAGCAACAGAGAAGCTATCAAAATGATCGGGGCAAATTTACCTGTTTCTGAGCAACTGCACTGCTCTTAAGCTCTGATCACTCATTACAAACTGAGGTTTTAGGCAAGTAAGTAATACTTTATTTTCTTCCTATTTACTAAAGCCCTTTCAATTTTCTGCAGTGAGTGCTGTATTCCATCAAATGTATTTACATTTTTCTCCTTAAGTACTGTTTGCTGGATTTTCACTTCACATGTTTTAACCATCCAACAAATACTGTGGTTATGCAAATGTTTACACTGAGTTCATCTTATTTACTTTTGCACCAAAAAAAGGGAGTTGTTCTTAATTCCAAAAATATGGATTTGTTTAAAGAAAAAAATGATTAATAATTACTAAGAATTGTAATTTTCTAGTTGTAAACTGAACAAAACAGATGAACAGCAAATCACATGGTATTATTCCCACATCCTCCATCAAGCAGATCTTCACTAACACTAATGAGTATCTGCCAGCAAAGGTGTAGTCCATGTGAAAGTAAACATATCACTGTATCAACAGGTTTGTGAAGTGCTCATTTTGCAAAGGCAACATCAGGTATTAACAGACCTTCAATACTCTCAACCTGCCCACTCCCTCACACAGCAGCAATGGCTCTAGCTTCAGAAATGGTTCCACACTGACTCACTTCTTCTGCAATACCCATGAGAGATGAGACAAACCACACACAGAGAATTACTACTCCAAGTTATTGCTTCCCTTGAGCTATTTGAATAACAAACAAAAAAGAATGCATAAAGTGAATCCAGATTTTCCTATTTCACTCATTTAGAAAATAAGCTCCTCAAGGCAAGAGGACTATCTCCATTTTAAATTTTGTACAGTATTTTTCACCTTATCAACAATTCACGTAATAATATACAGAACTGTTCCACCCTTGTTTAAAATGTGTCATTTTGCACTTAAAGCTAGAGCTGTATGATGGCAAATACAGAAGTCAATGATGAAAGGCATCTTTTCAGTGCAGTTGGTTACCTAGCCTCAAAATAAAGTGTTATCTGAATACTTTCGGTTAGGGGGATTTCTTAGACTGAAAAAAAGAAGCCTGGCTGGAAGAAAAAACCACAAATATAGAAAAATAAGATTCCAGTTTCCATGGAAGCTGAAGCTAGATAACAGTGCCACAACATCCCTCAACACCAAGCCCATGTTAACTCACGTTAACTCATCCCACCACTGGTCATTACTGCATCTAGTTTCAGTACAGAACTTCTGATGAGCTACTTGTATTAATCTCTTTTATATATTTGGGTGATAAAGATTGTCAACACAGAAATACCTGAAACATGCTTCAATACTTGATAGTTGTTATGCAAAAGAAGACATGATTCCATGTTCATTGGTACAGACCCTGACAGATCTCTTGGCAGGACAGGCATGATTTGGATCAAGAAAGAATATACGCTGAAGGCTGTTGTTGAATTAGCCAGAACACAGTATGGTAGTTCCACAAGATTTATGCTGACTGTGGAAAAATATAGACGACATTCATCTATCAGAAAGCCAGGACAGCACAGAAAGACAACACCTGATTCAATAAAATATAAACACAACACCAATGCAACTTAAAAATTTTCAAATGGTACTGGCTGTGTACCAGGTCCTTTCTCTGCATATCATGCCATTTTTTCTACTGGAAGATACTCTACAAGGTTTATGAACTCTTCAGTTCATACCCTAGAGACTGAATCCAGTCTTACTAGTTAGAAGGGTGTCCTCCACAAAATCAGTCAAAAGTTTGCTTATTGTTAGTCACAATGTCATTAGTAAATTGTTTATCAATGTAGACATTAATATAAACATCTTGATTAAACTAAATCCACAGAAATCTGAGAACTGCATTCCAGAGGAACACTCTCAATCCATTTCTATCAAGACAGAAAATGTAAAGATAGGGTCTGCATAAAACAGGATCTCCTGGTGCCTGGTTAGATACATGGCTTGACAACTCGGAATGGAATGGAATGGAATGGAATGGAATGGAATGGAATGGAATGGAATGGACCGGACCAGGTTGGAAAAGACCTTCGATATCATCGAGTCCAACCCATCATCCAACACTATCTAATCAGCTAAATCATGGCACCAAGCACCCCATCCAGTCTCTTCCTAAACACCTCCAGTGATGGTGACTCCACTACCTCCCTGGGCAGCCCATTCCAATCACTAAGTATAGACAGAAACCTTCTTGAATAGAATAGAATAGAATAGAATAGAATAGAATAGAATAGAATAGAATAGAATAGACCAGACCAAGTTGGAAGAGACCTTCAAGATCATCGCGTCCAACGTATCAACCAATCCAACCCACCCAAACAACTAAACCATGGCACCAAGCACCCCATCAAGTCTCTTCCTAAACACCTCCAATAAAGGTGATTCCACCACCTCCCCAGGCAGCCCATTACAATGGCCAATCACTCTCTCTGTATAGAATTTCTTCCTAACATCCAGCCTAGTTGCCAGCATTTAAGCTAACTGTCTCCAGGCACCTTGCTCTGTATAGTCAGTGCATCTATGTGGACACAAATCCTCTA
Source organism: Colaptes auratus (assembly GCA_015227895.2). Taxonomy (NCBI): domain Eukaryota; kingdom Metazoa; phylum Chordata; class Aves; order Piciformes; family Picidae; genus Colaptes; species Colaptes auratus. The sequence continues at coordinate 4,165,996 of CM026897.1, read as the reverse complement.
ACATAACCCTTCACCTAAGCTTATATTAAGGGTCATTTCAATATAAGAAGTATAGTCCAACTCATGACACACTGTACCCGCTTAAAGCTGTGAGCCTTCTCACAGCCCCCAGCACCCTACACAGTCCTTGTACAAATCCACAAGGTAATTCCTCTACTTCCAGGAAAGCTCAGGAATTAGCAAGAGTGTGTTTGGAAACCAGCAGGTATCAAAGGTTCACGGACATGTGAAAGGTTAAGAAGGAAACTCTGAATTTTGCAGGCTTGCCCATGAGCTGAAGAAACCATCCATTAACAATTATGTGTAAAGCACAAGCCTTCCAGCTCCAGAAAACAAAAAATCTGCTTCATGCTAGATAGCATGCCAGCTTGCCACAGTACAACACTGTGGTTCTCAAATCTGTTCCCAGCTCTTGCTGTACTCCTGCTGGTCCTATAAGAGCAGGCTGCCCTGCCTAGAGCAACTTAATGCCACACAGCTGATCCCTACTATTTCATAACACCTGCAACACTGGAATCTCTGTGCAGGTAAGAATTTCCAAGAGGAACTGGAATATAGATACTCACACCACTACCATAATAAAAAAGTGGGGGTTTTTTGACTGTGACTGTCCCATCTGACCCCTAGTACCACAGAGGCATGCACAAGCATGCAAGTCCCAGCATAAGGTCTCTGACCAAAGCTTAAGCCAGTGTCAGTTGTTCCAACAGCTTATCCTTAAGTCCTTTTTTTTTTTGAGTTCCTACTTTCCAAAACACAGTCTTCAACTAAGCATAAGCTTCACTGTTACCACCAAAGTGAAATCTTTGCCTCAGTGAAGTCACCAGCAAAAATAACTCCTGCTTTCAATGAGCTCAGATCCAGATTTTGTTGTATGAGATTCCCATGACAAAATGCAGATATGTACATCCAGGTTAACCATCTAGGTTCCTTTGATCATCAGTGAATAAAAACAGACACTTTTAGACTCAACTCCTAGACACCTAAAATAGGCTTACTGATTTATACCCAAAAATGGTTTTTTTTCCTCCTCAGGTTGAAACAAAGATTTAACTGACAAGCTCTATATTGCACATATCTAAAATAAGCAGAAAGAAACCCACACAGAATTTTATTCTTGGTTTTCAGATGAAAACACAACCTGTATAAATGGAATCAAGCATACCACATAACACAGACTGCTCTGTAGAAAGACCAGAACACACAGTTATCCATCACTGCTTCACTAGGATGGATCCAAATATTTAGATACCAGACAACAAGATGGAAAGCTGCAAACATTAACTATCCATATAACCAAAGTGTTGAAATAAAATTTTCAAATCATTTGATCAGGTTCTCTGAAGATCCTGTAAGATTAGTGCATTTTTGAACTGTCATAACTGATAACTTATGTTCTATTTGAATACAGATATTCTGTATGTTTTCTGTATTATTATTGTATTTTAGTAACTCTTCACAGATTAAAAACAAACAACAATAATTTTGCTTTTCTGAAGCTTCAACATCCTTACCATAATCTTTGCTGAAGTAGGATACACTCAGTAATTTATTCAACATCACCTCTTCCCTGCTGTGTCTTTGGTTCAGCTACTTAAATAGTTGTTACCACCTCACCATGGATAACCTGCCCATGGTTCCACCTGGCTTCAAAAAATTTCTCTTATAATTTTCCTCCTGTTTTTCACCTTGCCTGCCAAAGCTAACATTCTGTTTGTGATCTCTGAACTGGACTCCCAGGAACAGGAGAGGAACATCTTGAGGCCCCTAATGCTATGTTATATACCGCAGTACATAGAATAGGACAGAATAGGCTAGAATAGGACAGGCCAGGTTGGAAGAGACCTTTGAGATCGAGTCCAACCTATCATCCAACACTAATCAACTAAATCATGGCACCAAGCACCCCATCCAGTCTCTTCACCAAGCACCCCATCCAGTCTCTTCACTGTACTACCTTGTCTTTTCATCAACACTGGTTGTTTCTAATAATGTATACTGATTACTCCAACCTTAATCTCCTGATTTTTCCTTTCTTGTTGTTCCTCATTAATTACCTTACATGAAACTAATGCATCATCTCTCCTACCATGCCTTGAACAAGAAGATCAGACTGCAGAAGATCAGATGGAAACATTTCAGTAAGAGATACATTATAGTAAAATCTACAACAGTAATTCTGAAACTGAAAATTGTGAAATATGCAACTATCAGAAAATGGCCACATTAAAAAAAAAAATCTAGAGTCCCTTTAGACTTTAAGCATATAAAACCAAAATTTATGCCTTTTCAAAGGCAAAAATGCTAAATATCGAAAGCCTATAACAAGTAGACACCTCTTCCAAGTTCTACTGAAATCACAACTTTTGCTGAACTCTCTTCATCAGAATGTATTTCATTAACTTATTGAAAGATATTGCAGTACCTTCACAACACCATATGACTGGAGGCTGAAATATGTATTTTTACAAAAACAAAACATATTTAAGCAGACCATCAGAACAGTGCAGCAGGTCCCCTACATTCAACACATGGGGAAAAGAACACGAATCTTTCACATGCAGTGCTCTGCTTGAGCAAATTTATCCCTTCTACAGTCACTGTTTCCATCTTTCTTGTTAGTGTTAAATATATAATTTTACTTTATGTATCTACAGCAAAATTTCATTTTCCAATTTAGTGGTATGCTTCTCATTTTCTAGATTAAATAACTTTGACTGGTTACCCTTCGGTTCAATGAAGAATGTAAATTTGACATAATTCCTATTAGGCAGCGAATATTTTGGAGAGGAAACTCCATTTTTTTTCTTATGCATACCCTCATATCTTATAACCCACATAATTAATTTCTAAGACCTCTCTTGCTTAAATCCTCATCTTTACTGCTGGTATTCAACATGAACAAAGGCTCCTTCTCAAAGAAGAACAGGTTTCTGTACAAGCTATCTTCCAACTTAGACTTTTCTTCAAACAAAAAGAAGAAATCTTCCACAATATTTCAAGAAATAATTACTAATCATAGTATCTTACCATAGCAAAAGATATTTACTCCTACCATAGATTTTGTAATCATATTTCAGTATATTAAAGACTATTTATTATTATACTTCATTATATTAATGACTGTTTCAGTCTGTTACAGGCTCTGAAGCCTTTTCTGTGTTGTCATACTTCTACAGTTGATACTATAGGATAGATTCAATAACCTTTTACAAGATATTATTTTAAAATACACTCAGTAACAAAGATTCGATTAATTATTAATAAAGAAAAAAATCATAATTGCCAGAAGCAATTTTGACTATAAAGAGTAAGCTGTTCTTGTAAGTCAGGGTTGAATCACACAAACAATGTTATAGTGACAATTAAGCAACAACCTCGGAAGAATTGATCTTAGCCTTCAATTTTCAAAAAAATCTAGAATTAAAAGGAAACTCAAAATGCTTCATCTAGCCTTTAGATGACTTACACACTATACTCATCAAATGCAAGCTAATGATTCTAAAGATTATACAGATTCCAATTCGTATCAAAGAATCACAGAATCAGAATTGTCAAGTCCAACCATGACTAACTCTGCAAAATCTGGTGCTAAACCATACCCCTCATCACCACATCTCTGTATCTCTTAAACAACCCCAGGCATGGGGATTCAACTACCACCCTGGGAAGCCTGTTCCCATGTTTGGCAACCCTTTCAGTGAAGAAGTTTCTTCTAATATCCAACCTAAAACTCCCTTATTAAACCCAAGGCCATTTCCTCTCATCCTGTCCCTTGTTACTAGGGAGAAGAAACCAACACACACCTCACTACAACAGCCTTTCAAAGCTGGTGTATCAGCAATGGGGTTTCAAAATTTTAATTACATTTTTTCAGTGGACTGAATGAGTCATCTTACTGATTACAGCACCATCTCTTGTTTTCAGCTTGTGTCATGTGAACCTCAGCTGTGCCTCTGAAGGACCAAGGTGCTGCTTTAGTCCAGTCCTGTACATCTATTGACTAGATAAACAGAACATGAAGATCAGACTTCTAAATGAGGCCTTGGGGGTGGGGGTGAAGAGAATCAGTCTGCTGAGGTAGCTGGAGAATATACCACGTCCATTCATCTTACAGTTTATAATATAAAGAATATATTGCTCTCAGTCAAAGACAATTCAAGATTTATTTTCATAGTTACAGTATCAACCTAACAAGGGAGGGAATTCCTACTGTTTATACCTTAATTAGTCAATAATCTGAAGGACAAATGCAGAATCAAACAAGCAAATAATTATTCAGATCAGCTCATCCTGAGTTTAATGAACTGGTTTTGTTTTCTGGAATAAAGAAAGTTACTCTCACTGAAGACCCAAATCTACTTTATTTTCCACCACCAGTTTAAAAAAATTGATCCTTATTTTAAGTTAGTTCCAGAAAAGAAAGTATATACTGAGTATGGAATTCTTACACACAATTTACTTATTCAGTATCACTTTGAAGTAGTATTAACTTCAAAGGGTGGGGTTTTTTTATTTTTAAATTAATATTTTTCTTCTAAGATAATGGAATGCTGATGGATAATCTTTTTCCACCCAAAAAAAAAAATCCTTATTGTCAATGAATCAATGTGCAAAGAGATAATTATCCTTCAACAAGGAAAAGGTGCTGGAGCCTTCCCATTTCCTCCCAATATAGCTGTAAACCTCAATGGGAACAACTGTAAGAATTATCAAAAGCCATTGACAACTTAAGATCTGGAAATTTTTCTGTAGGGACTTAATAGTTTTTTATTTTTTAAAATGCTGTTCATGATTTATTCTATAAATACATAAGTTCAAAATATGTACTTACTTCAACATGGGAGAACAAGGTTTGTTCAACATTACCACTGTCTTTCTCCTTCAGATCTGGTGTGCTGTTTCTGTTTCTGACTTGGAAGTATGTTTTACTCAGATAACCATCACCGAGGTCCTGTGTTCAAAAACACAAGAAAGAAAAGAGAATTTCTGTAACCAAATTGCCAAATACCATCACTGTTCTAGAAAATAAACAGAGCATGCTATTAGGCATAAGCTCCAAGTCTTTTTATAGGCACCAATGACTGCACTGCTTTTCAGCATCTTCTCACGGGCAGTTCTTGGTGTTAAAGGAAGTCAGAGACCTGAACAGTAAAAGAAATCTTAATATAGCTATTAATTGAGTAAGACAACTGCTACCCAGGGATCAGGATGAATGCCAAAGGACTGGAAGACAGTGCATCAAGGTCATCAAGAGATGAGCAACTATTAACAATTTTGACCTATTTCAAGCAATTCATTGATGCCAGTATAAACTTGCCAGTTCTTGGTAGACTGTTTTATTTTTGCTCTGTTAACTTTTCTTAAAATCCTGAATAAAAAACAACCCAACACTCAGAATGATGTGCAGAGTCACAACTTGCTCCCTTTTCTTGATCACCTCCAAGGGTCAAATGTCAAAGAAAACAGACAAAGCTGTACCTTCTCCCAGTTTGCTTTTTATCATTGTTTCCCAGGCCACACAGTCTGCTGTTGTAAAAGGCCCTTGTGCAATCTGAGTGACAGAAGGTTTTAGAAGCTTTCCTCCCTTGCTGACCTGACTATCTGCACACATATATAAACTTTTTATTATTTATTAAAAGTAAGAAAAGAAAATAAGTACAGTAGTTATATGTCAAGAACTTATTTCTTAAAGGAAACAAATAAATTGGGGGTTTATTAGCTGTTTCATTATGACTTATTTTAGATAAACACAGAAAGCATATGTGCAACATCTGATGAAAAAGGATCCTATTCAAAACAGTCTCTCTACAAAATTCATTAATGTAGCATTAAATTGCTTGACAAGGCTGCAAATTTAACCATAATTTAACTCTTCAGTTAATCTGTCACTGCTGACAGCTTATTTCATATGTTCTGATCTGTAAATCAACCTGAGTTTTATTCTGACACACTAATTCTTCCTTTTCAAGGACAGTTTAGAATACATGCACCTCCAAAATCTGCTATGGACTACTTTTTTACTTTGTTCTTATCAAGTTTCATACTTTAAAAAATTATGCTTCTAAATATGTTTTGGTCCACCAATTTTTAACCATGAATTTTACTATAAGCAGTTACCTTGATTGTACTACATACTTTATTATATTTATACTCCTTTATATATTTATACTCCTACTACATACTTCATTCTCACTAAATCTCGTCAAGAGTATGTACCCGACAAACTTTGTTGGGTGTCCTAAGTGCAGAGCCACCTGCATCCTGCACAAAGAACCAGCAAGAGAGTGATAAGAATTAAGCCTAACTTGGTGATACAAAAGCCACCTCTCTCACTCTTAACACTCAAGTCTCTCCCCGTGGAGCTTTCTGCAAGTGTCAGCAGGAGTAAAGCTACCTGCACTGGTATTTATCCCCCTAATAGTAGCAAAGAAAGTACTACAGCCACCCACAGAGGTAAAATGCCTCAAGATACAATGCGCTTTGCCAGAGAAGGGCTGGATATAGCGTTCACCTCCCTGAACCAGTTCTTCCTGTCAGCAGTCAAGCATTCTTTAGCATCTGAGTGCCATGAAAAAGTGTGTATGGGTAACTGGAAACATGGAATTAACAGTCTCTGTATTTCATAGCTGCATGTCAGCAGCTAGGGAAGAGGTGGCAGGAAAGAGAAGCTTCCCTCCTGCTGCACTCTGTAGTGTTATGTGTTTTGTGCACTGCCCCTATAAATAAATTAATATTTTATCAGGCACTTTGATCCCATTAATGTGGAAAGTGAGTCCATTTCTACTCCAGATGTCTACTGATATATAGCCTTTGATATGATTACCTAGATTAACCTAACTAAACATGAAATAAACATAAAACAGGAAGCAAACAGAGGGTGGCCTTCACAGGCAAGATTTAACTATCAATTTATAATTAGAGGATTCATGTTTAACTCCATCAGGTCCCACAGTGGAGGGGCTCCTGGCTTTCTTACAGCTTTCTTCTGGGGGAACAAAAGAAATATATAAACAACTGGTTTAGAACATGTCTCTTACCACTTATAAAAACAGGGTTCTGTTAGGCCCATGTAAACTTATGCCACTAGAGCCAACTCCACAAAAAACATTAGTTCATCATCTAAATTTAATCTTGACAGAAAACATAGGAATACAAGAACACATTTCTACTAGCCTGGTTTACATGTGTGGTCTTACTGCTATCAATGAGTCTATTCACGTGAGTATGGCATGAGGAATGGGATCCAAGAACATTACATCAGTAAAATTTAGAGTTCCCCAAACTGCACACAACACATATTGGTAAAAAAGGCAATAAGACAATGAGACATCTTGTTAATAAAAAGCCTCCTTCCCCAACTACATACTATAAATGGATGGTCTCAATGGCAGGTCTTAATCACACACTGAAATCACAGTCACCAACTTGGCCCACTGAAAAAACCAACCAAACAACAACAAGAAGAACAAAAATTAGAGGGTTTTTTTTCTGTGGAAACAAAAATCTACTTCATTCTGCTATTTCCAGCAAAGCTTCTTATTTCACAGAAAGTTCAAACTTTGACCCATGTATTAAATTCCCAACAGAGGCTCAGAGCATCTTTCTTTGTTGAATAAATCCTCACAAATAGAGCCTTGGACTGCAATATAAAGTTTCAAATGGCTGCCTGTTAAGAAAGGGTGCATTGTAACACTTGGCTAATATTTGCACTTTTCTACAAACTTCTAAACAGAATGCATCTAAGGCCAAGATTCTGCTTCTTACTGAAATTCTGTTTCATCTGTGATGAAAGAGTTACAAATGCCACTGTACAGTTACTTACATAGAAAGGATGGTGTATATTTACTCCAGGATTTCTTGCCATTAAAGTTAAGATAACAAATAAACAAAACCAAACACCCCACTAGCGCAATAAATTTTCTACAGCAGAAAGAA
>CM026897.1:3989900-4142068 GCA_015227895.2 Colaptes auratus | reverse complement strand
AGCAAAACCCCAAAACATGCCCTAGCCCAGACAATGTGCTAAGCACATGCAAATGTGCAAACCTGGACACTTCCTGGGGTCCAGATAAACATGTACCACATGTAATTAACTTCGTAACACAGCTGTGTACTCTGTGTGCCCCGGCCATATTTGGATATGCCCCATCCTATAGGTCCAGTTATCAGGGTTCCTTGTTACCAAAGGGCATTCATGGACCTGGGACAGTATTTAAACCAGCCAAGAAGTCAGGCAGCTTGCCTTGTTCTCACCCGGAGAGCAACAATAGTCAAATGCTGCCCAAGTAGCAGCTGAAGAATCTGCTCTAGCAGACCAACAACTTCACCCAGGCCTTGCACTTGGACCAAGGCAGAAAGGGGAATAGCTCCTAGGGAATTGAATCACTGGTTCACTAGTTCAGCCTTCCCAATGGCACAGCTAACTGTTCTTATTCAGAAGTATCTGTCACAGAAATGGAAGAATGAGTATTTATCCAGTTTGATGTACAGCACCTGAGCAAAGACTTTATTGTCTTCATTAACATAAGATCACAACCTCTAACTTAACATTTTTTGTATTTGCCCATTTCTGAGAAATCTAGCAAGAGAACAGCATGATGAAAACAAAATCTTTCCTAAAGCTACTTTTATTTTTTTAAGTCATACTGCATGCATTACAAATGGGGAATATGGTTGATTCCTGAACACATAGAATCATATAATTATAGGATCACAGAATGGTCTGGGTTGGAAGGGACCTCCAAAGGTCATCTAGTTCAATCCCTTGTGCAGTCAGCAGGGGTATCCTCAACTGGATCAGGTTGCCCAGAGCCCTCTTGAGCCTCACCTTGAGTATCTCCAGGGAAACCTGTTCCAGCGTTTCACTACCCTCATAGTAAAGAACTTGTTCCTAACATCCTAACATCATCTTTTATTGTTTTCAAAACCTACTACTGAAATTATAAATGTACTGAATGCTTCAGAACACAAGACAAAAATGTCATTGCAGGCAGTGATGGGGTTTTCATCGGGATATAGAAATGAGATTTCTAGAAGCCCAGTGGAAGGACACCAATTAATGGAGAGTTTGGGAATCAGTCTGCTGAGTTTGTTTCTTCATCAGCTCAGACTGACAATCTTCATTGCCTGAAAGATACACATAAGGGTTCTCCTTCCAGGACTGGAAAACGAAGCCATCGTCATAAAAGGATGAAGTGAGAATGAACTGACCATGAATGTGATGATGAATTGAGCATTCAGTTGTCACTGAACTATTAATGAAAAGGTTTTTCTGTACAGGAAAGACCTACTGTATAAAATGGACAGGATAGCACATTCTAAAAATACATCTCTATGCTAGACTTCAGCAAATTCTATTAACTAACATTAGTAAGTGTATGATGCTCATGCCTTTGTTTATCCTCATTTGGACAAAGTCTTTTTTTCATTCCCTTGAATTATGTGAAACTTACCAGACTTTCAAAATTCACATCAGCTGTTGATTTACTGAGATATTATCAAACCCAGTTTGTAGGGTTTCTCTCCCCAGAAAAAAATGGACATTTTTTCTGATATTTAACTTGTAGCATGGCTGCATAAAATCACTGTGTCTGTCAAGTAAGATGATCCTCTGAATGATGCCAGAATACTTTCCTGACCCTGAAACTGTTGATTGCCACCACAGAAATGAGTGTGAAATAAGAATTTGTAGGAGTCTAGTTCTCCAAACCCCTGCCAGCAGAATTTAAAAATAAGTCATCTTGAAGCCTCAGTATTCTTCCCTACCACTACTCACCTTGTAATTTCTTCCTTGTCTATGGTTCCCCAATGCACTGACCCAGCTGACCAAGTGTACCCTGGCTGTGGAGGCTGTAACTCCACTCTGTTCACTGAAGTTATATTTACCTGTAACACAGTTACACTGTGCTGGAATACTTGATGCAGAGAAGGTATAGAGGTTGCCCAAACCACTTCGAGTTCTAAGCTGAAGCCATTGTACTCCAGCCACATGCTGAGTTTCCACAAGGTAAATAATACAGTAAGAGCCAAAGAAAGTCAGGAAGGCAAGAGGATGAAGGGCAGACTGACACTGGAATGGGAATGGTTTATTTAATAACACTATGAAATAGCACACTTTAGCTTCACCAGCTCATCACAATCAGCACTGACAGTTTCTGAACATAATGATGAAATCATAGGATCATAGAATGGTCTGGGTTGGAAGGGACCTCCGAAGGTCATCTAGTCCAACCCCCTCTGCAGTAAAAAGGGGCATCCTCAATTAGATCAGGTTGCCCAGAGCCCTGTCAAGCTTCACTTTGAATGTCCCCTGGGATGGGGCCCCAACCACTTTCCCAGGGCAACCTGCTCCAGTGTTCCACTACCCTCGTGGTAAAGAACTTCCTAACATCCAATCAAAATCTGCTTTTCTAATTTGAAGCAGTTTGAAGCAGTTCCCCCTCGTCCTATCACTGCAGGCCTTTGTAAACAGTCTCTCTCCATCCTTCTTGTAGGCCCCCTTCAGGTACTGGAAGGCTGCTATTAGGTTTCTCCCAAGCTGCCTCTTTTCCAGGCTGAAAAACCTCAGCTTCCTCAGCCTGTCTTTGTAGCAGAGGTATTCCAACCCCCTAATCATTTTCGTCACCCTCCTCTGAACCTGCTCCATCAGCTGCATGTCCTTCCTATATTGGAGGCTCCAGACCTGGACATAGTACTCCAGGTGAGGTCTTACCAGAGCAGAATAAAGTGGCAGAATCACCTCACTTGATCCACCTCACTCACTCCACCAGCCAAATTCATCTCCAGCATAACTCTGCTTATGTGAACGTAGGTATGTCAGGATAGACTTACTGCAGAAATTAATCCTCATTATCTGGTGCAATGGTGGGGCTGCAACACCTAATGAATGGCGTAACTGGGTACTACAGGTACCATGGTGCCAGACTGAGATCATCAGCATCATTGGGAGTAGCTGAGATCCAACACAGCTAGCAAGGCCCAGAACTTCTGCTGAACTTCTCAAGTGTCTTCATAGAGTGCTACAGAATGCTACACACTGGGTACATGTTGCAGAGCCAGCACATCCTCTCCAGCACAGCAAAGCATCATGCAAAGTTCTAGCAAATGGATTCCCTCCAACCACATTTACTATTTCAGCATCATCCAGATGGGTCCATACAGAATCAGCACCCCATGCTACTCATATATGGAGGACAATGCTGAGACACTGTGGCTGGATAAGCACAGAGCTGACATGGATTTATAGAGGGGTTTAGCTGATATATAGCTAAAATATAGCTTAAAAGTGTTTAGCTTACATGTAGCTCCACAGCAAAATGGGCCACATCTGGCACATATTGTCCACAGATAATTGAGAGTTGACTGGATATGATTCAAGCTAAATCATGTTTAAGAGACAGATTTCTTTTCCTATGAATTTTCACAAAACAGCCAAATTCAAGAAGCAAAGCCAAAATAAGATGTAAATTTAAATTGTGGATCCCTAATGTACAATGTATACATATTGTATGTGATTTGTAATTTAGAGGCCAGAGAGGTAGTAATTCTGTATGTAACAGCAGCAGAATGTACCCCAAAGCACCAATTCAAATGAGACCCACCCAGCAGAAGTGAACACTGTGTTTTCCCAGCCCTGGTTCTTTTGACTGCCATCCAGAAAGCTTAGGCACATCCACAGTGCTTTCTGTCTAATCCCTTTCATCCCAGCATGACTTAACTTCTCCTGTCCTTTCACCTGCTCACAGTCAAACACTCTGGCTTTATGGATGGATGTATTTTGTTCTGGTATAAAAACATTTTCATGCCTGTTTTCAACAGCACTTACAATATTGCCTAATGACTGTCTTGCCTTTTTTTAGGAAGAGGCTAACAGTGGTGGTTAGCACCCTTGGAGACAGCTGCTGCACCCAGCTGGAGGGTTACTGGGGCCTAGTCATGAGGGTGGTATCATCCACTTTCAGTTCTTTTCTGCTGGTAAGGGCCTTCCACCTGAGGCATGCTAGGGACACTGCAGCACAGTCAAAATCCTACACAGATGAGGCAGAGATGTTTCCCTAAGGTGACATGCCCAACTGCCCAGCTGAAGTGGCTCTACAGGAATGTACACAGGATGGGCAACAGAGAGGAGTTGGAAGCTACTGTCCTGCTGGAAAATTACAATATAGTGACCATCACTGAAACATGGTAAGATGAATCTTTTGACTGGAGTGTAGTTATCAATGGCTACAATGTGCACTTGCAGCCTGGAAAGCCAATCAGATCCATCAGGAGAAGTGTGGCCAGCAGGTCAAGGGAGGTGATTCTCCCCCTCTACTCAGCTCTGCTGAGACCCCACCTGGAGTACTGCCTCCAGTTCTGGAGCCCCTATTACAAGAGGGATATGGACATACTGGAACGTATCCAGAGAAGGGCCACGAGGATGATCAGAGGGCTGGAGCACCTCTCCTGTGAGGACAGACTGAGGGAGTTGGGACTGTTCAGTCTGGAGAAGAGAAGGCTCAGAGGTGACCTCATTGTGGCCTTCCAGTATCTGAAATGGGCCTACAACAAGGCTGGGGAGGGACTTCTCGGGACATCAGGTAGTGATAGGACTAGGGGGAATGGCATGAAGCTGGAGGTGGGGAGATTCAGGCTGGATGTGAAGAAGAAGTTCTTCCCCATGAGAGTGGTGAAGCCCTGTAATGGGTTGTCTAGGGAGGTGGTGGAAGATGAGCCGCCGGGGCAGACGGCCAGCCTGGATGGTCAATGAACTTCTAAAGGAACTAAGAGTGTATCATCTTTGGAAGAAAGGAGAGGCAACACATGGAATGTTTACGGATGTTGCTAGGTCTTGTAGGATAAAAATTAGGGAGGCAAAAGCACATTTGGAGCTCAGACTGGCCTCTGCTGTGAAGGACAACAAAAAGTCCTTCTATAAATACATTAATAGCAAGGGGAAGGGCAAGGACAACCTCCACTCCTTGGTAGGCACGGAGGGGAATGTTGTAACAAAGGATGAAGAAAAGGCAGAGGTGCTTAACACCTTCTTTACCTCAATTTTTACTAGCAGGACAGAATGTCTTCCAGACAGCTGGCCTGCAGAGCTGGCAGAAGGAGCCAGGGAGCAGCATAGTTTCCCTCTGTTCCAGGATGGGATGGTTAGAGATCTTCTCAGTCGCTTGGACCCCCACAAGTCCATGGGACCGGATGGGATCCATCGTAGGGTGCTGAGAGAGCTGGCAGATGAGCTGGCCAAGCCGCTCTCCATCATTTTTCAGCAGTCCTGGCTCACTGGAGAGGTCCCAGAAGACTGGAAGCTGGCCAACGTGGTGCCCATCCACAAGAAGGGCCGGTTGGAAGAGCCAGGGAATTCTAGGCCTGTCAGCCTGACCTCAGTGCCAGGCAAGATTATGGAGCAGGTCATCTTGAGTGCAATCACACAGCACTTACAGGATGGCCAGGGGCTCAGGCCCAGCCAGCAGGGATTTAGGAAAGGCAGGTCCTGCCTGACCAACCTGATCTCCTTCTATGATCAGGAGACCTGCTTGGTGGATGTGGGGAGGCCTGTGGATGTGGTCTACCTGGACCTCAGCAAGGCCTTTGACACTGTCCCCCACAGCAAACTCCTGGCCAAGCTGGCAGCCCAAGGCTTGGACGGGAGAACACTGCACTGGTTTAGGAAGTGGCTGGAGGGCCGAGCCCAGAGAGTGGTGGTGAATGGTGCCACATCCAGCTGGCAGCCAGTCACTAGTGGTGTGCCTCAAGGATCAGTGCTGGGCCCCATGCTCTTCAACATCTTTATTGATGATCCGGATGAGGGCATTGAGTCCATCAGCAATAAATTTGCGGATGCCAGCAAGCTGGTGGCAGGAGTTGATCTGCTGGAGGGCAGAGAGGCTTTGCAGGGGGACCTCGACAGGCTGGACAGATGGGCAGAGTCCAAGGGCATGAGATTGAACACATCCAAGTGCTGGGTTCTGCACATTGGCCACAGCAACCCCATGCAGTGCTACAGGCTGGGGTCAGAGTGGTTGGAGAGCGGCCAGGCAGAGAGGGACCTGGGGGTGCTGGTTGATGGTAGGCTGAACACGAGCCTGCAGTGTGCCCAGGCAGCCAAGAGGGCCAATGGCATCCTGGCCTGCATCAGGAACAGTGTGGCCAGCAGGAGCAGGGAGGTCATTCTGCCCCTGTACACTGCACTGGTTAGGCCGCACCTTGAGTCCTGTGTCCAGTTCTGGGCCCCTCAGTTTAGGAAGGATCTTGACTTGCTTGAACGTGTCCAGAGAAGAGCAACAAGGTTGGTGAGGGGTTTGGAACACAAGCCCTTGGAAGAGAGGCTGAGGGATCTGCGGTTGCTTAGCCTGGTGAAGAGGAGACTGAGGGGTGGCCTTATTGCTCTCTACAACTACCTGAAGGGAGGTTGTAGCCAGGCAGAGGTTGGTCTCTTCTCCCAGGCAGCCAGCACCAGAACAAGAGGACACAGTCTCAGGCTGCGCCAGGGCAGGTTTAGGCTGGATGTTAGGAAGAAGTTCTCTACAGAGAGAGTGATTGCCCATTGGAATGGTCTGCCCAGGGAGGTGGTGGAGGCACCATCATTGGAGGTGTTCAGGAGGAGATTGATGGGGTGCTTGGTGCCTGATCTAGTTGTTTGGGTGGGCTGGATTGGTTGATGGGTTGGACGTGATGATCTTGAAGGTCTCTTCCAACCTGGTGTATTGTATTGTATTGTATTGTATTGTATTGTGGTTGAGGCCCCGTCCCTGGAGGTGTTTAAGACCAGGCTGGATGAGGTTCTGGCCAGCCTGATCTAGTGTGGGGTGTCCCTGCCCATGGCAGGGGGGTTGGAACTAGATGATCCTTGTGGTCCCTTCCAACCCTGACTGATACTATGATAGTATGATACAAGCTCTCCAGAAGGGACAGGAGAGGAGGGAAAAAGGTCTTGTCCTCTAAGCTAAGAAATGGTTGTGGTGTGAAGAAATGTCCCTGAAGAATAGCCATGAGCAAGTTAAAAGCTTACGAGTAGGAATTAGACACCATTGGAATGGGCTGCCTGTGGAGGTGGTGGAGTCACATTCATTGGAGGTGTCCAGGAGGAGACTTGATGGGGTACTTGGTGCCATGGTTTAGTTGATTAGGTGGGTTGGATTGGTTGATGGGTTGGATGTGATGATCTTGAAGGACTCTCCCAATCTGGTCTATTCTATTCTATTCTATTCTATTCTATTCTATTCTATTCTATTCCAGTATCTTCATCAATGATATAGATATCAAGACTAAGTGCACCCTCAGGCGTTTTGCAGATGGTGCGGCTGATAGGCCAGAGGGACAGGTGGTCACCTGAGGGACCTGGACAAGCTGGAGAAGTGGGCCCTGATAAACCTCAAAAGGTTCAACAAGGCCAAGTACACGGTTCTGCACCTGGGCTGGGGCAACCCCCCCAGCTGGAGAATGAGGGGATAGAGAGCAGCCCTGTGGAACAGGACTTAGGGGTACTAGTGGATGAAGAGCTGAACACAACCCAGCGCTAGGGGAAGTTTAGGCTGGAGGTGAGGAGAAAGTTCTTCACAGAGAGAGTTGTTAGCTGTTGGAATGGGCTGCCCAGGGAGGTGGTAGAGTTACCACCCCTGGAGGTGTACAAGAGGGGATGGGACTTGGCACTTCATGCCGTGGTTTAGTAGTCATGAGGTCTTGGGTGACAGGTTGGACTTGATGATTTTTGAGGTCTTTTCCAACCTTATTGATTCTATGATTCTATGAATGTGCACTTGCAGCCCAGAAGGCCAATCACATCCTGGGTGGTATCAAAAGATGCCTGACCAATAGATCACGAGAGGTGATTCCGCCACTCCACTCTGCTCTGCTGATACCTCACTGCGTCGAGCTCTGGGGACTGCAAGACAATAAGGACATGGACCTGACTGAGCAGGTCCAGAGGGGGGCCTCAAAAATTTTTAGAGGGCTGAAGCACCTCTCCTACAAATATAGGCTGAAAGACTTATTCAGCCTGGAGAAGAGAAGACTCTGTGGAGACCTTATAGCTGCCTTCCAGTACCTGAAGGGGATCTACAGGTGTATTGGGTTGAATTGAGATGGAGTTAATTCTCACAGCATCTTTCCAGTGCTGTGGTTTTTTGCAGCAGTAGTTGATAACACAGCAGTGTTTTGGCTACAGCTGAACCCAGTATCCAGGCTGTGTCCTTTCAACATTTCCCTGCTCCAAGAGTAGATCGAGGGGCGGGCAAAGTCTTGGGAGGGGACACAGCTGAACCAGCTGACTCAGACTGGCCAAAGAGGTATTCCATACCATATGACATCAGCTCAGGTATAAGTATGAAATGAAAGAAGGAAGTGGGGGGGCTTCGTCCATGGCGTTCATCCTCCCAAGGAACCACCAAGCTTAGAGAGCCCTGCTTCCCGAGACCGACCATCGTCCTGCTGATGGGAAGTAGAGACTAACATCTCTCTCTCTGCTTTTCTGCTTCCGCGCGGTCTATTGCCATTTGCTTATTAGTGTTATTAAATTGCTCCTATTTACCCCTGTGGCTTCTGTTATATTTTCCTTTCCTTCTTCCCCTGTTCGCTTAAAAAGGGGGAGTGATAGAGCGGCTTTGGTGGGCATCTGGCCCTCAGGCCAGAGCCAAACCACCACAGTCATTTTGGTTCCCTGACCGGGAAACGAAAATATAACATAGCTGTAATTTCTGCAATTTTTTTTTTCCTATATACTTGCCTGTGATACAAGCTTCTGTGCTGGTCACGTGGCTTGTTGATAACTTTTGCTTTGTTATGAAAATGCTTCGTTTGTTTAGGAACATGCCGAAACAGATAATGGCTATGTGTTTCTTTATCCTGCTTGTAGGGCTGCTGATTTGTGGGAGCTATGTTTGGGAGGTCACCATTTCTGTTTCCCCACCTGAAGTAAATGTGGAGAATTTCATTATGCAGGCCCCCAAGATTTTGATCCATCCTTATGTGAGCTCTCTAGTATTGCTAATCAACATTATTGGCATGCTGTGGGTTTTGTGGAGTTTGATTCCATCATGGTATAAAAGGAGACAGTCTTTGGATGGGGATATATTGAAGTATGCTTTGAAGCGGTCAGTCCCTGGGTGGCAGGGTGTGTGGAAGGACCTGGGCAGATTCCTAGGACGGTTATCACCTCCCATAGCCTGGGACTTTACCCCAGAAGAGGCGAGCGATCCTACTAAATGACTCGCCATCTGATAGAAGGGTGCCTCGCTTATCCCAATGAGAACAAACAACTTCTTGCACTCTACTGGGGCTTGGCCTGTGCTTACCGAGCCACAGTTCAATACTCTATGAGGACTATGGCTGAGGCAAGCACCCAAACACTACCTGAGGATACCATGGCAGAGATGGGGACCCAAACAGCAACCAGAGAGATTGCCCCAGTCGTAAAAAAGAAGCAGTGGACAAGGAGGTCAACAGGTCCCTCTCAACGATTGGTAAGGGATGAGGAAGATTATGATCAAGAGGCTGGTCCATCAGGTGAGAGATTGGAGGAAGTGAGTGAGATCAAACAAGAAGCAGAGACTACTCGGTCCTTAACTTCAGCAGAACTGAGAGACCTACGTAAGGATTATAGTCGCCAGCCAGGAGAGCGGATTGCTGCTTGGCTGCTCCGGTGCTGGGATAATGGGGCTGACAGCCAATTGCTGGAAGGGAAAGAAGCCCAACAACTGGGACCCATTGCTAGAAACAGAGGTATTGAGAAAGGCATTGCAAAGGAGACAGGCATATGCAGCCTCTGGAGACGACTCCTGCTAAGTGTCAGGGCCAGGTACCCATGCAAGGAGGACCTTATGAGTTCTCCAGGGAAGTGGAACACTGCAGATGAAGGAATCCAATACCTAAGAGAATTAGCGGTGTTGGAAGTTATCTATAGTGATTTAGACGATCAAAGTGTTTCCACAGATCCAGAGGATGTCCCATGCACACGGGCCATGTGGAGGAAAGTGATCCAAGCTGCTCCAGCATCGTATTCAAACAGCCTAGCATTGATGTACTATGTGGATGAGAACGCACGGTCTGTGGAGATTGTGTCAGCCTGGCTTCAGAATTTTGAAGATAACCTCAGTATCAACTCACTTCCACGAGCCAGTGCCTCATCGACCAGGTGTACTCCAGGAAATCCATCCCCTCCTGCCTCAGTCGGAGGGAAAGGGAGTCCCAGACGCACACCACGTGGAGTACTCTGGTTTTCCTTCGTAACCAGGGTGAGGATATGAGGAAGTGGGACGGTGAACCCACTTATAAATTGGAAGCTCGGGTGCGTGAACTGAAAGGGAAAACAGCAGTTAAAAAGGTATCATTTAAGAAAACATCAAAGGTATCTGCAGTAGAAAGCCAAGAGAGTAATCAAAGATCTCTTAGGAGAAGAAGAACAGAGGTTTTACCCCTTGATCCTGATGAGGGGACCTCTGGCCAGATACCATTCAGATCAGATAGTGAATGCTCTGATGAAGACCAGGAGTAGAGGGTCCCTGCCTTCGGCCAGGAGGAGGAGAGGGATGACAGAGTGTATTGGACTGTGTGGGTTCGATGGCCTGGCACATCAAAGCCACAGAAATATAAGGCATTGGTAGACACAGGGGCACAATGTACATTAATGCCATCAGGACATAGAGGTGCTGAATCTCTTTGGATTTCTGGAGTGACAGGAGGTTGCCAGGAGCTGTCTGTATTGGAAGCTGACGTGAGCCTAACAGGAGACAAGTGGGAAAGACATCCCATCGTGACTGGCCCAGAGGCCCCTTGCATTCTTGGTATTGATTACCTCAAGAGAGGGTACTTCAAGGACTCAAAGGGTTATCGATGGGTTTTTGGCGTGGCCACAGTCAATACAGAGAAGATCAGACAGCTGTCTACCCTTCCTGGCCTTTCAGAAAGTCCCTTCGTTGTGGGATTGCTGAAGGTTGAAGAACAACAGGTGCCAATTGCTACTAGAACAGTGCACCGACGGCAGTATCGTACAAACCGAGACTCCCTGGGTCCCATTCATGAACTGATTCACCAGCTGGAGATCCAGGGAGTGATCAGCAAAACGCATTCACCTTTTAACAGCCCCATCTGGCCAGTGCCAAAATCTGATGGAGGATGGAGATTAACTGTGGACTATCGTGGCCTGAACGAAGTGACACCACCACTGAGTGCTGCTGTACCAGACATGCTAGAGCTCCAGTATGAGTTGGAGTCAAAGGCAGCTAAATGGTACGCTACTATTGACATTGCCAATGCATTCTTCTCAATTCCATTGGCAGCAGAGTGCAGGCCACAATTTGCATTCACCTGGAGGGGTGTTCAATACACCTGGAATCGATTGCCCCAGGGGTGGAAGCATAGTTCCACTATTTGTCATGGACTAATCCAGAGTGAACTGGAAAAGGGTGAGGCCCCTGAACATCTGCAGTACATTGATGATATCATTGTATGGGGTGATAAAGCAAAGGAAGTGTTTGAGAAGGGAGAAAAAATTATTCAAATACTCTTAAAGGCTGGATTTGCTATAAAGAAGAGCAAAGTCAAAGGACCTGCACAAGAAATTCAGTTCTTGGGAATAAAGTGGCAGGATGGACGCCGTCATGTACCTATGGAAGTGGTCAACAAGATAGCAGCAATGTCTCCACCATCTAACAAGAAAGAGACACAGTCCTTTCTAGGCCTTGTGGGGTTTTGGAAAATGCATGTTCCAGGCTACAGTCAACTTGTCAGCCCTCTTTATCGAGTAACTCGAAAGAAAAATCAATTTGAATGGGGCAGTGAGCAACAACAAGCCTTTGAACAAATCAAACAAGAGATAGCTCGTGCAGTGGCACTTGGGCCCATCCGAACAGGACCATCAGTGCAGAATATCCTTTACACTGCAGCTGGGGAGCATGGTCTCACTTGGAGTCTCTGGCAGAAGACACCAGGTGAAACCCGAGGTCGGCCATTGGGATTTTGGAGTAGAGGATATCGAGGATCAGAAGCCCACTATACACCAACTGAGAAGGAGATTTTAGCAGCCTATGAGGGAGTTCGAGCTGCATCAGAAGTAGTGGGTACAGAAGCACCTCTCCTCTTAGCACCCAGGCTGCCTGTGCTGCATTGGATGTTCGGAAGGAACATCCCTTCCACTCATCATGCCACCAGTGCTACATGGAGTAAGTGGGTAGCACTAATTACACAGCGAGCTCGACTGGGAAAACCAAGCCACCCAGGAATTCTGGAAGAGATTATGGACTGGCCAGAAGGTAGAGATTTTGGAGCATCACCTGAGGAAGTGGTTCGTGCCCAAGAGGCACCACCATACAACGAGTTGCCTGAAGATGAAAGGCCTTATGCTCTGTTTACTGATGGATCATGCCGTGTGGTAGGAAACCATAGGAAGTGGAAAGCTGCTGTATGGAGTCCTACACGACAAGTTGTTGAGGCTACTGAAGGAGAAGGTGAATCGAGTCAATATGCAGAGGTGAAAGCCATCCAACTAGCTCTAGAGATTGCTGAAAGAGAAAAGTGGCCAGTACTTTATCTTTACACAGATTCTTGGATGGTGGCTAATGCCTGTGGGGATGGCTACAGCAATGGAAGAAGACCAACTGGCAACGCAGGGGCAAGCCTATTTGGGCTGCCTCATTGTGGCAGGACATTGCTGCTCGGGTGGAGAACATGACTTTGAGGGTACGTCATGTTGATGCTCACGTACCTAAAAGTCATGCTAATGAAGAACATCAAAACAATGAGCATGCAGACAAGGCTGCCAGAATTGATATAGCTCAAGTGGATCTAGACTGGGAGCGAAAAGGTGAACTATTTGTAGCTCGATGGGCCCATGAAACATCAGGACATCTAGGGAGAGATGCTACGTACAGGTGGGCTCGTGACCGAGGGGTGGACTTGACCATGGAGGCCATCACACAGGTCACACATGACTGTGAAACCTGTGCTGCAATCAAGAGGGCCACGAGAGCCAAGTCTCCCTGGAACAGAGGGCGGTGGCTGGGTTTTCGCTATGGTGAGGCCTGGCAAATCGACTATATTGGACCACTGCCACGAACGCGCCAAGGCAAGCGTTACATCCTCACCATGGTAGAAGCAACTACAGGCTGGTTGGAAACATATCCTGTAAATCATGCTACTGCCCAGAACACCATCTTAGGCCTTGAAAGGCAAATCCTGTGGCGACACGGTACCCCTGAACGGATCGAGTCTGACAACGGGACTCACTTCAGGAACAATGCCATCAGCTCCTGGGCCAAGAAACATGGCATCGAATGGGTGTATCACATTCCCTATCACCCACAAGCTTCTGGGAAGGTTGAAAGATACAATGGACTGTTAAAGACTATGCTGAAAGCATTGGGTAATGGGACATGGAGGCATTGGGATGCAAATTTAGCAGAAGCCACTTGGCTGGTTAATTCTCGAGGATCTGATAACCGTCCTGGTCCTGCCCAAACAAAACCCTTGCACACTGTGGGGGGAGATAAAGTCCCTGTAGTACACATGGGAAAATGGCTAGGAAAGGCAGTGTGGGTTGCTCCTCCCATGGGGAAAGGCAAACCCATTCGTGGGATTGTCTTTGCTCAGGGGCCTGGATGTACTTGGTGGGTAATGAAAAGAAATGGGGAGACTCAGTGTGTGCCTCAAAGAGATCTAACACTGGGGGAAAGGTAATTTGAAATGTGAATAATGTGAGTTGCATGTTGCAGAAAGTAATGGAGTAAGAAGAATCCAGACTGATGAAGGTTTGCAAGGATCAAGAGCGACACAATGGTTGAGACCAGCTGGAGTTGGTGTCCAAGAACAGAATAACAAAACCAATATAAGAAACTTTCCTTAATAGAGGACTGAAACATTGATATAAATCTTTATATGTTGGAGTATTGAGATAGCTTAAGTATGTAGATCAAGGTTGTGAATGTAAGCAAGAAATTACTATTTTGATGTTTTGGTGTAAGAATCAAATGAGATGATTAAATGTATTGAAATGTGTAAAACCTGAGCATGATGCAAATGGTATGGAATAAGGGGTGGAGATTGTATTGGGTTGAATTGAGATGGAGTTAATTCTCACAGCATCTTTCCAGTGCTGTGGTTTTTTGCAGCAGTAGTTGATAACACAGCAGTGTTTTGGCTACAGCTGAACCCAGTATCCAGGCTGTGTCCTTTCAACATTTCCCTGCTCCAAGAGTAGATCGAGGGGCGGGCAAAGTCTTGGGAGGGGACACAGCTGAACCAGCTGACTCAGACTGGCCAAAGAGGTATTCCATACCATATGACATCAGCTCAGGTATAAGTATGAAATGAAAGAAGGAAGTGGGGGGGCTTCGTCCATGGCGTTCATCCTCCCAAGGAACCACCAAGCTTAGAGAGCCCTGCTTCCCGAGACCGACCATCGTCCTGCTGATGGGAAGTAGAGACTAACATCTCTCTCTCTGCTTTTCTGCTTCCGCGCGGTCTATTGCCATTTGCTTATTAGTGTTATTAAATTGCTCCTATTTACCCCTGTGGCTTCTGTTATATTTTCCTTTCCTTCTTCCCCTGTTCGCTTAAAAAGGGGGAGTGATAGAGCGGCTTTGGTGGGCATCTGGCCCTCAGGCCAGAGCCAAACCACCACAACAGGAAAGCTGGAGGGGACACTGTTTAGAAGGGCTTGAAGTGATAGGACAAGGGGCAATAGTTTTAAACTAGACCATGGCAGGATTAGATTGAACTTCAGGAAGAAATTCTTCACTATAATGGGGGTAGAACAGGTTGCCCATGGAAATGGTGGAGGTCCCATCCATGGAGACATTCAAGGTCTGGTTTGATGGGTCTCTGAGCAACCTGATCTAGCTGGGGATGTCTGTATTTACTACAGCAGGGTTGGACTAGATGACCTTGAGAGGTCCCTTCCAACCAGTGCATTCTATGATTCTATAATAAGGTAGAAAAGAAAATTCACACTATTCCACCTCTGCCACAACCTCTCTTGTATTACCTTTGGCAAGTTTCTTGATTCTTGCTGTTATTTTCATTTAACTGCAGAATGACGATGAGGAGGCAAATGTAATGGGTGTTTTGAAGATTAACTCAATAGTACTTAAGGCCCTTTCAGACACTCAAGTGAAAACATAGGTGTATAGAAAATCAAAGTATAATTATTATGAAAATGTACATTATTGTTTAGAGTAAATGGGAATTAAAGGCAGGATGATGAGATAATCAGACCACTGGAACTGAAGGATTTTGAGACATGATATTAAGTAAGTGAAAAGCAGAACACTTAATTGAGCTTAGGGAGGGTTTTCCTAGCAAGAAGTGTTCATTTCCTTCATTATTTTTGTTTTTCATATTGGTATCTGAAACAAGATGTAAGATGTTTCAGTATGATTAGAAATAGGAAGTTGTAAATAGTGTCTTAAGGGCCCGATCTTGTAACCATACTCACAGACCCAGTGATACAACATTAACAAACCTAAGTCCTGATGCAGGTCCCTGCTGGTGTCACCCTGTTGGTGATTACCAACAGATCAATACAATACAATACAATACAATAAACCAGGTTGGAAGAGACCTTCAAGATCATCGCGTCCAACCTATCAACCAATCCAACCCACCCAAACAACTAGATCATGGCACCAAGCACCCCATCAAGTCTCCTCCTGAACACCTCCAATGATGGTGACTCCACCACCTCCCTGGGCAGCACATTCCAATGGGCAATCACTCTCTCTGTGTAGAACTTCTTCCTAACATCCAGTCTAAACCTCCCCTGGTGCAGCTTGAGACTGTGTCCTTTTGTTCTGGTGCTGGTTGCCTGGGAGAAGAGACCAGCCCCTGCCTGTGTACAACCTCCCTTAAGGTAGTTGTAGAGAGCAAGAAGGTCACCCCTCAGTCTCCTCTTCTCAAGGATAAGCAACCCCAGCTCCCTCAGCCTCTCCTCATAGGGCTTGTGTTCCAAACCCCTCACCAACCTTGTTGCCCTTCTCTGGACATGTTCCAGCAAGTCAACATCCTTCCTAAACTGAGGGGCCCAGAACTGGACACAGGACTCAAGGTGTGGCCTAACCAGTGCAGTGTACAGGGGCAGAATGACCTCCCTGCTCCTTACTGGCCACACTCTTCCTCATGCAACCAGGATGCCATTGGCCCTCTTGGCTGCCTGGGCACACTGCAGGCTCATGTTCAGCCTACCATCAACCAGTACCCCCAGGTCCCTCTCTGCCTGGCCGCTCTCCAGCCACTCTGACCCCAGCCTGTAGCACTGCATGGGGTTGTTGTGGCCAATGTGCAGAACCCGGCACTTGGATGTGTTCAATCTCATGCCCTTGGATTCTGCCCATCTGTCCAGCCTGTCAAGGTCCCTCTGCAAAGCCTCTCTGCCCTCTAGCAGATCAACTTCTGCCCTCAGCTTGGTGTCGTCTGCAAATTTACTGCTGATGGACTCAATGCCCTCATCCAGATCATCAATAAAGATGTTGAAGAGCATGGGGCCCAGCACTGATCCCTGGGGCACACCACTAGTGACTGGCCGCCAGCCGGATGTGGCACCATTCACCACCACTCTCTGGGCTCGGCCCTCCAGCCACTTCCTAACCCAACGCAGTGTGCTCCTGTCCAAGCCATGGGCTGCCAGCTTGGCCAGGAGTTTGCTGTGGGGGACGGTGTCAAAGGCCTTGCTGAGGTCCAGGTAGACCACATCCACAGGCCTCCCCACATCCACCAGGTGGGTCTCCTGATCATAGAAGGAGATCAGGTTGGTCAGGCAGGACCTGCCCTTCCTAAATCCATGCTGGCTGGGCCTGATCCCTTGGCCATCCTGTAAGTGCTGTGTGATTGCACTCAAGATGACCTGTTCCATAATCTTGCCTGGCACTGAGGTCAGGCTGACAGGCCTAGAATTCCCTGGCTCATCCAACCGGCCCTTCTTGTGGATGGGCACCACGTTGGCCAGCTTCCAGTCTTCTGGCACCTCTCCAGTGAGCCAGGACTGGTGAAAAATGATGGAGAGCAGCTTGGCCACCTCATCTGCCAGCTCTCTCAGCACCCTAGAATGGATCCTGTCTGGTCCCATGGACTTGTGGGGGTCCAAGCGACTGAGAAGATCTCTAACCATCCCATCCTGGAACAGAGGGAAACTACGCTGCTCCCTGGCGCCTTCTGCCAGCTCTGCAGGCCAGCTGTCTGGAAGACATTCTGTCCTGCTAGTAAAAATTGAGGTAAAGAAGGTGTTAAGTACCTCTGCCTTTTCCTCATCCTTTGTTACAATGTTCCCCTCCGTGTCAACCAAGGAGTGGAGGTTGTCCTTGCCCTTCCTCTTGCTATTAATGTATTTATAGAAGGACTTTTTGTTGTCCTTCACAGCAGAGGCCAGTCTAAGCTCCAAATGTGTTTTTGCCTCCCTAATTTTCTTCCTACAAGACCTAGCAACATCCCTAAACATTCCATGGGTTGCCTCCCCTTTCTTCCAAAGATGAAACACCCTCTTTTTTTCCCTTAGTTCTTTTAGAAGTTCATTACCCAACCAGGCTGGCCGTCTGCCCCGGTGGCTCATCTTCCAGCACATTGGCACAGCCTGTTCCTGCACCTTCAAGAGTTCCTCCTTGAAGCAGCTCCAGCTCTCCTGGACCCCTTTATTTTTAAGGGCTGTTTCCCAAGGAACCTTCTGAGTTAGTTCCTTGAGTAGCTTGAAGTTTGCCCTCCTGAAGTCCAGAGTGGAGGTCTTCCTGCTGCCCCTCTTAGTTTGGCTGAATACCGAAAACTCAATTATCTCCTGGTCACTGGTGCCTAAACACCCTCCGACCGCCACATCACCCACCAGCCCTTCCCTGTTGGTGAAGAGGAGGTCAAGCAAGATCTAGTGGAGACAGTATCAGTTTATTATAATTGTGAGCCTTTTAAAGAATTATGTCTTCATGAAGTACCTGAAGATTTACTCTGTTTAGTGAAGATGAAAGATCCAAACAAACCTACAATGCCCCTGAGTGTCCTGGCTGCTCCTGTTGCTTCTGTAACTAATGTTCTTTTTCAGAAAACATTTAGTCTTCCTTGAAATGGAGTAGCTACAACTCGATCCAGAAAAGGCTAAAAGGATGACATTTATAAAGCTCAGGTTGCCACAAATCAGGTTTAACTATAACTGTACTGCACATGATATAAAGTCAGACATAAATGAGACACAACACTAAGAGAGTAGAAGTTATATTACCTTGCATTTCATTTATTGAACTTCCTTTATCTGTTTGTTTGGATTACACAGGAACTCTCCAGTAGCAACCCTCTAGTTGGGATTTCTATTTATAGCATGCTCTCTCTTCATTGGAGGCCCCTCCACATTAGTTTCAATGAGGCACTAATTAGTCCCTTAAAGCAGAATTAAGATATCTTTAATAACTGAATTTAGATACAAAATTCACTTAGCATTCTTTCAAAAGACAATCAGTTTTTATAATTCTTTGGGACTGTGAAGGAGACATTTCTAAATGTTCCTCCTTTACATTTTCTCATTTTTCTTTTATGTATTTTGGGGCTAAATAGCCACCATCTCCAGAAATTTCAGGTTTCACACACACACACATTTAGCCACAAGGCAATTCTGAACTTTCAGAATTAAGCACACAACTGTTCCCTGTAGAACGGAAGATGGGGGCAGTGGATATAAACTGGAATACAGGAGGTTCTGCCTCAAAGTGAGGAAAAACTTCTATATGGTGAGGGTGACAGAGCACTGAACAGGCTGGCCAGAGAGGTGATGTCTCTTTATATGGAGACTTTCAAAACCTGCTTTGATGTGTTCCTGTGCATCCTGACCTAGGTGAACCTGATTTGGCAGGGAGATTGGACTTGAGTCTCCAGAGGTCCCTTTTTATGCCTACCATTCTGTAATTCTGTGATTTCTTTTGCTAAGTAATTTCTGTCATCTTTCTACTCAGCTGTGTGTGATGCTTAACTAAACTCAGCCTTTGCCACTGAACTGGAGATAGATGGGTTTGGTTTGGTGGGTGGACAGTTAGATGGATAAGGAACTGGCTAGATAGCTGTGTCCAAATAGTTTGGCAATGGCTCAGCATCCAAGTGGAAACTAACAATGAGAGATGTCCCTCAGGGGTCCGTGCTGGGACCAGTACCATTGACTGTCTTCATCAATGGCATAGTGGGATCAAGTGCACCCCCAGCAGCTTTTCAAGTGAGTGGTGCAGTTGTCACACCTGAGGGAAGAGGTGCCATCGAGAGGGACCTGGCCAAGCCAGAGAATTGGGCCCAAGTGAACTTCACAATGTACACCAAGGCCAAGTGCAAAGCTGGGGTAATCCTCAGCATCAATACAGGCCCAGGGAGGACAGGATGGAGAGCAGCTCTGCCAAGAAGAACTTGAGGGTACGGGTGGATGAAAAGCTGAACGTGAGCCAGTAATGTCCACTTGCAGCACAGAAAGCCAGCTGTATTCTGGGCTGCATCAAAAGAATAGTGGCCAGTGGAGGTGATTATGCCCCTCTGCTCTGGTGAGACCCCACCTAGAGTACTGTGTCCACCTTTGAAGTCCATCCTGTTGGGAGCCAGTCCAGAGAAGGCCACAAAAATGACCATTCCTGTGAGGACAGGCTGTGAGAGTTGGCATTGTTCAGCATTGTGAAGAGAAGGCTCTGTGAAGACCTTACAATGGCCTTTCAGTACTTGAAGGGACTTAGAAGAGAAGTGGGGACAGACTCTTTTTCCTGTTGCAACAGGACAAAGGGTAATGGTTTGAAACTAAAAGAGATATTTAGATTGGACATGAGAAAGACATTTTTTACAATGGAGGTTTTGAGGCACTGAAACTGGCTGCCCAGAGAAACTGTGGATGTCCCTACCCTGGAAATGAACAAGATCAGCTCAGACAGGGCCCCAATCAACCTGACCTAGTGAAAGATGTGTCTGCCCATAGCAGGAGGTTTGGCCTAGATGATGGTTGAAGATCTGTTCCAACTCAAACCACTTTGTGATTCTACTCTTCTACAATTTAAAAGGAAAAACAAACCCAAGAAATACTCAACAGCCTTCAGTCCTGAGTACATTGCCAGTGCAGCTGTCAGTATTGCAGCCATCCAGACTGACACTGCAGATAAATATTTATCACCATCTCTTATCTGACATATTCACCAGTTAAGAAAACCATGCACATTAGTTTTCACTATTTAACGTGTACAATCCACACTGACTATGCCTATGATCAAAACCTAGCTCTATATGCTATGGTGTGGCTGCTCAGGGTAGTAGGTTCAGTACATCAGCTTTTGATGGTGGAGTCAACATGGCAGAGGTTTAGAAAGGAAACCTGTGAGTGCTTAGGGGTTTGAATGATATGGCTGTTATTTCTTTCCTCTGACTTTTTGGGTTGTGTTTGTCAGTGTGGAAACTTTACTCCAAAATTACCTTTTTAGTGTGTGGGAATCAGACAGGTAGCAATTTTGAGAATGTCTGGAGGGAGGCAAGGTGATTTGAGTGATGAGACTCATAACCCTTGTAATTACAGTAATTATGAGACCATACCTCTACAGGTAAGAACTCATAAGTAAAGACATTAGCATGGCCATTTAAGAAGCTCGGTAATTAATTCCAAGGCATGTGGTTACAGTGCAAAGCTTATCATAAACTTCATGATTCTGTTGGCACTTGGTCTTACCTCTGAAGCACGTATCTGTCTTGTAAGTACTGTACCTTTGTCCTATACTATTTGGGTATAGTCTTGTTTAAGACAAGTCCATAGCATCTCTACCAGCTGGTTATAGGTGGTTATATCTTATTAGGTGTTTCATATATCATTTGTCCTGCAGATGTGTAAAGAAATAGCCAGAAACACTGGAGCGTTCTGACTTAGGCAGATTCTACTCAGAGAACTAAATATTGGGAAAACTTCTGTGGACTTCCCACAAAGGAAAGTTTTCTGTCCCACATATCCTGCACAGGCTTTACTGTTGCCGAGACCTGCTGTCTAATGGGATGGGTGAAAAAGAAAAGTTTGTTAGTGCCTCCTTCCCAGTCATTCTGTGTCTTTTTTTTTACTTCTTCTTGCTTATTTACTCGGCACTTCAGTTCCAGGTATGTCTTCTGTCACTGTGAACTAGTAACATCACAAGCCTTTTGAATGGTACTGAGAGAAGCTTGTCAAAAAGAAGAAAGCTTCTCATTGAGTAGACATGCTGAGACAGAGAATATAAAAAACACAGAGTCATTAGATGGGATATTGTTAATACTCTTCAAAGTTTGTGTCCATGAGCTATAACACTATAGCTATAGTGTTATAACCCACCACACACTAAATGCCAGTCCTGAAATGATGGTATCATATGGAAACTGCAGATGATCCCTTTTGATCACAGCTGCATGTAATATTTCTTGAAGGTGTGTGCAGGACAAGTTCATACATATCTGAGCATGTCTGGTTTTTTATTTAGACTCACTTCACTGTATTTTGCTCTCATTGGGAGATACCTGCATTGCTTATCATTGACATTTATGGTGCTCACAAACATATTTTATCAGACAGTGATTATTCTAGTCCAGTATTAGAATTTTGTTTGGAATTGGGAGCATTCTAATCATATAAAGTTACTACTCCATAAGAAAATCACTTTTAATACCAATCAGTTTCAGATACAGGTGATATATATGTATTTATACAGGTGATATATATATATATTTAAAATGTTATCAATGAGGAGTCAGGTATAAACCATTAGCAGTGCAATCAAAACATGCCTTTTAAAAATGCACAGGCTGAAACAAGCAAAGTTCTGGCATAGATACTAGGAAAGAAAAACTTTGCATCAAGAGGACAGTCAAGGTTGTCTGGAGAGATTTTCCAGTCTCTGGTCTACAATGCTGGAGGTTTTCAAGACCCTGCTGAGAAAAGTCCTCAGCAACCTGGTCTGATTTTGTAACTCACTCTGCTTGGGGCAAAAGGTAGGAATAGAGGCCTCCTAAGCTCCCTTCCAGCATGGATTATCCTACAAACCTATGAGTTACTTCAGTTATCTGCAATGGTTGCTGACATTGTGTATGTCAGCACTCAGTGCAGTAAGTGTGTATTTCACTCCTGAACACCTACCACTGTATTTGGACATCTTCAGACCTTTGTCACACAGCTCAGCTTTTCTGTGCAGTTGGTTATTATGAATTCCTCCTAAAACCTGGAGTTTCCAATAAAATATTAAATCACTGCATCTGTCTTTCCAAAACCTGCCATATGAAGCAAAACCAGCCTCATAACCTTTGCATTATCTCTGCCTTCGTATTTGTGCTAATCTTGCATTAAAAGGTTGCAATAGTTACTTTCCAGATAAGGTAAGAATTTGCTTTTTGATCTAAACATGGTTTTAAGCATTTTCTCTCCTGTGGCCTTTTTGGTTTCTGTGTAATAAAATGACTCCCCCTAGAATTTTGCATGCTTTCTCACTTCCAGATATGTTTTAAAAGGAGATTTTGGTGAAAGATATAAAATTTATAAGATCCTGAATTGCACTGTGTTGAAAACAAGCTGAACATTCTTTCTGGTTTTATTTTGGCTAAACGTTTCTCTGGAATCTTTCCTTCAATTTTTTTTTTGGTGACCTCCTTAAGGAGAAGTGCCCTTTAGTATTTTAGGAAGACTGCTGAGGGATTAAGATACATATACAGGCTTATTTCTTTGGGTACTTCTATGTTTATTATGTCTTTGGTTTTATGAAACAGGGATTTATCCAGGACTTTAAGTGACCCTCCCACTAGTAAAGTGGCCCTCTGAAGAGCAACATTAGCAAAATTATCAGCATTTATGCATACATTATAGAAAAGAATATGTTAAAAGAATATTACTATATTTGCAAAGGCAAGTATTGAGAAGTCACAAAGAAAGAATCAAGCTTCAACTTGCCCACCTTACACATCAGCATCCTGGTATAGTAATTAGTGACTGAATCGTATAGTACATGCCCACCTTTAGCAGGCACAGGATAGATGATATTCCTTTAATGAGCAGCTATACATTTTTTATGCTTTCCCCCATTCTCTAATATGTTGTTGCAGGTCATATTTACTGTACTAAATTTAAACCCTGTTTGAAAGACTGAATAATTGCTTTTTGGGGTGTTTATCATACAGAAAGCATTCCACTTCATCAGAGGAACCCTCACTGTTCCTGTGTGGGTTGTGGCAGTATTCCTTACAACTGACACTGTTTTATAAGAGGGAACTGAAGAAAACCAGAGATATCTGTTAATTTGGTAGTCCTAGGAGTTAATTTTTATTTTCCAGAGAACTTACATATGCCAAGGACAGTCCTCTCTGGTTTTGTTTGCCACCATGAGGACTCACAACTTCCACAAATTAAGCCACACAATCTCCAGTAAGGAAGTGAGGAGGAAAAAGAGGAAAGCATAGATCATGACCAGCTGTGATAAATTTGGTTAAATTAATTGCTTCATGTCACATATGAATCCCATGACAGGGGCAGAGTCCTGTCGTGAGACTTACTGGAGTAGAATTCAGTGGTTCTAATCATTACAATACTGTTTCTGTGTTAGCAGTATCCTGACTCAACAACCAAATAGCTTCAGCCTTCTGAAATGAGTTAGAAGTCCTACAGAAAGCATCCTCCCTTCTTACAGGCCATAGTTCATCTGGAGCAGGTCCCATCTGGGCACTCACCAAGGCTGGAAAAGACCTTCAAGATCAATGAGTCCAACCATAACCCAACTGCCATGACCTCTAAACCATATCCTGCAGCAACACATCTACACACTTCTTGAACTCCTCCAGGGATAGTAACTCTAGCACTTCCCTGTTCCAACACCTCACTACTCTCTCAGCAAATAAGTTTTTCTTTGAGTCCTACCTAAACCTCCGCTGGCACAACTAAACCCCATTTCCTCTCATCCTATTGCTAGTTACTTGGGAGAAGAGACCAACACCAGCCTCACTACGACCGCCTTTTAGGTAGTTGTGGAGAGCAGTAAGATCTCCCTTAGTCTTCTCCAGACTAAACAACCCAAGCTCCCTAAGCCACTCCTCATATGACATGCTCTCCAAGCCCCTCACCAGCCTCACTGCTCTTCTCTGGACACACTCCAGAACCTTTATGTCTTTCCTACACTGTGGGCAAACAGAACTGAACATAGTAGTCAAGCTGCAGCCTTATCAGGGCTGAGTACAGGGGCACTATCACTTTCCTATGCCTGTGAAGAACACTACAACTACCTGAAGAGTGGTTGTAGACAGGTGGGGGCTGGTCTCTTCTCCCAGGCAACCAGCACCAGAACAAGAGGACACAGTCTCAAGCTGCACAGAGGGAAGTTTAGGCTTGTGCTCAGAAAGAAGTTCTTCAGAGAAAGAGTAATTGCCCATTGGAATGGGCTGGCCAGGGAGGTGGTGGGGTCAATGTCCCTGGAGGTGTTTAAGAAAAGACTGGATGCGGCACTCAGTGCCATGGTCTAGATGACTAGTTAGGGTTGGGTGATTGGTTGGACTTGATGATCTTGGAGGTCTCTTCCAACCCAGCTGATTCTGTGATACACTATCACCTAACTCAAATACACAAGCATGTTTATGTGCCTAGAAGTGTGGAGAGCAGGTCAAGAGAGGTGATTCTCCCCCTCTACTCAGCTCTGGTGAGACCCCACCTGGAGTACTGCCTCCAGTTCTGGAGCCCCTATTACAAGAGGGATATGGATGTGCTGGAATGTGTCCAGAGAAGGGCCACGAGGATGATCAGAGGGCTGGAGCACCTCTCCTATGAGGACAGGCTGAAGGAGTTGGGGCTGTTCAGTCTGGAGAAGAGAAGGCTGTGAGGTGACCTAATTATGGCCTTCCAGTATCTGAAGGGGGCCTATAGGAAGGCTGGGGAGGGACTTCTCAGGGTATCAGGTAGTGATAGGACTAGGGGGAATGGAATGAAGCTGGAGGTGGGGAGATTCAGGCTGGACATGAGGAGGAAGTTCTTCACCGTGAGAGTAGTGAAGCCCTGGAATGGCTTGTCCAGGGACATGGTTGAGGCCCCGTCCCTGGAGGTGTTTAAGAGCAGGCTGGATGAGGTTCTGGCCAGCCTGACCTAGTGTGGGGTGTCCCTGCCTATGGCAGGGGGGTTGGAACTAGATGATCCTTGTGGTCCCTTACAACCCTGACTGATTCTATGATACTGTGAAGTTGGATGTGGGCAACTGGCATGGCAAGAAGCCTGGCAAGATACTACTCACTTAACATGCCCACATTAGCAGGAAATGTGAGTCACAGTCATGTGAAGCAACTATTGATACCATATCACTTGCCATAAACAATACAATACAATACAATACACCACCAGGTTGGAAGAGACCTTCAAGATCATCGTGTCCAACCCATCAACCAATCCAACCCACCTAAATACAATACAGTACAATACAATACAATACAATACAACCCACCTAAACAACTAAACTGTGGCACCAAGCACCCCATCAAGCCTCTTCCTGAACACCTCCAATGAAGGTGACTCCACCACCTCCACAGGCAGCCGATTCCATTGGGCAATCACTCTCTCTGTATAGAACT
Source organism: Colaptes auratus (assembly GCA_015227895.2). NCBI lineage: Eukaryota > Metazoa > Chordata > Aves > Piciformes > Picidae > Colaptes > Colaptes auratus. The sequence continues at coordinate 4,116,545 of CM026897.1, read as the reverse complement.
TCTTCCCAAGATCCAGTCTAAAACTTGTAGTAACACAATTACTAATTTAGAAGGTGGTCTAGTACTCAGGATTATGAGAACAGGTACACTGAGTGTGTTAGGCCCAAATTAGGGAGAAATGCAGAAGGGACAGAATACATCAGAACATCAAGTTCAGAGAGCAGCATCTTGAGGAGATGCCTACATGCAACTAGGAGTGGAAGTCCAGGGGCAGTTATCTAGGTTGGGGGGGTTTATAGTCACAGGAAGGGGCTGGCTTGAAACCAAATTGCAGTAGCTTCTTTGCAGTTCAAGCACCAGAGCTTTGCAATAAGACCAGGCAGTACTATGACCCAAGCTAGTAGGTAATCTGAGCTCCAGAGATGGAGAGAGCAGTCCTGTTGTCACTTTGCAAGTTGTTTTGTCAACTTCAACTCTCTGAATCGCTCATTAATTATCTCCTCCTGACTCCTATACCCCAAAACACAGGAAAACTTTAGTAGCAGGATCTAAAGTCAGGAACTGCTTTTCTGGTACTGTCATCATTCTTGCACAAACCCACATGAAAAGTCTGGGCTAGTTGGGGGGCTGGGGCGGGGAGGGGGTGGGTTGTGAATCATGGGTCCCTCAGGAATGTCTTTCTTATTGCTGTCCTCCTCGATGTGCAAGAAGACTTCCTTACATATCCATAGGACTTCCCCTTCTGGGAGAAGAAGCAGAAGTTCTAACTACTCCCTTAAAAAAAAAAATCTTAAAGGAACTGATTTACTCTTTTTTTCCTCTTCTTTCTTCAGGGAAAAAAAAAATACAAGTTGCCCAAACATTCCCTCTCTCCAAATTCCTCACACACCCTGTTTCAAAAAACAGAGCACTAGAGCTCTGCTTTGTTTTCACTTCTTCCTCAGCTCCCAGAAACAAGTCTATGATTATTACACCCTGCTCAGCTAATCTTTGTAGAGGGAATACAACTTAGTCTGCAGAGCTGAGTAATCTACCTCTTTAACACTGGCTACAGTCTGCCATGCTTATGTTATTCCTGCCCAGTTTACAACATGTACGTTTTTAGGGCACTAGCACAGATGTGTGCAAGGCTGATGACATTACAAACAGGTGTTGATCTGCTGGAGGGTAGAGGAGTGTTGCACAGGGACCTCGACAGGCTGGACAGATGGGCAGAGTCCAAGGGCATGAGATTTGACACTTCCAAGTGCCAGGTTCTGCACATTGGCCACAGCAACCCCATGCAGTGCTACAGGCTGGGGTCAGAGTGGCTGGAGAGCGGCCAGGCAGAGAGGGACCTGGGGGTCCTGGTTGATGGTAGGCTGAACATGAGGCTGCAGTGTGCCCAGGCAGCCAAGAGGGCCAATGGCATCCTGGCCTGCATCAAGAACAGTGTGGCCAGCAGGAGCAGGGAGGTCATTCTGCCCCTGTACACTGCACTGGTTAGGCCACACCTTGAGTCCTGTGTCCAGTTCTGGGCCCCTCAGTTTAGGAAGGATCTTGACTTGCTGGAACGTGTCCAGAGAAGGGCAACAAGGTTGGTGAGGGGTTTGGAACACAAGCCCTATGAGGAGAGGCTGAGGGAGCTGGGGTTGCCTGGAGAAGAGGAGACTGAGGGGTGACCTTATTGCTCTCTACAACTACCTGAAGGGAGGTTGTAGCCAGGCAGAGGTTGGTCTCTTCTCCCAGGCAGCCAGCACCAGAACAAGAGGACACAGTCTCAGGCTGCGCCAGGGCGGGTTTAGGCTGGATGTTAGGAAGAAGTTCTATACAGAGAGAGTGATTGCCCATTGGAATGGGCTGCCCATGGAGGTGGTGGAGTCACCATCATTGGAGGTGTTCAGGAGGAGACTTGATGGGGTGCTTGGTGCCATGGTTTAGTTGTTTAGGTGGGTTGGATTGGTTGATGGGTTGGACACGATGATCTTGAAGGTCTTGTTCAACCTGGTGTATTGTATTGTATTGTATTGTATTGTATTGTATTGTATTGTATTGCTTAGCCTGGAGAGGAGGAGACTCAGGGGTGACCTTATTGCTCTCTACAACTACCTGAAGGGAGGTTGTAGCCAGGCAGAGGTTGGTCTCTTCTCCCAGGCAACCAGCACCAGAACAAGAGGACACAGTCTCAGGCTGCACCAGGGGAGGTTTAGGCTGGAGGTTAGGAAGAAGTTCCACACAGAGAGAGTGATTGCCCATTGGAATGGGCTACCTGGGGAGTGGAGTCACCATCACTGGAGGTGTTCAGGAGGAGACTTGATAGGGTGCTTGGTTGCATGGTTTAGTTGATTAGGTGGTGTTGGATGATAGGTTAGACGCGATGATCTTGAAGGTCTCTTCCTACCTGGTCTATTCTATTCTATTCTATTCTATTCTATTCTATTCTATTCTATTCTATTCATTCTTCCCAGTCAAAAATATTTTTATCTAGACTTAACAGCTAAGTGTAACCACCACCCCACCTCCCCAGAAGTTAAAACCTTAAGGACACACAGAAGACACAAATTACAACAGTAACACAGAAATTATAAATAAAGGCTCACTAGTCTGAATAGCTACATAATCATATAATCAACATATTTCCTAGCACCAGTCAGATGAATCAATTTAATTCTGTTCATTAAAAAAATCCTTTACTACCCTAGCTAATCCCAGCAGGAGAGCACCCACCAAGCCGGTATGTATTAAAACTGGAGAGATACTTCTTGTTACATCTTTACTACATCTAACTTCTGGTATACAAAACAGACCAGATATTTCTCTTTACTACCACAGAGCACTAAATTAAAGGTAAGTGTGAGCAGGGTGGTAGGCAATGATGAACACTTGCAAGGCTATGGGGAATAGGTCGGCTCTTGTGGGACCTTTGGAAACAGCATGTGGACATTGTAGACTGTTGGTACATTTTTGTAGTGAAAAAAACTTGTTATGTGAGCTCCCCATCCTTGTGTTACCAAACACACCTCTTAGATGGCAGAGAAAAATCCTTCTCATTATCTGTCAAAATGCTTTTAATTTTGGGACATGCTTGATACGCATTCTGAGAGCATCACAGCACTTCTTCAAATAATGTACAGGCAAAAGACTAAGAGTGCTTTTCAAGAACCATTTCTGTCTGGTGTACTACAGTGTGACTCCAGCTGAACCTTGAGAGCTGCATTAGCACACAGTGGTATATGAAGAATACACATTGTGCACTGGTCTAAAACAACCTTTTCCAGACTGCTCCAGGAAAAAGACACATTCACTCCTCCTTAACTGATGAATGCTTCCTGCTGTGGTACCTCACTGTTGATCAGTATGGGCTGGCAGGAGACTCTGGCTCTTGGCAATACAGTCCTTGTCCATATTGCATCATGCCAACCCTTTCCTCCAGCAAAGACCAATTCTGCACTCCCTGAAGTCACTGCAGAGGTCATCCACATCAGACTTTCACCCGACATGTTCTTCTTCTCCTGATCAGCTATGTGTAGACAAATTTTTTCAGCAAGGAAGAAACTCTCTCAAAACCAGTATGACAGTTCTCAGTCATACCATGTATCCAAACGCTGGGGATAAATGAAGGCTCTGAAATCACTCAACACTTGGGATCAAAGTTTGGTCCCTAATGATGGATTAAAGGAACTAAGAGGTACTTTGGGGAGTACCCAAAGTCTCACCCTAACTCACCAGGATTCAGAATAAAATTTTCTGGCATACATGACATGTGAAATGTTTTAAATTGTCAGAAAGCTTACTTCACAGGAGATGCATCTCTATAGCTCCAGTATTTACCTCCTGTTTTTCCTTAGATTTACTACTAACAGAAATCAATACAACTGTTAACTTGTGGAGCTAAAAGAAATACAAGCAGATAGAGTGTGTAAAGAATGAGCAGGAAAAGGTGAATGTTAGTTTCATGCATCATCGTGAATATAGGAGTAAGCCTCTGTCCAGACAATAACTAATAAAATAAGCAAAACATTTTTACCTTACAGACTGTCAGATACAGGACTGTGCAATCACTACAGGTGTCCTTTACTCTGTAGTTCAGACTTGTATCGTTAGTAGGACACAAGCACAGATTTCAGCTTTACATTGAGCTCATTTGCTGACCATATTCACATTTTAGAGAGCCACTGAAATGTTAAATCTATCCTTCAGATGCTTATGCTTTCTCATTTTATATGTTAATGAATCAAGCCACATGCTAAATGGGCATTTGGTACATTATTTAATTTCCTAGGACACAGTAAGAAAAAATGTTTTGTAAGTTCTGCCATAAGAAGGATAGATTTAGGATTTGTCCACAGGGGTTACTTAAATACTCTGCCATGATTCATGACTAGAAGATTGGTAGCCACTGTATTAATAAATAAACTGCTGCCCAAATCTAAAATAATTCAGGAAAACTTAATTACAAGTTACCAGGCCTTCTTTTCCAGCATTTCTAGGCTCAGAAATTTCTCTAGCAGTTAGACAACACTATGTGATTCTTTTTCATAGCAAAAATATATATTATTTATTATAATTTAATCTCTTAGCAACTGTTTATTCAGATCTCATTTATCTACTTTTTACCACATTCATTTTCAAACCTAAGCATTATACATGGTTTTTAGCTAAACATAAACCAGCACACCCTCTACATATCATACCTTCATTAGCACTGCTGCTAAACATGTAAAAACATGACAGACATTATGAAACACTCAGAGATTCCAACTTCAGGCAAGGTATTCTTGGGTTAAAACTGGCATCAACACTAACAGAAAATTATTCTCACAAAACTTGATAGAGATGGTTATCAACAGCAGTGAAGAAGAACAAAAAGTTAGCTTGAAAAGTTTAGAACAAGGTTAGTTTTGTCTGCATGGGCCATGGAACAGTTTCATTTTCCAATGGGTTACTCCCTTTTTTCTTAATTATTTCTGTTTATTGGTATGCCATGTGTTTAGAAAACTGATCCTGTACCCAAGACACCTCTGGAATTTTGTCACCTACTTAAGTGAAAGCAGTTACAGCATTTTACAAAGATGCCTTTAATTTATGGATGTTGATTATTCTGCCCAGATATTGTACTGCCCCCTTCATGAATGGGGAACACTGCATTTGGATTGAAAATATGCACCAGATGCACTTACAGTTACAAGGCTGATAAAATTCATTTTTGTGCAAAATATGGAACAGATAATAGCTCATGTTCAGGAAAAAAACAAAACAAACACCATCTTTTGCTAATTTCAGGTTTTGACACCACCTAGTTACAACCAGGTAACATAAAAAACCCAAAAAATTTTTAAGTTGGATCTACTATTTTGAGAACAGTTTTTAAGGCCTTATTTGATTTTTTTTGCAATGCAATCACTACTGATGCTTTTCCTCAAGTGCAACTGAGTTAGGATTTAGCCCTCCCTGAATATACAGAGGTTGAACGCTACAGAGATCACACCTTTTCTTCCAGTTGCTTTCATTTCATCTGTGTATTAAATCATTATACCAGCTCAATGTGGAGTGTGACCATAGTGCACAAACTCTTTCTTTTTATCATAGCTGTAACTACTAGCCCACCATATTTTTCTTTCTTTTGTGCAGAACAATGCTCCACCAAATTTATCTCTACATTCATGCAACACATTCTCCCACCTTATTATTAAATATGCATAAAACAAAGCCAGCAGGACTGGGTGTTTGGTTTAAGAAGAGTTTGAAAGTTACTGCATGAGAATACTAAACACAGAGTGGAAAATCATAATGTTCCAATCATTCCAGACAATACTTCAGTGTTTAAATACTGTTTTTAACAGAAATACTACTTACATTTAAATTAAAAAATAAAAGTGTGCATTTAAATGATAACTATTGACAAGAACAAGAAGCTCATGATTACTGTATTCTGGTCAACCTTGTATGAATTCTTTCTCAACTGGAGCTGATGACCACCTTCTGTTAACGCTGTTATAAACAGAGACATTTTATAAACATAGCTAGAGTGACCTTAGGCTGCTATGGGAGTATACAAACTAAGAGGACAGAAGACACACTTTTATTCCCCTCACTTTTATTTTTCCTGTTTACCCCAAGCTGGACTAAATTTACCAAAATTTGTCATGGGGTCTGTGTGACTAATGACAAGAAAATTTGACTGTTGGCTAGTTCAGTGTCTTCCGTGCAGGCAGTAGTTCTGCCACCCTGTGTGTATGAAGAATAAATTTTGCTCTTCTGTTTATGTGACCTGCAAAGAAAATGGTGGCAAGTGGCTAGAATTAGAGTGCAGGCATTCATTTGCCATTTTCAGAAGAAATCTGTGTAGGCAGCCTCTAATATGCCTCATCAAATTTAGATGGATGAATGGGTCATCTTGGCACTCACTGACATTATGTACTATATAATCATGCATGAAACAATGAAGTTGTTTAGTCATGCTTTTTCAGTTACCAAAATGCTTCTACAGGTACAGATTAGAGAAGGAAGCCCTTAAAAGTCTCACAAGGGAATTTCTCATAATGACAAATGTGCATCTTGAGACCTCACTCAGAGACAGCTTTGATAAACAGCTTGATCGAATAATTTGTGTCTCTCCAAGAAGATTTAAGAAGTCAAACGCACAAAAGTCACTATTTATCTGCAATGATAAAACATTATATTATCCACAGATCTCTTAATGGCAGACTTGCTGCAGTCAGCTGAGGCAACAGACTTAGGAGAGCCCAGGGCCCAATCCATCAAGGTGCCAACCACTTCATGCACAAAGAGCACCATTGGTTCTAGCAGACACCGAAAGGACTGAAAATACCATCTTTGCCAGAGGCTTGAATAGCTTAGAGTAAGGTACTTAAACAGACCAGTAGACCCATAACAGTAACAGAAAACCAACTGCATCTGAAGGATCATATGAAATCACAGAATCACAGAATGTAAGGGGTTGGAAGGAACCTCAAAACATTATCTAGTCCAACCCCCCTGACAGAGCAGTATCACCTATACCAGATCACACAGGAATGCATCCAGGTGGGTTTTGAGTATCTCCAGAGGTGTCTCCACAGCCCCCCCCCCCTAGGGAGCTTGTTCCAGTGTTTCCCCACCCTCACAGTGAAAATTTTTACCTCGTGTTTGCATGGAACTTCCTCAACTTCCAGCCATTGCCCCTTGTCCCGTCTTTGGACATCACCAAGAGCCTGGCTCCATCCTCTTGGCACTCATCCTTTACATATTTATAAACATTCATGGAGCCACCCATTACTTTCCTCTTGTCCAAGCTATAGAGACCCAGCTCCATCAGTCTCTCCTCATAAGGGAGATGTTCCACTCCCTCGATCATCAGCTGCAGTCCATGTGGGTATGCAGTTCCAATGGGAAGACATATTAAGATCCCAAAGCCAAATGAACTCTTTTAACAGTTCTGTGACTCAAGTTATTTTAAAACAGTCTTTAAAATGAAGCCACTTTAAAATAAAACTTTTGGAATAAAAATCACATAATTGCAAACTGTAATTAACACATTCAAATGTGATATAAAGTTCCTAAAAATATTCCATTAACAATACATCTTCAATATCCCAAGCACCCTGCCCCACATACCTTTGGTACTTAGATGTCCCACTTTGGCCCTAGACTAAGGCATCTGATACCAACATTTGCAAATTAATGTATTATTTAACAGACAAGTAATTGAATTCAAATGAGTACAGTGCCCAGAGTTTTCACACAGGCTAATACCTAATACCACTTACAGACTGGGCAATTAGTGTTGAAGAAAAATGCAATTAAAGAGGTAAAAGAATCACAAAAATATGAAACTGCATATTTCAAATGTGTACAGCCAGATACTCATTCATTATTTTCCTGAATCAATCAGCAATTTTTGAAAGTTTTTAAAACCATGCAGAGTTTTCATTGCTGATGTAGTTTATTATGGTTAGAAATAAGGACTGGTGAAAATTGCTTGGCTGTGTATCTGGAAACTTGTCCTGAAACATGTCTCACCTGTGCCCCACAGCTGGTGAAGTCAGAAGCATATGGTGGACAAATTATCATAGGATCTCCAGCTCCTTTTCCCCAGAAACACAACTGTGATAACTAGAAAGATATATAAAGAAGTAAATCAGGTCAGCATGATCATCTTAGGCACTAACATAGTACTTCCTAGAAACTTCACAAGATGGTACAGTTTTTCTTAAAGAGCAGTGAGAGCATCTCTGCTTTTTGTTCGGGCAGCTTGAGACATTCCAAAATAAATCAGTGATCTGCCATTGGTTACAATCATAATTTTTACTTTAGAAACCCAAAACACAGCTATTCACCAGTAGTTCTAATCAGATTAATTTTAGAGGAATTTTAAATGTATCTCTTTGATCACCCCAAAATAAGGAGGTTTTGTATAGATCTGAGGAGTCAGAGACAAGCGTTCCTTCTCTACCTAATGGTAAAAATATTCTTTGATAGTTTAATCTCTCTCAATCAATCCATACAATGTGTTCAAGATTTTTTTACAGTTACTACAGAACATAAAAGTACTACTTCGTTTAAAAAGTTGATCAGGATGAATTGCCTGTTGTCCACAGCACAGTAAAGATGATCATCTTGCTCTGTCCCTTATGAATTTGTTTGCCCTCGGCTAGCCCTCAAAGTACTCCACCTCACACCTTCTTCTTCAAAGCACAAACGTCCACAGACACATTCATTTCAATAAGCATCTTCTCCTCCTAGTTCCTTTTCCCATATCAGGGTTGCTGGGGAGGACTGAAACAATGCTGCATCCTTATTAGATAGCACAAGATCACTGTGGACAGATGCTCAGTTTAGGCTGAAAATAAACAACATGTTTGAGGCACTGCAAGCAGGAGCAGTACTGAGATTCCTCCCTTTCAGGAGCATATCCTTCCAAAGCAAGTGGGACTGCGCACTTGGTGAAAGTAAACCTGTGCTCTGAGCACTTCCTTAACGTTAGCTAATGGTCGTCACTTGGCAAGCCAAAGCTTTTCAGCGTTTAGGCTTTCTCCATACAGATGAGGGCACTGATGCAGGTATGCTTGCATGCTTTCTGCTCACTGTGCTGTAAAACATAAACTAAATGAGAGGCAAGAGAAAAGAGCCACCGCCGCCAGTAAATTCAAGTGTTACCACTTTGCTCACTCCCCTTCCCTTCAGTCATGACCCTTAGGTATGCCAGGTTACGGCTTTGCTAAAGAGGCCCCTTATTTTCAAAGAAGTCAGCCCTGCAAAGGGCTGTGCACATGGAACATGCATTTCAAGCCCTGCAAAGAGTTAATCCTTCTTTCGGGAAGCTTTCAGAGGACTCGGAGGGCACAAAGCCAATAGTAAACCACCCCCCTGAAACCTCCAAACCCTTAAGATTATGTCGAAGCAACTTCAAGCAACCTTGGTCCAATGTCAGCAGAAGGCATCAACTGCAATCTCTGGCCTGCCTGACAATGGAAGTGTGGGCATACCTGCTTCTGCACCACGTGTGTACGTGCGCGTGTTCGTACAGCCTGCATTCCTCAGCTGTGCTGAGGTTCCAGAGGCAAGGACATTTTTGGCACCTCTCTGCTTTTAAGGATGGCCACCACAGGAGCAGATACCATCGCGTGAATCCCAGCTCTCTGACTTTGCTGGGCTGCCCTCTCCAAGTCACACCATGGTAAGCCCAAGGAGCATTGTCACTTTCCCCACACACTAAAGAGGGGGGAAAAAAACAAAACACCACCACCAAACCCAACCGAAATATACTCATGGGCAACACTGAACTTCCTGCCCACCTCTTTGCCAGGCAAGTACACGCCTGCCCTCAGAGGACACTGCACCCCATTCCACCACCCCACAACCCACCGCCTAGCACAGGACTCCCCACGCCACAGGCCACCCCGCACACACACACTGCCGGGCTGCGGGGTGCAAGGGAGGGTCACCCCTAGCTGAGGGGCGTCGCGTCGCCCCCCCGCTGTCCCCCAAAGTGAGATGGCGGCCGCCCCGCTCACGCCGGCGGGCGGAGCGCGCGGCTGTGGACAAACTTGGTGCAGCAGCCAGCCTGTGTCAGCACAACTTCGGCAGCGGCAGCAGCAGGAGGAGGAGGAGAGGCAGCGGGGCCGGCGGGAGGCGGCCGCGGGGACGGAACAGCAAATGCTATTCAGCCCGAGCAGTTTCAAGCCGCCCATGCTGGGGAATTACTGTAGTCTAGCTACGGCTCTTAGCGCTGGCTGTGTGTATGTGTGTGTGTGCGTGTGTGTGTGTGTGCGTGAGTGTGTGCGTGCGCCGGGCGGGCGGGGGAACCGGGCGGCAGCGCGGAGTTGCTGCACCGTAGCCCCGCGCCCGCCTGAGGAGAGGGGTGGCGGGAAAGGGTTTGGGGGGGTGGGGGTGGGGGGGCAGGGGGCGCCCAACTTTCCTCCGAAAACTCCTTCCTTGTGCCCCCTCGGTAGAACTCATCCAATTTAAAATAATAATCATAATAAATATTTTTTTCCTTTTTTCTTTTTTTTTTTAAAGAGCCAAACGTGTTTTCGGGCAGACTGACAGCCGGGGTCAAGAAACAGCTGCTGGAGTTAATGTTTCTTCCTCCCACTCCGTCTGATGGCGGTGCCCTGCCAAGACGAAGTGGGAGCGGGAGCGCGGCTCCTGCCTACCCGGGTTTGGGGGGGCAGGCAGTAGCGACGGCAGACTGGCACATGCCGGCCGGGCCGCGGTCAGGGTCGTGCCGGGGGAGGCAGAAGGTGTCAAGGAGCAGCGATAGGTGGGGGGCGATCTCCTTCCTCTGTTTTGGGTTTTTTTGGTTTTGGTTTTGGGTTTTGTTTTTGGTTGTTTTTTTTTTAATTATTATTATTATTATTATTATTATTATTTCCCCCCTCTTCTCTCTCCTCCAGGAACCTGGCAGGCGCAGGGAAGGCACTGCGTCTGCTGGCAAGGGCTGATTCACGCTGCAGATCGCTGCCCAGAGAGGGCTGCTGGGCACCCATCCCTCCCTCCGGCGCCGGGCCCCAGCCACCGAGTTGCGGCCGGATCGCCGGTCTGCCCCGCTGCCAAGTACGGGGCTGACACCCTGCCCCGGGCTGACCCCCCGCTGTCCACCGGCCCTCGGCGGGACAGGTGTCGGCAGAACTCCTTCCCTGCCGGGCAGTGAGTTCCCCTTGGGGTCTGTCCTTACCCGCAGGCCTGCCCAGGGTGTGGGGCTCGGCGGCGCTTCAACGACCTAGATGCTTCATCTCCAGCATCACCTGGCATGAGCGCTGCCTGCATGGTGCCCCGGGACACAAAGACAGCCACCGGGGGCTCCTGCACTAGGCAGTGGGTGAAGTCTGCCTGATCCTGGTGGACCTGGAGGTGTTTGGCAGCAGATGGGCCACTGTGCTGGCCCTCCTTGAAAACACAGCATTTTGGGTTCCAAAAGTAATTTTCTGGACGCATAGTAAGAGGCCCATTTTTAATTTAAAATTCCATTGCCCAGCAATTCCCACTGACCCAGCTGCTCAACATCTTTCCAAGACCAGACTCCTAGGGAGGGAGGGATGGATGGACCTACCTTTGAGCACCCCTTTTTAAGGAAGTTGGGCAGTACTTCATGTTGGGGAGCAGTAGCATCACGTTGCTCTTGTTTTTGCCACGAAAGACGAAGCTGCCCCTGTGCTCTCATCTTATGCATGTCAGATCAACCCCGCTATCAGCAGTGTTACAGCTGCCGTTAACTGCAGTATCTTGATACTTCATCACCACATCAGCCTCCACTTAATGTCATGACATATTTTACTGTGTTGTGACACAGCTTCATCATGTGAAGATGTGGTGTCGACTGTTAACAGTTTTGTATCTTAGGAATATTTATGCATTCATCATTGCCACAGAGATGTCTTTTCATAAATAAAATAAATGCAGCATGAGTACTATTGACATCCTGCAAACGTGGCTTGCAAGAGACTCATTAAAACCAGAGCTGTCCAGTAAGCCCTGCTGCCTCCTGGCAAGCTGGCCTATTTCATTTCTTCTTTAATTCCCTGTCCAGGATGGTTCACTATTCCAGCCTATCGCTTTATATCATTCTATGAACTCCACTCCGTCTGCTGCTTTTTCCAGGCTGGTCCACTTTGCTCTTTCAGCTGCATTCTCCACACAGCTCGCTGCCCAACTCCGCTACTTGCTACTAATTAATGTCTGATTTTTTCACTACCTAAAAAAGATAGCACTTTGATTAGACACACACACATAGACCAACATTAACTCTTATTTTTCTGAAGAATAAATGACATGAAATCCAGAGGCTGAAGTATGGGTTCCAAATTCCCAGTGAGTTCAGGGTTTCACATATGGTACCCAGAGCTATGTACCTTTAACACTCGCTCATCAAACAGATGGGCACCCATTACCCTAATTTGGCTTTTCTGTATCAGATTCAGACTCACCCATTGCCCTAGTTCAGATTCACCCATTACCATAATTCAGCTTTTTGTTCAGTTCTGTAATTCAGATGAAACATCTATACATATTTTGTTTGTATTAAACAAGGGCTTCTCTGAGCCAAATCCTTCTATGCTACCTATGCAAAACTGAATTTTCTTTCTTCCTTTTTGAAAAAAAAAAAATAACTCTACAATCTCCAAAGAGTTGACATTCTTGCTGTTTAGAGACTTATTTCAAGAACTGAAGATGCAGTTCCTAAGAATTAGTTCCTTAGCTTTTTCAGCCATCTTTTTTTCATGCAAGTAGCTTCCAAGTGTTAGATGCTCTGTGTCCAACTTTTTCTCGTGCACAAATAACATGTGGATTGGAACAATACCTGGATTAAGGCAAGAAAGAGTTTGGTCCAGAAGCTCTAAGAAGCTCTCCAAGAAGATCTCCAGAGATCGTGAAGATGATGAAAAGAAACCATCCACTTCTAAGCCTTAGTGCCACAGCAGGGTGATCTAGCACATAAAACAAAACCAAAACCACACAAACAAACAAAACACCTGAGTTTGGGAATTGGGAGCTGGGAATTGAGAGTGTTGTCAGTCTCAGGCTGAGGAGTCAGAAGCTTTGTCATGTGCTGTTTCAGTTGCACATTTAGAGGAGTTCTTTGCAACAGCTTTTTGACAAAGCTGGAAGAAGTCAGGTGTCCTATAGGATTGTGCAGGAATCTCCATTTGCAGAGTAAGAAGGATATATATATGAGGAACTAGTACTTGAAGCCAAAGAATTTCTCACACTACGTCTTTGGAAAATAGCTCAGCACAACTGAAAAGTTACAAGGGAGCACAGAACCCTTTTCAAGCCTTTGCTTTAGAGGTTTTTGGACCTCATAACTGAAAATCAGTCACTGTAAGATACTGTTTACAAAAGACATGTGATCTTGTTGATGCACCAGCAAGGGCCAGGCAGCATTTTGGACAGTAAGGTCTCCATAAGGATCACTCTGTCCTTATTTGCTACACCGATGCTGATTTCATGGTATGTGGCAGGCAAAAAAAAATTAAGAGCTTCTGTTCCCACTGTTTGATACATAAGGACAGTGGAACAGTCACTGAAAATCAAAGTTTACAAATTCACTACCAGTGAAAGAAAACATTTTATCAAACCACATGATATTAGATGAGGGAACACACATTGCCACAATAGATAATTGGAGTCAAGTAGCTCCCAAGCTGCAAAAGAAAGCAATGTTTTGTACGAGTAGCAAGAGCATTCAAAACCATAACAGATAAAACTGAAACAAACATATACAGAAGGAGATATATAACCTCAAGTTCCAGATCATCACTCAATCTGAGAATAAACAAGATATGAGGCAGATTACCACACATCTTTACTGACAGCTCCTTGAACTTTTATTTGAAACATCTGATTCTAGCAAGTACTGAAACAGATTAAAGAACCACAGAGAAGAAGAGATCTAATCCCTAAATGATACACCTATGTTTGTTTTGAACTAAGAAGAAATTGCAAATTAATGAGTTGTTTCAAACTGTGTGGTCACTTTCATCTGCTGGAAAATACCTACTGTGGAGACATGCTCTTTCAATTATATTTGTTGGTGCACGTGACTTGGGTTTCTCAAGCTGAGAGACTAGTATTAACCCACTTCACATCCACCAAAACATTTATTCATATAGCAGATTCTCGGTTTACAAACTTGGCTCTTACTTTGATGGGTAGGAAGTCATTCATCTCTGTGTCAGGACAGTAATAACAGTCTCACTTCCACTGTGACACCTTGTTAGGCCAGATGGCCTTGGGATATGAATACATGGACCAGTCACTTCAGGGGTGAGTTAGGGCACGAATTTGCAACAGTCAGCTCCTATGGTGGAGCATGGACTGCATACATGCCTAAAATGAGGGTTAAGACTACCTTGAATTACCTCACTTTTGTCTCTGAGTAGGAATGTGCACACAAGCTGTTACCATGGAGAGGGCAGCACACTTTAAATTCAGTGTTTCACTTTAGCCTGTGATCAGGGCCAGGATGAGGTTTTTCCACCCCACTGAAATGTCTGCCTACCACACCTTACTTCAGGCTGCTGGCAGAGGCCATGAGAAACCTGCTTTCATTCCTTCTGCTGCAGGACAGAGCAAATAGCCACAGGGACATCAACCCATTGAACTGGGCAAGCAAAGCCATGGTAGCCAAGTGCCCGCCTGCTGCTGAGTATGGTCGAACAACACATCAGCTATTGTGGTCTGCAGCCTGCATCTTGCAGGCCATTGTTGGCGCAATCATCAACATTGTTTGTTAAAGGCCTCTGTACAACTTGTTGCCTCTCCCATCCTGTGGTTGGCCATCCATCAGCGTAGCTAATCAAGCCCAACACAGCTTGTCTTGCTTCTTCACTCTTATGTCTACAGCATTACAAGGGAGCAGCCAAGAGTATCTTTCTAATTTCTACTCATCTTTACATCATATGAAAAACAACAACAGAGGAGTGAAAGCAACTAATCCCAACAGGATGTTTTGCAGTGTATCTGACTGCTGCTTGTATTTACCCCGATGCAGACAAGAGAAAAGTGCTTTTAGCACTCTTAAATATGCAGCCTGTGAAGATCACTGTTCCAGGGCACAAAGTTACTGCCTATCAAATCCAGTTAGTCATTGCTGGGATTTTGCTTTGATTATGAAGGGTGACAGGGCTAGTCACCTTTTGTCGTTCCACTAAACCGGTGCTGTGTGCTCCATGCTCTGGTAGATTTCCACCAACTCAGAGATTGCTCTAAAGCTTGTAGGAGGCTTGTCTCCTACTGGCCTTGGATCTGTATTTTCATCCAGAAGTTGAAGTTTCTTCAGTGCACTTGGACACTAATTATTCATCAATGTGGACTGTTACAGCCAAGAAGTCACAGCTGGTTGTTATGTGTTATATCTTTCTGTTTTCCTGAGGCTGGCTCCAAGAAGAGATGGGCAAAAGTGGCGGAGTAATTGTGCTGAGTGAATGAATGGAGACGGTTTTAAAACCACCTAAGGAACTTAGGCACTGTACAACACCACCACATGTATTTCTCCAGCGTTTCAAGCAGCCCTCCTCATTGCCAGCCCTTGTTCCCGTACCGCCCGCTGCATTGTGCGGGCACAGCTGTTTCTTTGGCTGTGGGCGGCCCAGAGGTGGGAAGAAGCAGCTGGAGGGGTGGGAGAGCTGCTTACGCTGGCTTCAGC
Organism: Colaptes auratus; assembly: GCA_015227895.2. Taxonomy (NCBI): domain Eukaryota; kingdom Metazoa; phylum Chordata; class Aves; order Piciformes; family Picidae; genus Colaptes; species Colaptes auratus. Next base: position 4,100,977 of record CM026897.1, on the reverse strand, counting down.
AGCTGTCACTGAAGATCCGCCGAAGGTGCTCAGGAGGCAAGACCCTCTGGTTTTCAGGTCACATCCAAGTCACCCAAGTATTTTCTTCTGAGCTTTCAGTAAGCTATAGCTGTAGCGCTCCAGATACCATTGTATGGTCATTACTGGTAAATATTGGCTTATTCATGGTGACTGCAATGTATTAGTTTTCATTAGAAACATCACATAAACTGGAAGCACTGAAAAACAGCAACAGCAGCAATTATGCATGTGATCATCACAGAGAGTTTGAAAATCATGCTTCAATAAAGCCTGAGTAGAGAGAAAGCAAATTCTTCCACATGAATATGATTTGCTTTTGCATTTACCAAGTGATGGCAATTATCAGTGGCATTAAAATATATCATGTTGATATTTTTCACATAATTTTATGACAGAAAGGGTTCTGAATTATAAACAACATCTTCTACTAATCTGGAAAACATCATCATACTCTAGATGACAGGGTTCTGGAAAAATCCTAGAAAATAGGAACCTGTCCCTCAAATTGTTAAAAAATCTTCTGAGAAGCTTCCAATCCCAGTCTCTGTCATCTACAGTAAAAAAAAATGTATATCTATAGATATTAACTAATAAGAGTTCCTTTTAATATTTGATCTAGAGAAAGTGCTTAAGGGACTTTCAGAAGACAAAGAATAGAATAGAATAGAATAGAATAGAATAGAATAGAATAGAATAGAATAGAATAGAATAGAATAGAATAGAATAGACCCGGTTGGAAAAGACCTTCAAGATCATCACGTCCAACCTATCAACCAATCCAACCCACCCAAACAACTAGAGCATGGCACCAAGCACCCCATCAAGTCTCCTCCTGAACACCTCCAATGATGGTGACTCCACCACCTCCACAGGCAGCCCATTCTAATGGGCAATCACTCTCTCTGTATAGAACTTCTTCCTAACATCCAGCCTAAACCTCCCCCAGTGCAGCCTGAGACTGTGTCCTCTTGTTCTGGTGCTGCCTGCCTGGGAGAAGAGACCACCCTCCGCCTGTCTACAACCTCCCTTCAGTAGACAGCAATAAGGTCACCCCTCAGTCTCCTCTTCTCCAGGCTAAGCAACCCCAGCTCCCTCAGCCTCTCTTCATAGGGCTTGTGTTCCAAACCCCTCACCAACTTTGTTGCCCTTCTCTGGACATGCTCCAGCAAGTCAACATCCTTCCTAAACGGAGGGGCCCAGAACTGGACACAGGACTCGAGGTGCGGCCTAACCAGTGCAGTGTACAGGGGCAGAATGACCTCCCTGCTCCTGCTGGCCACACTGTCTCTGATGCAGGCCAGGATGCCATTGGCCCTCTTGGCTGCCTGGGCACACTGCAGGCTCATGTTCAGCCTACCATCGACCAGTACTCCCAGGTCCCTCTCTGCCTGGCCACTCTCCAGCCACTCTGACCCCAGCCTGTGGCCAATGTGCAGAACCTGGCACTTGGATTCTCGTGCAGCTGATGATTCAATGGAATCAAAATATGCCTTTTTTTTTCTTCACAAACATCTGGTAGAAAATCTGCTTTCACAAAATGCTGAAAAGCCCTCCTGAATCCCCCCCAAATTTTTCCTAATAGCTTCTCTAAAATATCTGTGGAGCTCCAGTAATCCAGGGAATTTTAATGTTATTTAATAGCAGAATCTCTCAAAATTTTCATTATTTCCACAAAACTGGGCCTTATTTTAACAAGCATTTCAGAAACCACTTTTCAGTCCCTTGTTCAGCCTATTGTTTTAATATATTTTTCAGCAGGGTCCTTGATGACTTCTGGTTTCAGCTGTGCTGTGCATTTCAGCAGTTCAGTGCATTTCTACCTTTTACTGTATTATTTTCCAGATTTGGTTTAGATCTATATTAGTCTAGGGCTTAAGCAGACACTTAAGTCCCAATCCTTTATAAAGCCCATACATCAGCTCACTGCTATGCTGCTAGTCTTGAAAAAGCCAGATGGCTTCTGTGTGCAAAGGAGCTCAAGTGTAGGTGTAAAATGTCTCACACTTGAAACCTCTACTTGAAACTCAACAGTGAGCACTGATGCATGGCAGGAACTGCATGACTGTGAGACTCATGCCCAAAGCCAGGTTTGACTATGGAGTGCAGGACAGCAACCAGTCAATGCAACCCCAAATGCCAGGATGAACACTTCAGCCCATCATGGGGGAATATCTCATTACTCCTTTTGTTTGTGGCCAATGTGTTTGTGCTTCAATGAAATGTGTGCTCAACATTTTCCCCTTTGCCACAGTAATCTGCAGAAAATGGGCAAGAGCTGGCTACTTAGCACTGAAATAAAGTATTTGTGGAAGAAAGGCTTCCAAGAAGGAGTTTACACACCTATTTATCTTATCTAGACCTCTCTCCTTCCTGATTGCATCCCAGACAATCTCCCATGTCTCAGTCTGGTTCCCCTGAGCAAGTGTCTTCTTGTAAGCTTGCCAAGTTTACTTGATCTCCTCTTTTAGCCAGCCCTTTCTTTTCTTGCTTCTAGACCCCTTGCAAGTTAGCTGGAGAGGAGGATTTGTCTTTTTTCAGTTGGGATGGCACAGGCTTGCAACCCTTCTTTTGAGGTCATTAGATTAGAAATAATGTGAATTTGCTACAAGACTCCATGTGTTTGTTACAACAGAAGTTCAGCTCAAAGTCCTACAAGTGGAACAGCTGGGGATATTCATAGGAGCATTACAGCAGGGACAAGGAGATAGGTGAAGCCATCTACTCAATATCTTACAATTCAGTACAGAAAAAAAGTAGGGGGGTTAACAGGAAGAGCTGAAAGTCGCAGTGCGTGATCAAAACTGCAAGTTAATTGGCATAGCAGGCACTTGCTCAAGTAATTTACATGACTGGAATATTAATATGAAAGGGTATAACTTGCTCTGACAGGGTGGGGAGGGCAAAAGAGAGGTAATGTTTCTTTCATACCAAGATTATGCAAGAATTGTTCCAAGGTCTCCAGGGTGGGAAAGAAGATCGATGGGTTCTAAGTTTGTGGGTGAAACTAACAGAGGAAAAAAATGAGGGCACTGTGACAGCATAGGCTTTTGTATGCCACTGAAGCGGGAAGATTAAGTGAATGATGCTTTTGTAAACTGACAGAATTGTGTGAAAGCACTGGACTTGGTGAAATGCAGAAATTTAATGGCTTTGGACATCTGGTAGGAAACCAGAAAAATAGGATATGAACCAGCACGTTCTAGCAAAAAACAGTTTTAATCAATTGTGGAAAAGAAAACCACCCCACATGCTCTTCTAGATTTTATTCAAGCCAGCCATTGGGACTGTTTGAGAATGTGAAGGTGTAAAGCAGCTTGGGTGAGACTGACCATGATATACCAGAGTTCCTAGTCCTCAATTTGGGAAGGCAAAACAAAACTAAGAGACATCCATAAGTTGTTACTCAATAAATACACACAATTGGAAAGATTTTCTGGGAAATGAGATCATAGTATCATAGTATCAGTCAGGGTTGGAAGGGACCACAAGGATCATCTAGTTCCAACCCCCCTGCCATGGGCAGGGACACCCCACACTAGATCAGGCTGGCCAGAACCTCATCCAGCCTGGTCTTAAACACCTCCAGGCATGGGGCCCCAACCATGTCCCTGGACAACCCATTCCAGGGCTTCACCACTCTCATGGGGAAGAACCTCCTCCTCATGTCCAGCCTGAATCTCCCCACCTCCAGCTTCATTTCATTCCCCCTAGTCCTATCACTACCTGAGAGCCTGAGAAGTCCCTCCCCAGCCTTCTTGGAGGCCCCCTTCAGATACTGGAAGGCCACAATGAGGTCACCTCGGAGCCTTCTCTTCTCCAGACTGAACAGCCCCAACTCCTTCAGTCTGTCCTCACAGGAGAGGTGCTCCAGCCCTCTGATCATCCTCGTGGCCCTTCTCTGGACACGTTGCAGTACCTCCATATCCCTCTTGTAATAGATGGAGATATCCAACAGATTTGACAGTTCCTTTACAACCTTATAGTAAAGGCAGAAGTGTAAACTCATCCAATGCAGAAGGCCACTAAGACATGAAGGTAGCTAAACCAGGAGTGTTTCAAAGACGTAAAACACAAGAATACAGTATAGGAAGTTGGAAACAAATAACAAAGGGTATAAAACCAAGGGGATGAATTAAAAGGGCCATGACAAAAAATGAAATACAAGTAATAAGAAAGATAAATCAGAGGAGGAGGGTATTCTGAAGGTGTTGTAGTAGTGAGAAGAAAATCAAAGAAAGTTGGTTTACTTCTCAAAAGGAAGAAAAAGATACTGATACTAAAAGAGCTCTTAAAAAAAATCTATCAACAGCAACAAAAGCCATGATCAGACAACAAAAGTATTCAACACCAAAGATAAAGGCATAAGAACTGAAACTACAACTTGGAGGGGAAAAAAAACCAACAACTTGGATACCTGAACAACATCAGGTATATTTAAATGGGTTGAATCTGGTGAAATTCAGCCTGGATATTACTTAGAGATCTAGCCATGGCAGTTGCAGCATTACCACTAGTTATTTCTGAAAGTGCATGAAGGGTGGTTGAGGTCCCAGACTGCTGAAAAGGGACAAAAAGGTGAGAGAGGAAAACTCGTAAAAGATCAGTCTTCTTAACTTCAGTTGTGGACCAATTAATTAAACTATTTGTGGAGTTCTGAAGGAAAAAGAAAGAAGAATAAAAAAGATAAGTAGCAACCAAGATAAATTTGTCAAGAGCAAATAATGTCAAACCAGTGTAATTTTTTTTTCCTGTGATAGAGTAACAGGCATCAAGAATAATAATAAGAGATTCATTATGAAAGTGGAAACATATCAAATGGAGTTCCATATTGGGAATCTTTTCTGCTCCAATACCATTTAGTAGTGTTAGTAATGACTGAGACAATAGACTAGGAAAGGTATCTGTCATCCAAAGGTCACAGTAAGTGGAAGGCAGCCACAGTCATGTTCAGGTAGAGGACAATAATTCAAAATTTTGTTGAAAAATCAGAAAAATGCTGAAAAACAGATGGAAATTCAGTGTGGATAGTTGCAAAATTTCACTCTAAGGAAGTAGTGATCAGCTGCAAAGGTTAAGGACAGACTTTGCGCTGCAGAAACAAAAGACTAGAGTCCTAGTATACCAAAGTTTAACAAGACTCAAAACCTGGTAGCAGGCTGTTGCAAGAAGAGGTTGATGTTATTCAGGGATAGTTGTGAGTGTCATCAGCAAAACTTGTAAAGTAATCCCTCTGATTTACCTGGTGCTGAAAGGCCTCTTCTGATACACCCCTACATAAGATCCACAATTTGACAACAATCTACAGAGAGACAAGAGATGAGCAGGAGAATCAGGGCTAGAAAAGTTCATCTGTGAGGGAAGAGTGAATGAAATGGGGTTGGGTAGTCTACACAGAGGAAGAGAGAGAGAAGCATGGTACTAGACTTCAAATACCCCAAAAATAGCTATGAAAGAGACAACACATTTTTGTCTGTGTTTGCTGGTGGATCAAATTGCAGTTAGGAAGATAGAGGTTAGGAATTAAGAATTTTTTTCTAACAGAAAGGCTAGAGAAACACTGAAATAGATAGCCTAGGGTGGCATCTTCATCACAGGAGTTTTCTAGGATGAATTAGACAGACCACATATGCAGAATTATGTGTCTGGAACTGAATCTTCACTGAGGCAGTGGCACTGACTAGGAGATATTCTAAATACTTCCTATGCCTTGTCTGATTCAACATCTTTAAATCATTGTGGGAGAGGTGTGGTCAGTGATTTCAATTTGTCATTTTGCTTTGAGTTTAATATAACTGTAAAATACTGTAGTAACTGGGGCTACTGCAAACCCTCTGCAAGAGTGCTGCAAGTTAAAATTTTGCAAGTTGCATACTCCTTTCCCCACCCCCTGCATAGAGGCTTTAATAAATTTACCTGGACAAATGCAGCAATTTTATTCAGTCTGGTTATATTAGTCTCATGTGAGTGCCACAGATCTCTACATCTCCTTCTCATTGGCTGTGGTACATATATTAATGAATAAAAAAATTGATGAGCTTTAGGCCTTCCTCTTTGCTTCCCTTCCCCCCTCTCCCATCAACAACCCAAGTGATGAGCTCATAGAAACTTTACTGAGAAGGAGAAACCTTCGCGTAAGTAACTGCCAGTCTGTTGGTGAGGACAGAAACATATGCATAGGCTGGGGAGCTGCCTGCAGTGCTGAAAAGAAAAATAACCAGGTGCAGGGAAATCACTAAAGGACAAAAGCATGCTTGCTGCTAAGAAATTTAATTTTTAATGTTTGTTATTTGTGACACTTCACCGAGGTTCAATGGTTGCCAGTATTACAATGCATTTAGTCACTGGTGTCTACAAAACAACATATGACTTAAATTACATGTGCAAAGGCGTAAGCCACAAATATTTAGTCTGTTGCCTTTCTTGAATCAGGTAGCAGCTAAAGTTTATAATTCTGCAAGTTTTGCCTGTGAGGAGAGAAACAGATGCAGGAGCTGGCAGCTCCAACATGATCCAGTTTATTTACCAGAAGTGTACACAAGATGAATGAGAAAAAGGGATTGTTTCTTCACTTTTCCTTCACAGTGCTCCGTAAGTATCTGACACTGTGCCTGGTGCATCCTTGCTTGTAGCTTCCCTGCTTTTTGCCCACAGCATTCAGAGGCATGAAAACAAAAATCAGAGATTTCTAATTCAGATAATACCCAGCCACCCTCCATACCCCACTGTGTTGTAAGTACACAGTATAGCCTGATGACATACCTGCGTTCTTCATAGTGGCCTCTATTGTTTAAATTACTTGATTGCACAACAGCAGCCAGGCAATTTTAACAGCTTCTTCACATTTGCACTATGTGGAAGATGCCTCTTAAACTGATAGGTTTTAGCTATGCTTAAATGAACTGGTAACACCATGTGTTGCTGGTACTTAGATGCATCTAAGAATGATTCACAACAACCATGAAAAAAGTGTTGGGAATTGTGGGGGTTCAGGCAAATATACCTGCACTGTTCACCCTGGGCCTGATCCAAATCTCATGGAAGCCTGTGAAAGGATCCCCACTGATGTCAGTGGGCTTTGGATCAGGACCAAGGCTACTCCAGCCTTTACTCAGATCTTACTCTGGCAGTTCTCCCATTGAAGTCAATGAGATTATTCCCTGGTATAATAGAGCTCACTGTCAGGAAGATTTTAATGATATTCAACCTACATTTTCCATGTCTTCACATCACCCCATTATTCCTAGTTATGTCTCATTATCTTCTTTTTTTCAAGGACCCAATCCTAACCTTCTTACTCAGGAAAAACTCCCACTGACTACGATTAAGGAAGCAGGATCTCGCTGTTATCTTTACTGTTCTGAGGTTGCTCTAATGCCCCCCCATGATGTCATCATATAGGCAAACCATGCATGGTATTTTTGCTTGTAAAGACCACAGTGTTGAGCTGATGGCAGTACTGAAGAGGAGAGAAAAGTGAAAGGATTTGCCAGCACAATTTCAAGAAATAGAGCAATATGAATTTTTAAATAACATTTGATCTTATTGAAAAAAAAAAGTATCATCTTTCCCTCAGACACACAACCTCACAGCTATACAAAAATCCATAGTAAAATTATTGTAAGCAGTATCTTTGATTAAGAACTCAACATTTGTGGTTTAAAATAGTTTTATAATTCGCCATGGACAGGACAGATAATGTGATGCCTATTTCTCAACAATAATTTATTATGTACAATTTGGCCTTTTCAGAGAGTTGGATTGGAACATGTTCAAATTACCAGAACTTAAGTACTTCTTTCACATACCAAAAATGGTATTTTCAAATAAAATTTTATTAAAAAGCTTGAATTTTATTTAGAATTAGGACATTATATATCTCTCATGGTTCTTCATGCTAATAGTTTTCTTCACACTTACAATTCTGTTAGCTTAAAAGCTTAACCTCTGATAGTGGAATCTCATTATTTTCTCCTACTGGTCTATGGCTTGCCAGGCAAGAGTCTACAGAGTGCTTTTCTTTTTTAGTCAAAAGAGTACCAAGAAAGGGGACACTACCAAGGCAACCTGGTTAAGATGGTACCTGTGGCTGTTGGGCTAAGATGCTGTATTACATCATCACAGAACAATGCTGAGCCCAAAATCTCCGGGTCAGGTGTCATGGGTAACTGTACCTGTGCTTGGTTTTTGAAGTTCTTGGATCAAGAGCTCCCTTTTTGTCTGTGATGGCACAGCAATGGCCACTTTAGAGTGGGGAATTTATGGTAGCACAGTGAGGCTAACGATAGTATTTACAGTAAATAAAATAATACCAACTGAAAATACTCAAAAATGTTATCCCACACTTGTTAGTCTGTCCCAAAGAAACAGGATGAATTCATCAGATACATGGGACTCCCTAGAGGGGACATGATTTTTCCAGTGAGGGATAACAGCTATGGTAAACCCCTTTTTGTCTACATGCCAGATTTTCCCTTTTTGTGTGTGTGTGTGTGGCTTTGGTTGGTTGGTTTGGGGTTTTTTGGGTTTTTTTTTTTGTTTGTTTCTTTGGGTTTTTTTTTAAATCATATCCTAGTAGTTAATCATTTTATATTTACATGTGTAATCCCTTTGCTATTAGTTATACTCATTTTTCAGTAACTGTCTAGACATCAAATACATTAAGATTAAAAACGTAAAACACCATATTGCATGTTCTGTGTTCATCACCATTGTCTGTATTTGCCCTACCACTCTAATGCTGGGCTGGTTTACAGCAAATGGAGGTCCAGCTCTCAGGTGACTGGCAGACCTATGTCTTCAACAAGAGAAATCAAAACACTCTAATGTTTGTGCAGTTATGGAATTGTTCAGGAACGCTGCTCTGAAATTCAGAATATTCAAAAGATATTTACTCTCTGACTGAAGAAGTTTTGCTTCTCTGTTCCAGCCCATCTCTCCTTTTCAGACATGAGGAAGCACAGACAAGGACGATGCAGAAATGTATGCTAAAGAGTGACCTAATGAGCCCATCTGCATTATCACTTTTAGTTCAGACCAGTTTGCTTTTTAAGTGGATCTCCCAATTATCCTATCTTAACATTCTTTTGTTTGCATCATGAAGCGTGCAAATTAGTTTTCTTTCAGAGAATGCTGCATCAAAATATTCACCCTAAAAGCCCAGACAATTTGTTCCAAGATATCTTTCTGTTCATTGGACCAAACTTGAGTTAGTCTTAAGTGACACCCCCCACACACAAGATAGCGTGAACATCAGGTCATAGAATTATAGAATCATAAAGTCACAGAATCGTTTTGGTTGGAAAATACCTTTGAGTCCAACCATTACCTAAATCTTCCAAGCCTGGTGCTAAATGATGTCCCTCAGCACCACATCTCTTCCTCTTCTAAATACCTCTACGGATGGGGATTCAACTACCTCCCTAGGGAGCCAGTTCCAGTCTTTGATAACCCTTACAGTGAAAAAGTTTCTTCTAACATCCAATCTAAACCTCTCCGGGTGCAACTGCAGGGGATTTTCTCTTGTCCTGTCACTTGTTTCTAGGGAAACAAGACCAACACCCATGACCAAGACCAACTCCAAAGATCTCCATTGCACTGCAGTTACAGCAAATCTTCCACTGTGTCTTTTCCACTCCATCTTCCAGTATTTCATTTGATCCTTTGACTCATGGTGTAGTTTTCTCAATAAAACAAATCAGACAGATCAGGAGGAATGCTTTTCACCAGAGCCCAGGCACTGTCTTAGCTTGTTTACAGGACAACCAGGAAAAAGAAGGGGGACAAAATTCCCCCCTCCAGCCTGGATATCCTGTATGAGAAGAGGAGGAGCACCCTGTTCAGAAGCAGCATCAGCTTGGATGCTGAATCATCTCTAATGTTTACTCATAACTAGTGAAGTTACCCAGTCACATTAATGCATTGTGTGTATATCTATTTTTCATTGTAGCTACATTCTTCTGTGTCTTATATCCAAAAAGTGTCCAGTTAAACATGTTTGAAAAGCATCTGATTTTGTAACTGGCATGACATGAGTACTATTTTTGTCCAATATTAGATGTGTTTCACAGAAAGATAAATGTTGGGCTGTCTGCATCTCCTGTTTCCATTAACCTTCTTTTCCTCATTAATAACTGACCTAGAGCAGTAAGAGCCACCCATGAATTCAAGCAAATAAAACAATCTACTTCTTTAGGCCCAGTGCTTTCTGCTGCACTGAGTCTTAGCAGAATAAGCAGAAACATGCCTGCTGGAAACTATTTACAGCTCCACAAACAACAGCTTTTTACTGCATTTCTTTGGTTTCACCCATTTCACCATCCTATCCCTAATACAACAGTCTAATCTGTGCATGCTAAAACCCCCGTTAATATTCTGGGTGTGGAAAATCAACATCACCACCAAAAATTCCACAGAAGACAGAATAAAACACAGATGATTAACACATGTATTTAGCATAACAGATCCCTCTTTCAGTACCTTCTCTATATTCTTTCTCTGCAATTCAGACCGGCTTTGTAAATCTCAACCAGGAGATTATATCTGATGAAACAGTAAAGGACAGTGAAGAAACAATGGACCAAAAAAAGAAAAAATAATAATGTTTGTAATATGAAAATGGTGTTTGAGATTTTAATACACTCTAATTGACCACAGAGCTTCTTTTCTGTGAAAAGATAATTTGGTATTAAAATTGTGCAGTGCTTAATGTCATTTCGATAATGACAGTGAAATACAATTTCTGTAACGCTAGTGAATCATAAACTTTTTCTCATTCAAATCGAGTGTGTGATATGTCTGAATGCTGCCACTTTTACACATTTTGGAAAGAACTCTGCCATGAACTGTTATTGAATACTATTATATTTCAAATACATAACAAAACCCTGGTGAAGTCACAATATAAACATGTTGAAATGCCATGCTGCATTTATTTGGGAAATAATGAATCCTGCAGGAGCGAGTCAAACTTTGTGTTCTAGGCAGATTTATTATAGGGTTTTTTTTAAAGAGCTGAACCTTTAAGGAACTCTTTCCCCATGTTAAGCTGAAAACTGAAACTGTGAGAGGTTTTGACCTTCCAAAGATAAACATTAATTCTGATGGATACTCAGGGTTCCCATTGTTTCCTGCGTTGTATTAGGCTTCTGAGATGAAGGGTTTTTTTTTTTCTATCAAGGATCTAACCAGAATGAAATTTCACTAATGATGAAAGTGCTACTTTACTTGTGCCATTGATCCTAAGACTTTCCCACTGCTGTTTTTGCAAGAGCTAGCATTGCACCACTTCTAGGAGACCTTAAAAGAATTTTGATGCGCAGAGCAGTTAGAATGAAAGAAGCTATCTGAGTAATTTTTGCAAGTTAGTTCAGTTATTTTTTTTCAATATATGACATTCCTGCTTTTTCTTTTCCTGGGGGCTCCTTCCTTCTCTCCTGCACAGAGAGATGTATGCTACTTCTCCATGAGCAGCGCAGGTTTCATTATGAGACTTGTGCAGTTCCCACAGTAGGCTATGTAATCTGGGGCACCACAAAAGTCTACTTTGATGTTTTTAACTTATGGTGTTTTTCTCTTTACAGCTGGCAAGTGGAGTGGTGCAGATAAGTCTGCACCACATCATGGGGATCTTTGTATAAACTGAGGTGAGTGTTGGATAGATTATGACTTGCACTGTTGCCCTCTTTGATCTGTGCATATATTCACATCTGATCCCTGCATAACATACTCAGCCATGCACAAAGCAATTGTGTCTCCTTTGTCTAAGGCTGCTAGATAGTATGCTGGGCATTCTCCTCTGTTTTCTCAACTATATGTTTAAAGTGGAATCTATCTATCTCTATATATTACATATATACACATATAGATATGTGTGTGTGTGTGTGTATAAAATGTTCCCTTATGCTGCTACATTTCATTTGCAAAGATGTGTTTTATATACTGTAAATTTTACTTCTTACCAAAAATACATTACCCTGGAAGCAAACTGAGTCAAGTGTTCTCAATGTGCCTGTAATTCCTTTGCAATTGTGTGAGGTGTGAAATTCACTTGACTGTTCTTACTGAAAGAGCTGAAGGGTGGAAGATAAAAAATTGTTTTACTTCTGCCAAGCAAACACAGAGAAGTATAGATTATGCGCATCATTTCTGGAAAGAAGATGGAGGAATTGTACTTCCAAAAGACATCCTCGAAAGAAAAAGACCTTGGACAAATATTTTCTGGGGTTTTCCTCACGTATATGATACATGTAAAGAAACTGTAACGGTTTGTGGCACCAAGACATAAAATAAATGGTTATTTGAGTGAAATTCAGAAATGCAGAACATCCCTGGCACAAAATTTTTAAGACAAGGTGTTTCTCTAACTCATGACAGAATCCAGAAACCACCAGTTTTGGGGGTGGACAAAATGGTCTTTTAATATATTTTTTGTTTGTTTGTTTCTTCTTGAAGTGGATTTCAGATAATTTTTAACTCTTTATTTGAAAATTGTGATCCACTCATAAAAGCAGGCGTTAAACTTCATAATAGGGAATTTACTCATTCATTAAACGCAGGACTCACAAGAAAGTATCTCTGTTGGTAGTGGTGATTTGGAATTTTGCCTTCTCGGTCATTACCTTAGCATGGCACTAGGAGGCAATCTGCTATTAGAGGTGTCATCCCTCAGGCATCAAAGTCTTCGAACAGTTATCTTTCAGCATGAATGGGACTGTTCGTGAGAAATTTCTTGTGTGTCTAACCCCAGCCGGCACTACTGCAGTGTCCTTAGCATCTTCCACATGCTGGTAGAAAATGGCAGACTGGTGATTAAGAATACCTTCCTGGGACTCTGACCACAGGTTCAGCCAGCCACTCCAATTTCTAGTACACCAAATACATAAGGAAGGTTAAGAGAATAGATATTTAGACTTCAGGTCTTGGCAGGGCTGTGACAGACACACTGCCTGTGTCCACAGAATGTATGAGCTTCCAGGCATGCCCAGAAGCCAACCAACTTAGATAACCTTAACAAGGAAGACTCATGCATCCCTCTCTGCTATGGACATCTCTAGAATAGAAAGCAGTCAAGAAGGGGTTGAGGTTGAAAATGCACAGTGTGGATTCAGGTACCAATAAGGCAGCTAGAAAGAGTTTAAGCTCTTAATGGAAATGAACACACAGAATAATAAAAGTAGTAACTGGTCAGAGCACCAAAATGTGCCAATTTTTAATTTTTCTTTGCCTCAGTTTTCATCCTCATTGTTCTCATAGTTGTTCTGAAAATAAATTGATTAATACTTTTTTGCCTCCAGAGGTTATAAACATATGAGAACCACAGGCAAATCTAGGGGAAAGTTAATAGTGCTGTTTTCACAACAGGGTCAGGAAAGTGTACTGTATTATACATAAGGCTGTGGCCATAGAGTGAAAAATGAGGTTGAATAAATATTCATTAGCTTGTAAATCTATTCTGTGTGCTAAATTAGCAGGTGATCTTTAAATAAGAGGGAAAAAAAATTAGCCTCAGCACATGTCCTGCAAGATTGCATCAGCATGCATATGGGCAGTAACTAAGGTTTCATGGGCAACAGTCATGCCAGCTCTTCCTGTCTGCTGAGTGCTTGATTTCACCACCTTACATTGCCTTATTTTTCTCAGAGTTCCTTTCTTGTTGTTTGGAAGCAAATGTATATTTATGTATTTTGTAACCCTGTAAAGAACAGCATTGAGAAGTTTTGAAAGATTCTATGCCAATCACAGAGGGACCCTGCAATAAATAGAGCTGGAAACATGCTTTAAAAAATGCTCCCACAAGTTTCTACCAAGGCAGAAAGTTGAATTTGATTTGGCTCTGTTCGTGCTCTTTTTGTTTACTTTCTGTGAGTATTTTAGCTAATAGGGTTTACTGTTGATAGAAACAATGTCTTTTAAGCAAACATTTTAAAGGTTTCATGGACAATAAATTTTTGGCTGACAAATGTAAATGTTTTCACTAGGCATCTCATCATTACTGGTTTTTATGTGTGTTGTACTATGTAATCATTAGGTTGGGAAGTACGTCCATGCACACATGGTTGTGCATTCAGTTAGGAACTACTAACTCCTGGGTTAAACAGCAACTACAAAGAGGCCATTGCAGCTCACCTACTTGACTCTCAAGTATTCTCGATACTAAGCACTTTCAACAATGTAGTATAAATCCTCAGGCCTTTTCATTCCCTTAGATGCTGCCCTTTACATAAGCCAGTCTTAAAGTCGGTATTTCCAGTGCTGGGATGTGTTGCGATATTGTTAGGTCTGTCAGAGGAATGCAACAAAACAGATACTGCATAGTTTTCAAAGAAAACAGAATTTTGAACCAAGATCACACAGAGGAAAATCTTTCCAATAATTTCAGCTCTCATGTCTGTTTAAATGCAATTCTTTACCTCCAAATTCTCTTGCAGATTTGAACCCTCGTACAGAATTTTGCCTTGGTTTTCACAATCTCTCCCTTCACATTTTAGCAAAACCATGTTTGTGTCCCTCTAACATGAACACAATTAGCATCAGTGATCTATGGAATTAATGCTGCTTGTAAGGAAAGAGCTTCACAATTAAATCATAGCTTTGCTGCTGTGCAGTTTGAAGACGTGAGCCTCACTCACAAGACAATGGGTTCATACGCCATATTCCATAGATTATCATTACATGTCTTGTGTCAGCAAAATTATATTAGGCATCTCACCACTTGCATCAGCTCATATTAGTATTGTTTGTAAGGCAAAATGGTCCTTGGTATTATGCTTCTACTCCTTATAAGAAATCATTTCGCTCTAGAACATTAATATTAAAGTTCATATGTGATAATGTTATTATTTGTTTTAATAATTTCCAATAAAAACAACTACTGTTTTAGTGACTCATTTTATTTTCTTACATTCTCTGGCAAGTACTGCATGTCTTTTCAAGGAATACAAAAGCAACTTGGCTACAGCTTTAGCTGAGAGGCTGCTTCCATAGGCTGTGCTTGCTGGAGGCTTCCATTTAAACCAGTGGTCTGGACAGGAGATCCAGGATGGGCTACCTTTTTCAGCTTCTACATTATGCTCTTTAGTACTGAAACACTACAAAACAACATTAATTAAGACTTTAAATGTATTGAAAAACTGCTAATCATGAAATAAAAGCCAGGCAGGAACAGAGAGAGAGACTGGGGTGGGGGGAGGGAAGAGGTGGCGTGCCATCAGCCCTGTTGTCTGGGACATGTCATGTCAACATCAGCTCATGACATGGCAGCTGCTTGGGCACACACACCATCCCAGACATGCATTACTTACAAAACTACTAATCTATAAGCACATATGTAGAATATGCTACCAACTTCAGGGGGTTTGTTTTTTTTGTTTGTTTGTTTTCTTTAAGGAATAATTGAGGATAAAAAAAGCCAGTTCAGATAGCATTTTGGCATAATTAAATATACTTCAGTTTCAAAGTCAAGAACAAATTCACTGTCCATGCATAACCAAGGCCCTCAGTGCATATATTGCATATGCATTGCCAGATCATTCCATATTATGTAATGCTTGAAATGCTTACCAAGAGATGTCATGGAAAAGGTAATTTTGTTGGCATGTTTTGGGGAAATGCATTAAGCTTTGTTAGTAGTTTAAAGAAAGCTGTAAATCCCGAAGCATACAAATGCATTTCTCATAACTACCCCATCTGACCTATTGGGGGGGGGGGGTGGAAATCAAACCCTTAGGGTTTGAATTATGGTTTGGCCAGTTCAACATATATGTTATTGGTCATTGTGATTTAGGACAGCAAACATTCTTGCTCTTATCTCTTTTCAGGAAGAAGGAAACCATTCAGACCTAAAAGTGCCTAAAACTGAAGGCTGTTCTTACTCTGGGCAGATCTTCTTTCGTTCAGCGTTAATATGTGTTCTGGTGCTCTACTCTGGCTACTCTGGTTTTATTTCCAAACAAAATGGACAAATTCTACAGTCATTTAAATCCACACAACCCCTATCAACTTCGACCATGTTCTTATCCTGATTTACAGCCTCAGTAGGACTTTAATGATGCAAATGAAAGTAGAATCTGCTCCCGAATGCTCACTCTGCAGAGTGTATTCACCTCTCAGTGCAGGATGTGGGGGTATGTGCCTCAAACAGAGAACACACACACTAAAACTTGGCAGGCAAGGTCTCGGCTAGAGGGTGGATTTTTTTTGTTTTTCTCAATGTTGAGCTCACTTCTTTCCTTAGATAAGCAGGCGCACATTCCCATGTATCTCGTAAAATCTTTAACAGTTCTACACATGCATGTACAAGTGTAGCGCTGCTTTTACAAGATAGACAACAATTCTTACATATCTTTCTGATGAGAGAATCAAGTCATCAGTCTAAATATATTTAGTTTTACTGAAGTTGCAAGACTATGGAAAGAACAGACTCCTGCCAGCCCTTGGTACTTTCCTGGAGTACCTGTAGTACAAAAACAAAAACCTCCTGCACCAGGGTCCAGTCCTAAAAATCTTTAATTGGGTGGTGAATGAGAAAGTGTGTATGTGAGTATTTTTTATTATTACTATTTAATTTCATTTTATTTCATTTTATTTTATTTAATTTCATTTTATTTCATTTTATTTATTTTTATTTTATTTCATTTAATTTCATTCATTTCATTTTATTTCGTTTCATTTTATTTCATTTCATTTTATTTCATTTCATTTTATTTCATTTTATTTTATTTCATTTTATTTTACATGTAGAAGTCTCAGCCTTAAAGCCTGATCTAAAGCCCACAGACAAAAAAAAAATTCCCATTAATTTACAGAGGCTTGAATCAGTTACTGAAAAACAAAACACCATGTATCCCTTACAGTATCTTCCATAAATTTAAGCCAGAAAAACTTCACCACACTGTGGATTAGATGGTAGCTACGAAGGAGTTAGTATTTATATTGCACAATTTTAGTATTTATATTAAACACAATAGCATTTAAATGCATTTTATAGCACTGACTGGGAATGGCCATAACCAGCACAATCACTCTGCCCTGATGCTCTTTGTAGCTCAGATGTATGTGTAACTCCCAGTACAGGCTCACGTTACCAAAACTCATTCCCTACTCACCCTCTGAACTGCATCTATTACCAAAGAAGACATTTGCCAGGACTTGCTCCAGAGGAGTAGTTTCCATACAGTCTTCTCTTTACAAAAGTTAGAGAAGCAGACCTGTGGGAGATCAGAATGATCCAGGGCAGCTGATTTTATATGCTGAGCCTGGAGTCCATTCAGTCATTCCCACACAAATCCCAATAAATTGTAAATGGTGTCATTTATATTATATACCATTAATGAAGAGTGATGGTGTGGCTGGTAACACCAGTACCACGGTTAGGGGGTGCTTGACCTGGGACACAGATTCACAAGTGCAGCAAGATCATCAGTGCAAGACTGGGCTACATGTCATATGGCCAGGTTTGAAAAATTATGCATGAGAGGAAGAAGAATTTCTTGCTTGTATTAAATTGGGGCTGTTTGGCTTCAAGTTTATTTTAAAGCATATTGAAGCTTGATTACTTTTAGTAATAGGTGAAGTACTGCAGAGTCAAGCAGCAGAATAATTTTTAAAGATCTTATGTAACTCTAGTGATATTTTAAGCATATTAATTGGCAGGTGCTTCTCACAAATAAGGAGGTGACTTTCTGAAAATATATCTGCCCCTTGAGTATAGCATGGCTTATTTTGTAGCTTTTATCAACAACAGAATAATTTGTCACCTGGAAAAATGAGGAAGGTGGCACTCGTTTGCAGAAAGAAGTAATCAGGAGGAAGCTTTCCTCCCCAAAACCAAATGAAGCCACGAGAAGACCAGATCGGGAAGGCAATGCTGTCAGAACCAGGCACTTCTCACATTCCGCACAAGTGTTCAGGCTCCCCATACCCATACCTGCCTCCGCCCCCTGCCCTCCCCGCAACCCATCCTGATTGCAAGTGCATGGGACCCCATTAAACAACATTATCTCTTCAAAGTGATGGCTGCATCAGTAGAAATTCCTCACACAATCAAAGTTCGCAGGATCTGGTCAGCATATATACGTGTGAATGCTGCCCCAGCAAGCCGATGGGTGGGCAGCCGCAAGCATCACTCAGCTGCCTGTGGCCCTCACCGCCTAAAAAGGCAGTTCGGGGAAAAATTGGGGGGGGGGGAGGGGGAGGGGATCAAATGTTTAATAACAGTGCTGTCAGTAACTGGTTTATATTCATTTTCTCCCTTTTGCTTGATACAGCTACCCTCAACACCCAGCAGAGAGAAACACTTGGATCATGCTGCATACACGCGGCTGAGCAGGAGGAAGAATCAGATGCTGCATACCTCACCTTGAGGGTGACAGACAGGGCATTTTACTATAAATGTTTATGCATTAATACGCAGAAACCTGTCTTAGTAGGGTTTTTCTGGATATCTTAATTCTGCTGATGCAAAGTGAGAGTGAAATTACAGGTGCCAGTTTGCAATGTAGAATGCTGATAAACAACTTGCCATTTTGCAGTGGCTGGTCACATCTGGAGCCTTTTGGGATGCAAAAGTACTGGAGGATTATTGCAAAACTTAGAGACACTTATGTTACCATAACTTTTGTTTTTAACCTAAATGCGCAGATTTTTGTTTTATTTTGGAGGATTTTAGGGGCTATATTATACTTATTTAGCTAACCAGCCAAGTCAGCAGCAAAGCAAAAAAGCCAGCCGGACCTATAGCTTTTGTCAGAAAACTTTTCTTGTTTGACCTTAGACTGAGACAGGTTGGTATAAAACCATGGATCACTGGATTGTGCTTCACAAATTTCGGCATATTTTAAAACTCCATCATCTGCAGCCCCCAACTCTGACCTAGCACTCTGTTTAGTGCACAGCATTCAACATGATTGTGCCATATTAAAAAGGCAAAGCAAAGCAAAGCAAAACAAAACAAAAACCCCAAAACACCCTCTGTGATAAATTTGAATCCTTCTTTTTCCACCTTTAGGTTTTCATAATACTTCCATGACACAGAAAATCAACAGACACACACATAGAGACAGATGGATCCACAACACAGACTGCGAAGGCTAGGGCAGTAAGAGTCCCTCACTCTTGCTGTGTTTTTTAATTTTCTTTCTTTTTTCTCCTTTTTTTTTATTTTTTTTTTGGTAGTTATTCCTGTATGGACTACATGCATGTAATATCCAATTTGATGTTACGTGTCACTGCAGCCTTCTACCATTTTCAAAGCACTCAGTTACTCTCTTTTGAAAATCCCTGCTGAAATCGGAGAGGGCGTAAGGAATTAATACCTGTTTGTAATATTATTTACCACCTTTATCTGTTAGCATGTGTACAGAAGCACAGAAGGGCTTGGGAAAGGTTTCACTCTTCATGTTTGTAGCACACAGGAGCATTTTGAAATCCTTGCAGAATTTCCATCAGGTCACTGTAGTAATAATTATGCATGTATGCAGTTAATGTTCCCTGACTGCTTCTGATCCGCTATGTCTGTTCCCTTTCTGTGCTCTCCTGTTGAGATCATACAGCCTGAATATAACGCACAGCAGACTGGTCAGAACTCCACGCCCCAGCAAATTTATAAACCCTGCTCATGGAAGGAACATTCCTACCCATGCAAAGCAAAAAACTAGATGCCAACATGCACATTTACACACACACATACCAAAAAAAAAAGAAACCCAACAATACCACCCCCCTAACATTCAGTATATACTTGTTGTGTTAGAAATGTCTGAAATGGCTTTGATGTATTTTTCTGTGATTATCCACAATTTCCTGTTATGTAAGGTATCTCTCAGGAGACTTTATACTCATGAATAGGTTGCACTGGGAATTATAACTAAGATCTGGCCCAGTCTGTTTTTTTAGCTCACTGAGCATTACTGTTGTGGAGAGCACTGTATTTTTCCTATACTGTTTAGTGTGTTTATATAAAATATTCACTCTGAAACTGAGAATGCTCCAAATTTATCCTCTTGTGGCACACGTGATCTTTCATGAGAATCCAGTTAAATATAGTTTTTGTGCTTCAGAGAAGACATTGTCAAGTTGGGTCTGGCTTTCTTCCCCCTTCTGTTTGAAGGTCAGTGATCATTTAGGACAGTTTTCTATCATGCATTTCAAATGCTAAGGTGGTGTTTGTAGCAGGATATGGACCATAATTTATCAGTGAATCTCAATGTATGCTTCACCCTCTTTCTGGTAATGTGATGCAGAGAAGCATGGTTTCATTGAAGTTTCCACTTGATGAAGGTAAACATCTGTAACAATCTGACTTCAGTCTTTAGCCCTGTGACCATGCCACACATGCTAGTTCCATCCCATTGAGAAGTATTTGGTTGCACATTAGTAGCAAAATCACATAGTTCTTCCCCTTGACCATATGTGCAGGCTTCTGGTGTCACCTTTAGTAGCTTTCTTGGGAAGAGCAGTGCAAAGAACGTAATGTTACAGTTGGATATGAACCTTAGTGCTCAGCAGCATTGCCACCTCCCCCATCCAAGCATATGATCATCCTTCCTCCACTTCTGTGCATTTATTGTAGCATCTCCTATCTCAGCTTCATACCTGACAGTGTCCTTGACTTTCAGTGTTGTCCTCTTATAACTGCTTCATTCGAAGTCTGTTCTGCAACTAGTTCCATCTTATCCTACTTCTTCAGCACAAAACAGCTTCACACAAAGACAATAGATGTGTGTTTGCAAATGTAAGTGCATGGATGAAGAACTCTCAGCATATGCAGGATTTTTTTCCATTGTTTCCTGTAGCTAAAGCTGCCCTTCTTGCCTTTCTTGGTGTTGTCTGTGTGCAGAACATGAGAAAACCCCTTCACAGTTCCATGGCTCAGTGCAGAAATATCTATAGCTTTAAAATTTTGCCAATAAAGTATTTTAAGAGATATTTAAACTGTTAAATGTGTCAAATATATTCAGCTTTTATTAACTGAGCCAGCTAATAACATACAGATTTTCTTAGTGATTTTTGCCCTACCTATCTGCAGGCAACAGGGCCCCAGCTACCCCCCCTGCTTTTAGTGCTTGCCTTGTTTCCATCCCTGCATTCCAGCACCCAAAAGGGAACAGAGAAACTTTCACATTCAGCTGAAACACACTAAACAGCTTGTACTTTTGACTGAGCCGTGCATGCTGTCTTCATGCAAACAAAACAAAAATACGAAGCGGCTGCTTTGCTGTACCTTCAGGGGAGCTGGGCATTCGTTTTGTTGTGCTGTTAGCTAGTGTGGCACACCTACACACACCATGAAGGGTCCTTAACTGAGCCACATAACCTTAACGTTTGATTTTACTTCACCGAGGGAGATTTCTTGACCCTGGTTTCAATGGCAGCCATCCAGAGGTCTTTCAACAAAGCACTGGCTCAACAGTGTCCACAGAACCACCCCTTCAGAGCACAGCTCGGATGCTCGGCACACCATCCTGCACTGTCAGCAGGCAGAGAGCAAGTATTACAAGGATTTACAGCTCTCTGAATACTGCTGATTCATTGACAAAACCAGAATTAAACTGTATGATATTAGTACTATTCATAGCCCCTTCCACCTCTGTTGCAGGCTGTAATATTTCTGAAGACATTGGTGGCAGAAAGTGAAGATCACCTGCAGAACTCTCTGATCAGCACTGGATCACAAATCACCAGAATTTTCTTACCCACAACTTTACTCTTGTTTGTAGGCTAGGATTTTGTAAACTACCTGGAAATATGGCACCTGAGTAGCTTGATAAAGAGTATGGCATATAGATTAGTAATGCATTTAAGAAAAACAAAATTAAAAACTAAAGATTTCTGTTCAGCTGGGTAGCACTATGGATCAGTCTGGTTCAGCAAAAACTGTATCCCAGTAGATGATTTCACATGAGGAGTTCCAGGGCTGGATGTCTGAATGCTATACTTGACCCTCAAGGCTTTCTTGACAGTTGGCTGAAGTATGTCTGCCACAATGGTAAATGATATAATGAATATGGTTAAAAGGAGAAAGATACAAGGGTTAATGAGCTGTTGGCATTTCTCCTTTGCTTTGTGGTCTGATAAGTGCACAAAATAACTTCATGCCAAATTCAGCACATTTGGGAGTCCTTATCAGAAAGAATCTAAACTTGGGCACAGAAGATTTATGGTGAAATGGGGGATCCCTCTAAAAAGATGTGGTTGCAGTGAATTTACTGTGCCAGGGGAAGGGAAGGGGAAAAGAAAATGGCAAAAAAAAAAAAAAGCTATGTGGCTTTTAAGCTCCATCCCCAGGGGAGGAGCCCAGGTCTGCTTGTAAACCCATGGAGCCCCAGATGGCAACCAAGTTGCTCACTGGGCAGATACCTCAAGATTGCTGTCTATCAATCTGGGGATATCCTGTGTTCTGAGCTGTGCCCACAGAACTGTTCTTACTTCTTGACTGATGGCCTAAGATTGCAAGCTGCAGAGAACGTTGTGGAAGTGAGGCAAATGCCCTGATCAGTAGTCTGCAGGGTCATAGTCACCTTTGGTACACAATCCTCCTGAAATCCGGCATATGTTTCCAGGGAGGTGGGTCTGTCTTCCAGCTAGCCAGGTCTCTGTCTCTGCAGTCTGTTGAAAAATGGTGGCCAGAGCTGTGTTATTGGGAGGGTCTGATCCTATGTCATATATCCTAAGAATTTTCACCAGGGACAGTGGAGGGAACCTGGATGGAAAGACTTCCTGTTTCCATAGTGCAGTTACGGCAGCAGATGTCAACCTAGGCTGGTGGTGCCTGACAAAAAAGGATCAAGCCTGTGATCCTACAGCTGTCAGCAGCTGGAAGGGGATATTTTAGCTCACAGCATTCTGCTTAGTGCTTCAGTAACAGTCAAGCCATTTCTCAGGTACCTGCATACATCCTTTGCTGAATCTGGCCCATCTAGTTTACATAACATTTTGAAGAATTAAAATGCTGTGCAATTAGTATTGAGATTGTGATAGCTCAGGCAGGATCAGGGCTGCACTGTGCTAAGCTCTTCCAGACGGCTAGATAAAAGTCTCTGATCCATAAAGTAGACAAGGCATTAGTAGAAATACAACAGATAAAGCTGAGAAAACAAAGAAAGCTGCAACAGCAGCTCACACATTTGTCCGTGCTGAAGGGCTGACAGTCAATCTCATACAGTGTGGAGAAGGGGACAAGGAGAGGTGGCTCTGCTTGGCCTCACAGAGCACTAACTGTTATTGCAATCACTGTCAAAGTTAGAGGAACTTGCTTCCATTTTACTCTTGAAATGTACAAAATGTACAAAGCTTTCCTAGCATCCATAAA
This sequence comes from Colaptes auratus, assembly GCA_015227895.2. Taxonomy (NCBI): domain Eukaryota; kingdom Metazoa; phylum Chordata; class Aves; order Piciformes; family Picidae; genus Colaptes; species Colaptes auratus. The sequence continues at coordinate 4,077,651 of CM026897.1, read as the reverse complement.
CAGTGAAGTATATTAGAAAACAGAGAACATGAGCTTGTTGTTCTCCAGCCTCAACTTGCTTTGCTTTCACTGGCCATTCAACCTTGATAAAGGCAGAAGGATCCAAGCACAATGTTTTTAATTACAAGTGGCATTTCTAAGCCGTCTGTGGTCAGCACCTAATCCAAGAAAGTGACTTCATCTTGGACTCTGGCAATATGGATGCTCTGTGTGAAAGGCAGACTGCAAACTAGTTTCCATCCTGCTTTAATAATAGGTTCACAATCCGAAAAGGATCTTTAAACACTTTAATATTCAGACTTAAAGCTTTCCTTCTGTAAAGGGGTTTATAACCCAGCAATAAAAGACTGCCTTTGAAAGTTGACTTAAAAGGTCTTAAGAAAGCAGTACAGTTTAAAATCTAAGCTTCCAGTATTTAAAAAAAGATTAGCCATTGAACAGAGATAAACAAATTGGTGGCTTGCATGATCACATCTGCCCTGACTAGGTGATGGAGTCAACCACCTTGGCACAGGCAAAACGTGCAGGATACTCCAATGCAGAAACACTTTCAGCAGTGCTTCCTGAAAAGTGAAACTGATGGGGATTGATGCTACTGAGGAGATGTTCTGTGGACCATGGCATGAACCACACTCCTCTGGAGCTGCAGACCTGGCCTTTACCAAGAGGCCAAAAGCATGCAGAATGAGCGTGGAAGGAGAGATGGCATGTGAGAAACTGAGAGAAAGAACTGAAATGAACACTAAGATCTGGTTTCCACATGGCAGCTAGCCAGAAGAAATATTTTTCTACTGGGTGGATAAGGGCTTGTCTTCTGCTGAGGTGTAACCAAACCCTACTGAGAATCCTGGGAGCTTTCACAGAATTGGCAGGGGCCAGGGGAATCTGTGTGGAAAAAAAAACAGGTTTTACCCAAATTAGATGTAAATTTTGTGATGGATGATGCCTTCTTACCGTTCCCTTTGAGAATGTTGTAGGATTTTCAGTTAGGAGTTTTCCCTTTATTTCAACTATTTATTTCTTTATTGATTTCAGCCCAGTTCGCCTAGCTATACCACGTTCTCCACAGTCAGCTACTCTGATAAACCCCAAGGATCCACCTTTCCCTCAGGAAGCTCCAGCTGGAGTCAGCTGCAGTGTCTCTGAATTGACTGGTAAGGTCTATTTGTATTCTTATGGCCATCTGAATGCTGGTACCTTGCCAAACCCCAATGACTGCCTTTTAGCCAAGCTATTTATACTATATATATATATATATATATATATATATATACATGTATAAAAACACAAATTCTATCACATCAGCATCTGGACATTTTGCTTTGTTCCTTCTCTAAAATTATCTCTGTTTGTCAATATTTTTTTCTTAAGATGATGCCCTCAGAACACAATGTGAAATCACAGCAAACTGTTTTACATAACAGTGTAGAGTCTCTTTTCCTTGACAAAGAGGAACAAATCTGTCCTGAGATAGTTTGTATTCTTTAGAGATCTCTGTCTCCATTATTTTACCTGGTAGATCATCATCCTTTTAGGGGCTCTCACTCTTTTCTCAGCAAGGCAGGTGGGTTTTCCCTTCGTTATCCCATGTGCCCTGCATTCATTGATCGGGAGAACCACAATCTTCTCTCTCAGATGTCAGCACCACTGACTTCCAGGAAAGCAGCATGTGACTCCCACCATGACACAAAGCCCCCATCCCATGCAGCATTTTCCCTGGTCACATCAGCAGGCTGAGTTCCAGTCCTCCACCCTAATCAAATATGACTAAGGCAGCAGAGGCAGACCAAGCAGGAGCCCAAGGAGAGTCTTATGGCTGTATCTCCTAGTGGAGGACCAAAGGTGATGTCCTCAGAGCGCTGAGGTCAGGAGCACAAGCAGACCTCTGCTGCCATTTGTCATTGTCCTTTTTCAGGAGATTTGAGCTCCTTGTCCCATGTGACAAGACAATGTTATACTTGCAGACGATCTGAATTAATTTTTCAAGTCAGATTCCATGAGGCAGTATCAAATGCTTTCCTGAAATCCAAATACATTACATCTACTGCTTTCCCATCATCTGCTAATTTTGTAATTCCATCAAAAATGCAATCAAGTTTGTCTGGTGAGGTTTATTCTTTATAAATCTCATGATTCAATTTACCTGCCAGTGGAGGATGAAGGACTGAGTCAACCTTTGCAAGCTTAATCAAACTCATCCAAACCTCTGGAAGTTCTGCAAGAAGAGGCTTGCTCTCAGCATTTGCCTCACTTTGTGGTTTCTAATGGGATGGAAATACTGGAAGAAAAGGCTTTGGCACTGCATTTCAGTACTTCTCCACTGTTTAGAAACAGGGAGAAGCATTGGAAAAAAAAAAAAAACAACAAACCAACAGTGTTCCTTTTAATGTTTAAGACTGTAAAGAAGGGTTCTGGAATGAGAAAACCAAATTGTTAGGTAACAAAGCTCAGGTCAAACTCTACCCTTAGCTAGCTGTTTCCATTACCCTTGCTGAGCTTGCAGGGGAAAAAATAAAAATAAATTGAGACAAATAAAAATCCCAGAGAGTTTAGGAAGGTTTTTGGTTCCTGAGATGGCCCCAGCACATCTGGATCCTCCAGAGCCCAAATCTAACAGACAGCTGACAGACATACAACTGCATGACAGACAGAAAATGTATGCTGTTTAAGACTCTCAAATTAGCACAGCATCTGATGGACTTTGAGGCCTTCCTCAGTATACTGGTCCTCGTTTCAGAAAGAAAACAGCCCACATCTCCCTTTTTAAAGGTTCATCATTTGAATTTTCCTAGACAATTACTTTCCCCTGTTAAACAGTTTATCCTTTCATTTTCTTTCCCCTGCGTAGTGAAAACCATTCTTGTTTGCATTTTTGTGCTTGCATTTTGTGGTTTTTACATTCCCACTTGCTTGTATGTATTTGAATTTGAGGGGCTCTCCTTGTGTCTCTAGTGCATGTACTGCTCAGAGATGGGAATTCTTAGGGCTTGTAGGGACTTTGGGCACTGAATCTATGATCCATAGAAGATTATTTCTCCAAACAAAACACAGAGAAATATAGTAGTGGACACAAATAATGATTGGACTGGAAAGAGATTTAAAGAGAGTGAATGCATTGTATACTGTTGAGTGAAATAGGAGTTACCTTAAAGATAAGCCCAGTGTGTTGTTGCATGCAGTTCAATCAAGTGGTCAAAACCCCCTAAACTATCAACAAACACACACATAAAAAAAAAAGAAAACAGAAAACTAGCTTTACTGATTAAAGGGTAAAATATCTGTCCTTTGAGTATTGGCTGGCTAAACCATGCACAAGTGCTTAGCACTGCAGTTTTAACACTGAAGATGCCAAAAGGGGTGAAGTTCATATGAGTGTGAGGGATCCACATAGCCTCCCTGTACTGGGTAAGTGGGCATTACCAGAGCAAGTGCAGTGAGAACATCTGCCCACTGGTCCTCTGCTGCAGCTGAAAAAGCATCAGCACTTTGTGTTATGTAGCTTCTGTGTGACTTGTGCTATAATGGGGGGATAGCTCATTTTGACTAACACGCTGAAGCAGCTTGCCTGGCAGATCTGGAAACACAACCCTCAGAGGGCTAACAGCAACAGGGCACCATGCTGCACTGACAGTTTCTCCAGCTGGTAAAGCTGCAGCTGGAAGAGGACGTGCCCACAGCCTGCCTTGCTTGCCCCTTTCAAAATGTGTTTGGTCAGTCTGGCTGGCAGCTGTTCCTTTACTGCTCGGTCCTGGGTAGTGAAGAGATTGTCTCTTATTTGCAGTCAAGTAATTCTTCAATGCCTTGGAGAGCCATTGTATCCATATCCAGATACACAGGCAGTCCTTCTTTGGAAAAACTGGTAAGTAATTGTATAATCATTTCTATGGTGACAAAGAATGAGAGCATAACTTCAAGATGTTTAGAATAATAATGTGCCTAAGCAAGTGCATATTTTAAAATGCATTGCTTGTGCATGAAAAGGTCCTAGGCAGCTTCTGGCAGTCAGGAGAGAGTCTGCCATAAACCTTCTCACAGCAGGCAGCTACCCAGTCTGAAAATTAATTTCAAGAAACACAACTGACCACTGAGCAGTTTTAGAAGTAGTTTTTGCTGAACCTTTTGTGGTAAACAATGTTGTTAGCTGAGCACAGAGTGACTGGACTTTAAAATGAAGAGGCAGGCCTACAGGCAAGTAGAGAAATGCTGTGCTGCCTGTGGTAAGCTTGAGCATCCTTTGTTATGAGGCACACTCACTCCTGAATTCTCACAACAAGTGCAGCACCTGGAAAAGCAAACCAGGCAACTTTCTTATGTGATACCCACCTACATTAATCTACATACCATTTTCCAGAATGGTTTCAGAAAAAAAAAACAACAACCTACTAAGATATTTTAAAATGGGCTCAAAGAAAGATATTAATAGATTTTAAGCAGTAAATAAATGCCTTTGCTAACTTGGGTGTGAATGTATGACTTCCTTGGGAAATGCAGTTGACTGAACTCAAATTCAAATTGCAAGACAAGAGCAAATATATATATACACACATATATCTATAAATATATATAAATAAAAATATACACACAAACACATTTTTATATATATATATGTATATGGAAAGATGCCTCAGGTTGCTCTTAAAAGAATAGACAAGAATGGAGTGCCTCTTGCCTTCTCTGAGTATTGTACATGAACCTATGTGAACTGATTTTTCTCCCAAATCTTGAGAGAAAAAATTCATAGAATACCAGGTTGGAAGGGACCTCAAAGATCATCTAGTCCAACCTTTTAGGGTAGGAATATGGCTTAAAGGAGATGGCCCAGCACCCTGTCAAGCTGGGCCTTTAGGGTGGATGTTAGGAACAAGTTCTTCATAGAAAAAGTTATTGGCCATTGGAATGTGCTGCCCAGGGAGGTGGTGGAGTCACCATCACTGGAGGTGTTTAGGAAGAGACTGGATGGGTTGCTTGGTGCCATGGTTTAGTTGATTAGATGGTGTTGGATGATAGGTTGGACTTAATGATTGCAAAGGTCTCTTCCAACCTGGTCTATTCTATTCTATTCTATTCTATTCTATTCTATTCTATTCTATTCTATTCTATTCTATTCTATTCCATCTACTGCAGGGGAATCCACCACTGGCGAGTTTATTTCCATGCCTAATCGTTTGAATGGTGAAAAAATGCTTCTGGCATCCAGTCTGAATCTCCCCAGTAGCAGCTTGTACCTGTTACCCTTTGTCTTTACTGTGAGACTCTTTGTAAAAAGGGACTCTCCCTCTTCATGATAGCTATCCTTTATGTACTTGTACATGGTTATGAGATCTCCCCTAGGCCTGCCCTTCTCAAGGTTGAACAAATCCTGTTCTCTCATCCTTTCTTCATATGACTGGCCTTCCAGTCCTCTGATCATTCCTGTGGCCCTTTCCAGCCTGTCCACATCCTTCTTGTATAGCAGGGACCAGAGCTGCACACAGTACTCAAGTATAAAACTGTACACTGCACACAAGTACATAAAGGAACATTTTAATAGCTTCAGAAGTATTAGATAGTGAGTGAAACATGTTGATTACTCCTATGCCTTTTGCTTTGACTTGGTCACTTTTAGCTTGAATCTTGACATGGTTGTCTTTTACTGTACACTTAAATGATGAATATATAATGTATTTCAAACTCTGATGTGCTTTTCCTTATGTAAGACACTTTCTGTGTTTCAGATAGCCTGGACAATGTCACTAAATTTGTCAGATTCCCCTTCTGCTTCTCATAAACTAACACAATACTGCAGAGTTAGGCTTCACATTCATGCAGAGAAAGATCCAAATCCATCCAAAAGATTGTTTACATTCACATCAGAGGGGATGGAAAAGAAATTACGACATTTGTATTTGTGTTGGGAGCCAGAAGCGGCCAGAACCATGGAAATCAGTGCAACACTCTGATTGGATGCTAGCATTTACAGATCCATTTTTTTATTATTTTTAAGCAGACCTAATTTGGGAACCTTGAAACAGTTTATTAGACTCCTACTGTTTTGACTTCCATCTGTCCAAGTACTTCTTGAATGAGAAAGAAGATTGTTGGGTAATAGCTGTTCAAGATTATTTGCCTGCCTGCCTACCTACCTACCTACCTACCTACCTACCTCTCTCTCTCTCTTTCTCCTTCTCTCTAGCTGTCTATGGCAGATTCACTGGAAGGAGTTAAGAGAAATATTTTCTTCGCAGTTTCCCTCATGTCCTTCCAAACATTTGAGGTCTGTTGTTTCCTTACTGCTTAGCAGTAAGACTTTGTCCTACACCACTATCCATCCTGGTTTCAGTGGGAAACTTGCTCATGAATAGACAACACAAGCAGACCTGGTGCATCCAAATTTACAGAATCAACCAGGCTGGAAAAGACCTCAGAGACCATCAAGTCCAACCTATTACCTAATACCTAACACCTCCTGATGACTAAACCATGGCTCCAAGTGCCACATCCAATCCCCTCTTGAACACCTCCAGGGATGGTGACTCCACCACCTCCCTGGGCAGCCCATTCTGATGGCCAATCTCTCTTTCTGGGAAGAACTTTTTCCTAACCTCCAGCCTAAACCTCCCCTGGCACAGCTTGAGACTGTGTCCTCTTGTTCAAATTTAGAATTTGTTTCCTTAGAAGCACCTATGGAAGTGAAAAGGGAAAGAGGAATACAAACTGAAGTGGACTCTCTTTATTTTTGTGTATTTATTTGCTGGATTAATTTGTCATTTCCATTAACATTAAAGTTACCTTTAATACTGACAGCTTTACCAAACCCAAACCAAAACCCCCACCAAACAAACCACTATGTTTGTCAGGATTGAATACACTCAAACAGCAATATCAAATCCAGAACAATTCTCCTGAGCAGCCACTGACTGATGGTGGAAAGTGCAGTATTTGGGAAGTCACATTAAGTGCCTACTCCTGCTTCCACTTAAGGCAAGAAGAAATCAACACCACAATCTTTAAAGAATGGTAGTCTCACAGAAGAAAGACCAAGGAGAAAACTCATGTATGGAAATGAAATGGCTCCCTGATTCCATAGGGTTCTGGGCAATCACAGTAACCTTTTCTAGTGAAACATTTTTATCCCCACATTCATATATGGCTTCCTTTTTCCATTGTCAGGTGGGACACTTCAGGCTTACATGACATTTCAATACACTGAACAGAGAATCTTGTCAAGGACAGAGAAAATAACACAGCTTTATTAATAGCATTAATAAACCGTTAATAGATGCCTTGCTAGTCTAGCATGGGCTTGTTGAATTCAACATGTTGGAAATTACTCAGTGTTTGGGCTAACTAAAAATGGCATTAGAAAGACCAGCTATGCAGGGAAATTAAAATTATCTCTTTCAGAAAAGGTTCATGATAGGACAGACATGCCAGTCTCAGGATTGCTGCAAGGGTTTTGTACTGGGCAAAGAGAGTAATAAGAAACTAAAAAACTTCTGGCATTTCAACTTTATTGAAAAGGGTACAAAGGAACCACCTCTGGATATTGTAAAACTCACAAATAAATTCTTTACAGCTGCACAAGGAAAGATAACAATGAGAGCCTGATATTTCATTCCTAGCACAGTAAAAAATCCTATTATAGCCAATGCAGTTATGGGTGCACCAGCTGTATTCTGGGAATTCTATATAACTCCTCTCTGTTTCTGAACCAAAACCCCTGAGGCCAGCTTGCGAGATTAAAAAGTTCTCCTCTTTCATATACATGCCCTTCCACATCCTTGTTCATTTACCAAGGTCTGGAATTAAGTAAGTTGTCATAATCAGACATGGTGTCCTTCCAGGCTGGGGTGGAGCTTCTCAAGGGCTGACTTCCTACCCTGCACTCTTGTCTATTAGCAACAGTCATATACGAAAAAAAAATGCACCTCTTCCTTCCTTACTACAGTATCTACCTTTGGATGCACTTGTCAGACATCTAGTGATGCTGGAAGAATGTTTTGGGTGGTTTTTTTTAAGTGCAGAAGAGACTTAAGAAATAAAAAAAAAATAAAACAAAAAGGAAGTGGAAGAAATCAAAGCTTCTCTGTCTCTCAAATTTACTTGTAAATCACCAGGGGGAAAAGCCTACCACAGGTCAGATAAGCATCATGGAGCTGGGCTATAAATGTTGACCTTGGGTATGAAGAACAATAGAAGAAAGGTATTTAAAATAACACAACTCACCTATATTTCAGGTTTCTTACTCAGCTATCCTAGGAAACTACAATGCCAGCAGTAAGTATGTGGAGAAATCAACAGGACAGAACAGATGGGAGAAGCCACTGTTTCTAATACAGCCTTAAGGCATCTCTGTTCTCTTGTTTGAGACTTCATTTTGTAACCTTCCCCGTTCCAGCTGCTCAGATCCGGACTTGACTCTCCTCAGAGACCCACAGTACCACCCTTCTTTGGACAGAGAGACCACCTGAGGAGAAAGCAAGGGGCTTCAACCATGAGAACTACTCTGCCTGCATAAACAAACCTCTCGCAGGCCAAAAGAAGAGGTCAGAAGAGCTCATGCAGGTCAGCTCCCAAAATAGTACCACCAGACTTAAACATGGGAAGTGTAATGCAAGAAACCAGCAGACAAGTCATCAGCAAAGGTTTTTTATTCAAATATACTCTTTATATCCAGAAAGGGAGAAGAGGGAAACCTTTTGGAGCTTTCACTTCATTCCAGTCCCATGACTTTTGTAGGCTTTCACGTCCCTTTGTGTGCAAAGAGTTCCTTGTGCTAGAAAGCCCAAAGAGGATTAACTTTATGTTTGCATTAGATGCAGTAGTCCCTGAAGACCCTACATTTGGGTTGTCTTCTCTAATTAATCACAATGGATTTCTAGCAGTTGGCTTAAATGAGTGTCCTTTAACCTAAAAAAAATTGTGATGCACTAAACTCTGGCAGTTAATTTCAGTATCTTGATCAATTAATTTGAAAGTGAAGCCTGAATGGATCTAGAAAAGAACAGCAATGGAAAGTGTATCATCTTGCAAGAGTCCAGCACAGACCCACAAAGATGATGGAGTAGAATTTTTCCCTTATGAGGAAAGGCTGAGGGAGCTGGGTCTCTTCAGCTTGGAGGAGACTGAAAGGTGACCTCACTGAGGTTTATAAAGATGTGAAGAGTGAGTGTTGGGAGGACGGAGCCAGGCTCTGCTCAGTGATGTCCAATGATAGGACAAGGGGCGATGGGGGCAAACTGAAGAACAGGAGGTTCATCGTGAACAGGAGGAAAAACTTTTTCACTGTGAGAGTGACAGCACTGGCACAGGCTGCCCAACGAGGTTGTGGAGTCTCCTCTGGAGACATTAAAAACCTGTGTTGCAGTGTGACCTGCTCCCTGTGATCCTGCTCTGGCAGGGGATTTGGAGTAGATGGTCTTTCAAGGTTCCTTCCAACCCCTAACATTCTGTGATTCTGTGATCAAGAAACCTTCCTAGATACATCATCAATGATGTGTCAAATAGTATCATAGTATAGTAATGATGGAAGTCAAAGACATTCACGCTGTACAGACAGCACAGGTGTGGATTTGTATTGGGTAACACTGTGCTACTGTTTGCTTTATTCAAGTTCAGTCACTTGTGCCTATTCATTTTCAATAAATGTTTAATATTTTTACTCTTGCAAGCCAGAAGTTATTATTTCCACACCTACTCTTGGCACAGTGATGGCAGAAGAAAAGCCTGCAGATTCATGCTATATTAGTTTATTAATTGAATATATAATTGCAGCTACATCAATCAATTGGGATTTTTCTCTCTTGAATATTCATAGGTTAGTCTTATATGACACTCACTGAAGTCAGTACACAGGATTTTGGAAAACCGAGCTCTGCTCTTCCTTTGCAGTTCATCCTGGACTTCCAGGAAAGTAATTTCAAGAAAGTACAACGATGAGGCAGAAGTGCAGAGAAGGAAGGGGAGAGAAAGGAGAAGGAGGCTTTGCTCTTCCCATTAATATTAAACTGCCCATTTCCCAGCTGCAGGATCATGAAAAGGAGACTTCTTGGTGATTACCTACTAATTTGAACCTTACAAACCCAACTCAGAACACACAAAGACAAGGTAAAAAAAGGACTTTCTTTTTTTTTCCCTTTTTCAACTGCAGTTTCATGAAATCTGATCCACAGCAGAGCTTGAAGAACTCACTAAAGCTTTTGAACACATATGCTGCAGACTGGTACCAATTTATTTTTTTCTTTCTTCCTTACCAGATGAACACTATACATGAAGAATATCATGCACACACATTTGTGTGTGTGTGTGTGTGTGTGTAAACATGAGTTGCTTTTATAAATGGAAAAGCCAAAGAACACAAGTAATTGTCTGGTTTCTATAAAGGGCTCTGCCTCAGAAAGCAATCTGCTGCACAAAACCAAAACAAATTTCTGTAACAATATTCATGTCTTAACACTGCAAAGTGTGCTTGCCTTTTACCTGTTTACCTATTCAAAATGGAAGCCAAGCAATACTGAACCAAAGATGAACCTTTCAGCAAACTATTTTCACAATGCCCCCGAAACTGTCATCACAAAAGCTGTTTAGAGCCAAAGGGTTCTACCTCCTGAGTTGACACCTCCCACTAGATCAGGTTGCTCAAAGCCTCATCCAGCCTGGTCCTAAACACTTCCAGGGATGAGGTGCCTACAATATCTCTGGGCAACCTCTTCCAGCATCTCACCACCCTCATAGTAAAGGACTTCTTCCTAATGTCTAATCTAAATCTACCCCTAGCTCCTCATTGCTCTTAGATACCCATGGAAAGCCAAAGGATATTGACAAAATAAGTTCTGCAGTGAATACTACCTGAAAAGGTTCAGTGAAAGCCTGTGTGAGAAATCAGCAATGTCATCCTTTTCTCTTTTTTTCTGGGTTCCATACACTATCAATGGTTCTTAAACAGTTTTCCTTGTTCTATGGATTATATTCCTGTAATGGTTTTAATAGTTTATGCATCTGTGAATTCTTGGAATTTGAGAGATACAAAGCAGAGATACAAAGATGGGTCCTGGGACCCATCTTGTTCAACACCTTTGTGGGTGCCATGGACAGTGGCATTGAGTGCACCCTCAGCAAGTTTGCTGATGACACCAAGCTGTGTGGTGCAGCAGACACGCTGGAGGGAAGGGATGCCATCCAGAGGGACCTGGACAGGCTGGAGAGGTGGGCCCATAACAACCTCATGAGGTTCAACAAGACCAAGTGCAGGGTCCTGCATCTGGGTCGAGGCAATCCCAGGCACTAATCCAGGCTGGGCAGTGACTGGCTGGAGAGCAGCCCAGAGGAGAGAGACTTGGGGGTGCTGGTGGATGAGAAGCTCAACAGGAGCTCTCAATGTGCACTTGCAGCCCGCAAAGCCAATCAGATCCTGGGCTGCATCAAGAGAAGTGTGGCCAGCAGGTCAAGGGAGGTGATTCTCCCCCTCTACTCAGCTCTGCTGAGACCCCACCTGGAGTATTGCCTCCAGTTCTGGAGCCCCTATTACAAGAGGGATCTGGAGGTGCTGGAGCGTGTCCAGAGAAGGGCCACGAGGATGATCAGAGGGCTGGAGCACCTCTCCTATGAGGACAGACTGAAAGAGTTGGGGCTGTTCAGTCTGGAGAAAAGAAGGCTCAGAGGTGACCTCATTGTGGCCTTCCAAGGGGGAAGGCCACATCTGAAGGGGGCCTCCAAGAAGGCTGGGGAAGGACTTCTTAGGGTATCAGGTAGTGATAGGACTAGGGGGAATGGAATGAAGCTGGAGGTGGGGAGATTCAGGCTTGACATGAGGAGGAGGTTCTTCGCCATGAGAGTGGTGAAGCCCTGGAATGGGTTGTCCAGGGAAGTGGTTGAAGCCCAGTTTAAGACCAGGCTGGATGAGGCTCTGGCCAGCCCAATCTAGTGTGAGGTGTCCCTGCCCATGGCAGGGGGGTTGGAACTAGATGATCCTTGTGGTCCCTTCCAACCCTGACTGATACTAAGTAAGAGCATATAGAAGTACAAATTAATGAATAACACTGTGGTTTTCTTCCCTACTTCTAACACTGCTATTGGCCAGCTGTTAAACAATCAGTCGGATCTGGTATAAATTGGATCTGGTATGTGGTACTATCTTTAATCATCATCACTGTCTTCTTGGGTCCCAGGTCCTCCCCAAAAGGTTACAATTTTAGCAGGTTTCAGTATATCTATTCTTAGCTGAACACGAAACCCTCAAATAGTTCATCAAATGCAGGAGACGACCGAATGTTGGTGTTGAAAGCAAATGAAATAACACTCAGCTACCAGAGTCCAGCAGTACATTTCATACTTGTTGAAAAGAAGAGCAAGTCCCTAGACAATTATTTTATTTTTTACAATTCTTGAGATCCAGAGAAATTAGCTCCTTTGAATATTAAGTCCACACTGCAGGCTGCAATGATCTCCATCTCCCCTCGGTTATACACATCAAATAAGGCAGAAAAGTTCCACAAAACTAACATACATTTGAATGTGTTGATAGAGCATGGCTGATACAGTACACCACTGGGATGATACTTAATTCATCAGTATGTGCTCAGTAAATATGTGGAGAGGGAGAACCATTTTATTAATCTTTCCTGTTAAGTATGAACTTCTAATGTAAAGACTTACCCAGAGAATAGAACATCACATGTGTTTGTTTTATAAAACTGTGTAAAGGTTTGCCAGAGCTGTCACAGTGTGATAGCTCTGGCCATTTATTTTCCCAGATCACTTCAAGTGCTATCTGCTTGCTTGGGATTTTTTTTTTTTTAATGAACAGGATTTTTTAAATGCAAAAATCTGAAGAGGTTATGTGTCCTAATCAGAGCAAATTGCTGGCTGAAGCCAAATTTTTCTGCTTCTACACCTGTGCAACCTGAGGCCTTCAACTCCGAGACTACAGCCCACAACCTCACTGGTGTAACTTCACAAAATTTGCATTTTGACTAATCCTAAATTCAGGAGAAACAAATGTGTTAAATAAGCCTGTTGAAGTCGACAGCAGTCTGCATATGTCAAACCAACTCAGGAATTATCAGCAGCTCCATACTGGGTTCATCCTTTTTCTGTAACATATTGCTGAGTGTAGTGACCCTGAAAATAAAAGCAATTTTGATTCTGCTAACAGCAGTTTTGATTCTGCTAATGTGATTTCTGGGTTGCTTTTTTTTTTTTTTTTTAGCTTAACACTAAATGCTAAAAGTGGCAGCAAAGACACCATAGCAGTAAAGTCCTTACCCATAAATCCCTGCACCCACATCATGTAAAGATAGATCTGCCCATGTGGAGCTTTGTGTAGGATCAAGGTCCAATGTAGCCTTATACCCACATATATCCCAAATTTTCAGGCTGTCTTTATTCCAGTTATTGGCATATACAGCACAAAGAATCAGATTTCTGAAGTGACATCACTGAACCAACAATGGTGACTTTCAGCTGTCCTTCACATGATTAATAAGTCAGGCTACACACTCCTTTTCCTTTCTTTTTTTTCTTTTCATCTTTTTTTTTTCCTTTTTGTTTTTATTTTATATTTTTATTTTCTTTTATCTTTTCTTTTTCTTTCTCCATAGACTGCATTGTCTCATAACATATAGTTTCAGTCAGCTTAAAACTAATAGCTGTAGTTTTAGCTATACCAACCAAACAAATGAGGGCAATCCCTTTCTTTATGTTATTGTATGTCTGTCTGTCAGTCATAATTTTGAATCCATTACCTAATTGTCAACTAGATTTGATTAAAAAGTATTAATTCAAGTTCTCTAAGTGAAAATACATGGTTGGGAAGAAGAGGGAGACCATATTGGAACTAGTCTACATGAAAGGCAATATGAGTTCAAGCCCCAGCCAGCATCAGAGAAGGCACACACGTGAGTGAGAGCTAGCGGGCAAGATGTTGTCAAAGCCCCTCTGGTGGAAATAGCATCAGGGAAATCAGAAACCACATAAGACACCAGAGAACAAAGTCATAAGAGCTAATACAGAGGAAACCAGTACTTGCAAAGATGTTTTTTTTCCATTGTATGAACTCAGACTGTGTCACTGTGCCCTTTACAGATAATTTCTGATACTCCAAATTGCACATATACACAAACTGCAAGCCAGAGTACTTACATGCACAAGCAACCATATCACTGCCACAGAGACCAATAAAGCAATTAAACTTTTATCCTTAGCAAGTTTTATTTATAAGCTAAACATAATCAGGTTCTCCCTGGCCCCTTCATGGATAATCTTCATAAAAGGAGGCTGCAAAGCATTCTTGCTTCCTCTCGAAAGACAGGAGGAAATTGTGGCTCTCACTGGAAAAAGAAAGTGTAAGCAGGAAGCAAGGCCATAACTTAGGTTTCATGGGAGAATGAGAGTGAAAAAGCAACAGCAGACTGTGTTACAGAAGTAACTGCAGAAGATTGGTAATTCTTCAGCTGGTTTCTGCATACAGCAGTCCTTGTCCATATCCTGTAGCTCTGTGCTGGAGGATGTCACAGAATCACAGGATCACAGTATCGCTAAGGTTGGAAGAGACCTCGGAGATCATCGAGTCCAACCTGTCACCACAGACCCCATGACTAGACCATGGCACCAAGTGCCATGTCCAATCCCCTCTTGAACACCTCTAGGGACAGTGACTCCACCACCTCCCCAGGCAGCCCATTCCAATGGTGAATGACTCGGTGAAGAACTTTCTCCTCACCTCAAGCCTAAACTTCCCCTGGCGCAGCTTGAGACTGTGTCCCCTTGTTCTGGTGCTGGTTGCAGAGAGAAGAGGCCAACCCCTTCCTGGCTACAACCACCCTTCAGGTAGTTGTAGAGAGCAATGAGGTCATCCCTGAGCCTCCTCTTCTGCAGGCTAAACATGTCCTCAGCTCCCTTCAGTGAGCTGCTCTCAGGACTGCTGTCCTTTAGCAGGAAATAATTCAGGCAACCAAACACTGCAGAACAGTGCTGGCTTTCTGTGGTGGTGGAGACTCCTTCCAGAAGAACTGCAGAAAAACCAGTAAAAGGTATCATGGAGGGAAAGAGAGAACCCTTGCCAGCAGGAGATCTCGGCAACAAACAGGGTATTAGTGAGACTTTCTCTGAGTCTTAGAATCATAGAACTCATAGGATTTCTCAAGTTGGAAGGAACCCATTAAGATCATCCCTCCCTGTCACTGAGCTATAATTACTTTTATTTCCTCCCAACTGGAGAATAAGGACAAATAAAGCTTTTGTTCTGCACTTGTGCCCCATGAGTTCCTCCTGTCTTCATTCTTAAAAAATGATTTAGGGCTCATCTCAATCACCTGAGCAATCCTCACTCATGTGTATGGCACAAGAATGAAAATCTGCTGAATGAGGTTCACAGTTAGAAACTTCAAAGTTAAACATTCTACAGAAGGAGGAGTGATTCTTCAGAAAGCTGCCTTAGCTCTGTACAAGTTGGAAAAGACCAAACAAAAGCTTATCTTTCCCATAGCATCTTGTCCAAAAACTCTTTCCAGCCACACAACAATAATTACAACTAAAATAAGGGAGTACCATTTACTGTCTTAATTTCCTGCACAGCCCTGTGTTGAGAGCTGCGTGAAACCTGACAGATTAACTGATGATTTTGAAAATCAACAGAA
Source organism: Colaptes auratus (assembly GCA_015227895.2). Taxonomy (NCBI): domain Eukaryota; kingdom Metazoa; phylum Chordata; class Aves; order Piciformes; family Picidae; genus Colaptes; species Colaptes auratus. Next base: position 4,062,037 of record CM026897.1, on the reverse strand, counting down.
TGTGCAGTAATTGTATCTATCACTGCAAGTGGATGAGGAAAATCATGATTCTGTAATATAAGTTGTATTGTTCAAGGAAGTCTTACACAGCCACACCGCTAATGTTTCACAGCAGACATTCTTAACGTTAATCCATAACGTAACTAGCTGCAGTAAGAGAGAGGGAAAAAACCCCACCACCCAGTTTGTAGCTATCCTATATCTCAGACAGGGTGATATAACATAACATATGTTTTAAAATGATAAAGACTTCCAAGAATAAGATGCAGTTTCCAGAAAAAATACTCATACACGCCCAAACAAAAGCAAAATCCTGTAATAATTGAATAATTGTAGCTTTCTGTATCCAAGAAGTTAAAAAAAAAAAAAAAATCCAGCCCAAACCAGCCTTTTGCAGTGGCTTAGCTGGTCAACACTCTTACACACAAAGCCCAGTGCTCTTCCCTAAAACCTAAGAATTAATCAGCATTATGTAAGAGATTTTTATAACGCTCTAAAAATACATTGTGAATTCCTTTCCAGTGTCGGACTGAGAAGCTTTAAAGTACTGCCACCCCTCATCCCCTTTTTAAACAAAGACTGGATCTTCATTTCTGATATTAGAAACTTAAATTTGTCTCAGTATTTGTGCCTCAAATCTCATTAATTACAGTATTGGCCTCATGAGATACAACTGCTGCTGCTAAGAGCAGTGTTTGTGCTCAAAATTACTGGAGCAAGGGCACACATACACACATATTATACATGTATAAACATTTATAAGAGGGAATTAATGACACATAAAACTTCATAGGACTATTTGGATGTTTTCACATTAATTTACCTGCTTACTAAGCAAACGTGGTAACGTTTTGTTTGTATGGTGCTGACAGATATTACACTGTGATAGCATTTCTGCAAGGTAGTTGTAACATTACCCTGGCAAACCTACAGCAGAGTCCTATGAGTACCTTATTCCTTTTTGTGCTCTATTTTTCATATGCATAATAAATAAATGACAGCACTATTTCTGTATTTTCTACCAAAGGATCTTTAAGCAAAATTACAAAGTCATCACCTGAATGTTAATGGTAGCTTGAGAAATAGACCTGTAAAGAGAAGGAGTTTTAACACTGCTGTTTGGAACAGTGCCACCCTGCTCATGTCCAACTGTCCATTCCTGCCCTCCCAAAGTTCCTCTGGACTGCCCCAACTCACAGTTTGATCTATGAACACACAAAGCATTTGCAGTCCTTCAGAGCAAAACAAATCACAAGAATGCAAATAAATCACATGAAGAACAGGAACAAAGCATTTTCGGCTGTGAAAATCTTGTCATGGAATGCATATCCACAGGATATTACAGCAATCTTATCATCATATTTTTAGGAAACACCTCAACATTGTCCTTTTCAACAAAACTTTTCCCCATACAAGGCTGACACAACACTGACATAGCCATCTTTTCAAAATAACCCCCCCACCCTTCAAACCACAAACAAATCAATCAAAACTATCGAGGCAAACAAAACAAGAGATTTTGCAGGGGAAAAGCAAAAGATGAAAAGACTACTGCCTTGCCCAGACTTCACCACTGTTACCAGTTTCATCTGAAAGCCATGCTGATACTATGGCTGATGGGTGGCAGCATAAAGCCTTGAACAGGAGGTAGTCAGGGTATCTGATGGGATGATAATGGCTCTTCCACAAGTTCAAGGAAATATTTAGATTAAAATTGTACTCTGGATTATGATGCTCCTGTACCAAATTCAGTGTCAACTATCCTTTCTGTGTTTGCCCAAGAATATTAATGTTCAATCTTTTTCTTCCCACAGAAACTCTTTTAAAAAAACATTTTACCCACAACCCAAGTCCTTCTTTGTTCTCTGTCCTGATTCTTTCTCTGCCTTTCTTTCTTTGTACCATTTTCTGCTACCCTTATACACACTGAATGCAGTCAGTCACATGGCTAGCCTCTACCTGAACTCCATGGTACAAGGCATGTAAGCATTATTCTGCAGGAATGAGAGTAAAATACTCCTTTGGTTCACACTTCATTAACGTGTTCTTCTCAGACTCTCTCCCCAGTCTTTCCACCCCTTTCATCACCCACATTGACTGTCCAAGTGCCCATTGTTCTTGTTCTCAGTCCCTTTTTTTGCTTTCACCCGTGCTCATTTTTGCCTCCTTTGTTTCCTCTGTCAGATTCTCCTATCTTTCCACTAGCTCCTTCCTCACATTTTTTCTCCTGCCACTTCCCACTTACTTCTTCTACCACCACAAACCTGTTGCCACCTTGTTCAGCGGTCTTCCTCTGGTTTCACTGGTGTAATTTTGAGGTAAGCACGAGCCTTGGTCCTGCCACCATGTGGAGGCTGGGGCGACCACTATCAGTGGGCTGCATGCAAAGCCTAATGCACTACACCCACTCCAACCATTCTATTCCACTGACCTGGTAATTTAAAAAAATAATAATAATTAAAGGAAAGGTCCAAGACAGACAACCAACTTTGGCACAAAATGGCTTTTGTTGTAGCGTGCTTTAATCTGATGAATTATTGCAGTGAGTTGCAAAAGTGCTAGTCCCACACAACCCGTGCTGTAACAGGGAATAGCTGGTGCGCAGCTACAAGCACCTCAGATTCTTCAGCCTCTCACTCCTTCCTCTTGTCTCTGCAACTCCTTTGCTAATTTGTTCCAGTCGCCCATTGATACTCTCTTAATCTCCCCCCAACAATTTCACCTCACCAACCGTTCTTTTCACTCTAGCAGCTCAAAATCCAGAGGATATTTTTTTTTTTTACCCCTGCAGCTCCAACAATGATAAACAGATGCTGGTGGTCTATGCCTTGTACAGTTTCCCTCTTTGAATTTTGCGTGTCGCTTATTGTTGGTGACCTTTGCCTGCCAACACAATGGGGAGATGGGTCTATTTACAACCTGGCCTGGCCAAAGGAAAAAAAACAAACCACAAACCCACACTCAGAGGGCTTGACATTAAACACTAAAAGCCCCCTCGGGTTACACATGCGAGTAGGTTTACAAGATTAGTCATACGTTTGTAAAGATAAGCAGGTATCAACATCTCCAAAATTTGGGATTATGCTCTAGCAGCAAAAAAATCCAGACAGTGAGGTACTTAAAAAAAAAAGGGGGCAAGCAATAAATGGTCCTAGTGGTTGCGCTCTTCCTATCATCTCTCTGGAGCACACAATTATTTGCTATGTACCTTTAAAAAAAAAATCAAAGCATTTCCTTGAATTTTCTTTAGACGTCTCTTTAAAAAAAAAAAAAAAAAAAAGAAAGAAAAAGGCAGCGCTTTTCTAAGACATTCTGTTTTGGTTCAGGAAATGTTTCCTCCCAACCTCCAGTAGCCAAAGGCTGGTCTCGGCTGTAGCCCACGAGGCCCAAGTTACCCTCCGGCTATGGGCGGCAGACGTGTCTTTGACGGGAAGCCCCCTCCCCTCGGGGCTCGCCCTCCTGTCTCAGGGAAAGACTCTCGACCCGTCCCGACCCTTATTAGCTCAGCTGGGAGGGAAAGGGTTTGACCTTCGGCGCTAAGGAAATAGGGGCCCGGACTGGCCTCTGTGGGAGGTGGCGGGGCTCGGGGGTCTCTGTGGCGTGCAGCCCAGGCGCGTGGTTCTGAGGGGCTGGGTCGAGACGACCCCTGTGGCCCTGAGAGTAGAGACAAGGAGCAGTAGGGCGCGGTCCCTGAGGTGACTCGAGATTGGCAAAAGCTGAGGAGGGGGCTCCAGGAGTGGGGAACACGGCGGCGAGTTGACGGGGGACGCCGGTGTTGGGGGAGCGTCCACCAAAGCCGTGCCGCCCGAGCCCCCACTTCAGGGTGTGTACTGCTGGTCGTGGGCGGCTGGGGCCACCGCGCACCGGCTGCGACCCCGTCCCGCGGGGGACGGGAGACGGCTGCGCTGCCAGCTGAGAGGAGAGGGTCGGGGTGGCGGGAAGGGGCCAGTGCCGGAGGGCGTGCGGCGAGGAGGCCGCGAGCTGCCTGGCGTTGCCAGCTGCCGAGCGAGTCCGGTCCGCAGTTTGCCGCTCGCCGCCGCGCTCTCCCTCGCCGGCAGCGGCGGCGGGCGGGTGGCACGCGCTCGGAACAGCCGGTTGTTTAAAATCCTTCTAGAACCGTTTCTAATTCCCCCTTGCGCCGGGGAAGGGAGAGAGAGAGCGGGAGGGGGGGAGGAGGAGCCGAGGGGGCAGGGGGGGAAGGAGGAGGGAGCAGCCCGTCCGGGTCTCCGCCTGTCGATCACGGCGCGGGGGGCGTGTCCGCTCTGCCGCCGGCCAATGGGGTGTGTGTGTGGCGGCGTCTCCATGGTGACGGGGCTGTTCCCGGGGAGGCTGTGATGGGTTGACAGGTGCGTGACAGTCGGAGCTCTCTGCAGGCATGTACGGCAAAGGCAAGAGCAACAGCAGCGTCCCGTCCGACAGCCAGGCTAGGGAGAAGTGAGTACAGCTCGCCGGGCCGTGCCGGTGGACCGCGGCTTACGCGGGTGCACATCCTGCGCGCAAAGTAACTTTCCTGCCGGCGGGCAGTGCGCTGCGGGCGCGGCGGGAGGACGGAGGAACGGACGGACTAAAGGGGCCCGACGCCGCCCGGACCGGCATGAGAGGGGCAGGCGGCCGCGCTGCTTGGGCGGGAGGAGCCGCGGAGAAGGGGATCCCCCGCGGCGGGACAGCGGCTGCTGGGCGAGGGGACAGCGGCGGGCGCCCCCTTCTCCTTGCCGCAGCCTCTCCTCCGCCGGGCAGGCGGGCGGGCAGGCGAGCGGCGCCGGCTTCCCCCGTTCCCCGTCCCCGGGGTCCTCCACTGGGCTCGACGGTGCAAGGTGCCGGGACAACTTGGGTAACAAAGAGCCCTGGGTCGGGGACGGCGAGGCGGGGGACGAGAGGACGGAGGCGGCGGGGGGTTGGTGGGGAAGCGGGGGCCGCCTCCTGCTGCTTCTCAACTCGCCGCCTCGCAACTTTTCCCCGGGACCGCGGAGTCCGGCGGCCCCGGCCCCGAGGCGCATTGTTCTCCGGGGCGCACGGCGTGGGGGTACAGCCGCGCTCTGGCTCCCGCCCCGCCAAACAAAGGTACTGGCGGGATGAGCACCCCCCTTCATTTTTGGGGGGTTGCTTTGGGTTTTTTTGCGGGGGGTGTGCCGGGGCGCGCTGGGACTCCCTCACATAACCACCGTCCCCAGCCTGAATCGGGCTGGTGGCGAAAGAGCTTGCGAAAAGTACTTTTTATTTTCAAGGAAAAAAAAAAAAAGGCGAATAAATATACCAGCTGAATTGCGCGATGGCTCCTTTATTTTCCTCCCTCCTCTCCGTGTAAACATGCGGCTCTTCGGAGCGGGGAGAGCCCGACGGCAACGGCGGGAAGCGGGGGACTGGCTACCCGTGCGGCTGCCCGATGGGATGCGGCCCCGCTGGGCTGGGCAGGGGTGGGGGTGCCTCCCTTCCCCGGCCCTACGGTGCCATTAGGGCAGGCGGGAAAGACTTGGGGAGGAAAACGAGTTTTTGAAAAGGACGGCGTTTCTTTAAGTTGTCTGTAGTGTCTGCTTCTTGGCGTTCCTGAGGCCGGTTTAGCACGGGGAGGAGGCGGCTGTGGTGAAAGGGAGGAAAAGCCTGTGTGAGGGGGGAGGAGGAAGCGTATCGGAGGTGGCTTCAGACAGGGGAAGGTCAGGATAAGGCTGCTGAGGGGGTCTGGAGATGGAGACCTCCATCCAGGAACCAGGTTTGCAGCAAAAATTGCATTGCTCCAGCGTTGCATTTCACACCAGGCTCAACACTCCGGGCACGGCTGACAACTTTCCCTGTAGGCATTTTGTCCTGAACCTTCACCTAAAAGTTTGGGCGGATTTTTTTTTTTGTGGTTTGTTTTTTTTTTTTTTTTTTGTTTGTTTGCTTGGTGCTTTTATTTTTTTTTTTAAACTTATTTTTTTATTGCTACAGTATTTTAGAGAATTCCTAATTCCAGAGTCTGACATACATACTTCTTCGAATAGCAGCAGGCCAGGCATCCCTGTTGCTACAGGAGAGAGATGCTAGGGGAAATTTGAAGTCTCGTTATGTTCGGGAATTTCAAACCTAACTTTGCAATGGAAAGGTAAAGGAAGACAGGCGGTACTGACATGAAATAGTAATTGTTGAGATAGAGTGGGAGGCACAACTTGGGCGCTACAACCTAATCAAATAGTGGCACTTCTTACTCCCAGTGTAGGAATGATTTTTAAAATAAGTGACTAGTGGAAGTGTTGTTTGTTTTAGCAAAAGTCACAAAATTAAAGCCATTTTCTCATGCTGTATAGTTGCTGATGTTTGTCAGTACACTTGTAAAGTTCCTGAAGGGCACAAGAAGATCACACTGTGGGACTAGATAAAACAAATCTAAAGAGCTGCTGCTTGTTGGATCAGTTCAAGATCATGTTCTTTGGATTCTGCTTGCAGAAACTACCCATTCATAACCACACATGCAACTGTTCTAGTCCTATGGCAGAACATTTAAACTATTTTCTCGTTTCTCCTCTTTAATTATAGCTGATTTTTTTTTCTTTTGGAGTCTTGCTGCTGTAAAACACATAGTATTTCATGGGATATGAAAATGCTTAATAATTTTGAGGGCAAGTCTGCCAAACTGACCTATTGCCAAGTAGCAACTGCCCTCCTAAGTAAAGTTGTGGGGGCCTGCTAGATGGTGCTGTTCGATTTAAATACACTCACATTATAACTAACAGCTGGAAATGTGGATTCCTCATGTATAGATGATTTTATGTAAAACACTGAATTAGTTTGTCTTTTAAGTTGTGGACTTGACAGATTGTTAACTTCTTGGTAGTATCTACTTGTGGGTAAACACCACTGGGAATTTAGAAACATTCTTTGTCTCTCATCTCCACACACGCCCCCCTCCCCCAACTGTCCTTTCTGCTAATGATGAAAAAAAGACAAAGCCTAAAGACTTGGTTTATGATGTGGAATACCATTATACATAGTCTGCATTCCAGGTATTTTTTGTAGTGCATCCTTTCAAATGTCTTCATAGCAGATCAGGTCGAATCATCACCATTTTCATACACTTTTTATCCTGCAATCCATAAAGCTATAATTACTTTTTCTCCCCCCTTTTCTTTCTTATGACATTCATTTGGAACATGCAATGTTTCTTCCATGGCAGTGCATGAGCAGAGCAAGAGTTTTGCTCAAAAAAGTTTTCCATCGAATGAAACCTCTACAAAAATACAGCTCCAGCTTCTGCATGAGATTGTGTTAATTTGAAAACCACAGAGAAAATACATGTTTGATACATTAAGTACTTACTTAATCAAGAAGAGCAGGGTTGTAATTATGTTTAATTTGAAAGTTTTTAGAACAGAACGTGTAACTTAACTGTGATGTGTCTCCTCATGGTTTTAAGTATCTAAAATTTGTAGGCAGTAACTGTTCTCTGAAATACATTTGTAATAATTAAGGAAATAAAAGAAGAAAAAACAAACCTAAACACTACCTAGGGTTTGGACAGCCCAATTACATGGAACATGTTTCTTTCCCTTGAGGATGTGTGCCAGTGACAGGACTAGAGTGTGAAAAGAGTATTTATCAAGTGTGGAAAAGATGTGTGTTGTTGAGATGTTGTTTGCAATCAAGGATGTGATATATTTTACAGACTAATCCAGTGCCAAATATGTTTGTAGTGTGGTATCTCACTGTATGCTGCCTTTCATTTTTATGTCCTTTGAGGTTATGTAATTTCTATTAAAATGAACGAGTTTTGCAAGTCATTTGTGGTTCCAAAGATGGCATTCATTTTATGGTCTTTCTCTTTGTCCCTACTGCCTGACCTTTGGGGTAATTTATCAGCGTAGCTTTACAGCACATGTGAAGTATGAATATGTGAATTTGGGAAAAAACAATACCTGATTCTGTGCTGGAGAGGTAAAACACTAAGAGTGAAGGCACGCAGTACCTGTGAGGTATGAAGGAGATGAAGAGAGGAAAATCACAAGTGGGCTTGTGTGCCCATTCCTTCTGCTCTGAAATAGCTGTGACTTAAAATTTTGGGTTCAAACCACCCTTGTCACATACAGGATGGGAAAGTTGTATTAAACAGTAGCTCCTCCACCGCTTGTGCTGTGCTGGGGCCAAGGAAGAGGAAAAAGTTTACAATTTTTAATGTATCTTATTGTTTTCTTTTCCTTCCCCCCCCCCCCCCCCCCCCCCCCCTTCCTCTCCTGTCTTCCCCCCTCCCCCTTTATTCCTTGAATTAATTCAGATCAGGTGCTCAGACCTGCTGGTATTTCATTGAATGGTGAAATCCTGTGAACTTTTTTAATCTTGGAGAAAGAAGGACCCAGACTATAAAAGTGTTTTGTAGCTCATCAAACTGGACTTTTGCAGGCATTCGCAAATCAAACTCTCTATCTAGCCATCAATAATGTTTTAAGCTAGAAAATATATGTGGAAGAAGAGTTAAAATACATCATAAGAAATACTAAATTCTGAATGGATTGCATGTTTTGTGTTCAGTCACCTTGATCTCTCAGTGGCCTTCTAAAATAGTCTTTTTCCCGGGATGCTCATACTTCATTTGGGCGCAGCAGACATGCACTAAGTGGGTGATTAGACACTGCGATTTACTTTGATGTTAAGGGATGCATGATCAAAACATCAACATCGAAGCAAACATTAACAGTGAGTTATTGATTGATTTTCAGCTCTGGTGTGGGAGGGAGAGGACATAAAGAAAGTGAAAATACTTGATTACTGCCATCATGGTATTCTTTGCTTAATTTGTTTTTGCATGACTTGATCTGTGAATGTCTGCTAAATTTGATCTTAGCCAGTTGGTCACATGGAAGGAGATGGACATTTTACCACTTTGTTGCTGCTTTGGAGAAGAAAGAAGATGTCTCTCCTTTTTTGTTTCTCCTCAAGTCTGTTCTGGGTGGTTGGCTGCTCGAGCAATGTGAGTGCCTGACTTGATAGATCTGTCTTCCCATGCAGGAAAGCAAAATGGAATTTACACAATTTTGGTATTTTGTTAACACCAGTAGGGTTATCTGTAAAGAAAAGAAAACTCACCAACACTTTCCTCACTTGATTCTCCTGCTGTTTAGGGAAACTTGAGATTTCTGAGGGCTTTTGAGGTTTTGTGGATTTCCAGATACAGGGGTTTTGGGTTTTCTTGTTTTGTTTGGGTTGGTTGGTTTGTTTTTAGTTTAAAAAGACAGCAATGGCATGAATTCACAGTTAGGTTATCTTTTTTTCCACTGTAACATTTGCAAGCTGCATAAAAATAAGATACAGATTAAAGTTAATTGGCTTCAGTGATAAATTTGTTGCTCATTCTTGGGAAATGGTGAGCTAGCTTTTCAAGCTTCAAGTAGCGAAAGATATATTGATCTCTTTTTTTTGTTGTTGTTTTGTTTCCTTTTGAAAACAAAACATACTTTAATCCATCCTGTTTTACAACATTTAGGTTTGATGTTTGTACACTGATTTAATCCATCAGGCCTAACTTAACAGAATTCTCAGGTCTGTGAGCATAACACTTTTTAGCGTTTTAGAAGAATATACTTTTTAACAAGGAAGAGCACAGAAGGGAAGATTCTGGAAGTGGTAATTATCTATCAGTATTTGTTGTTGATCGCAGTGCATCATGTAGTCTTTCACATTGCACAGGTATCTTGCTTGGACAGCGTGTGAAGGCGTTTCAGATAATGTGTATGCTGCAATTCAGACCACTAAGAATAACTGCTTTTGGGATGGAGATTTAAATACCAGTGGTGATAGCCAGAACATCACATGTGGTGGACTGTGTAAATCTGACTTCAGTCTAGCAGTGCCTGGAGATACATATCCACCTTTTAAGTGTGCTGCTTGTGGCGGGGATATACGTTGTCTTACAGTTTAAGCACATACAAGTACTTCATTGAACTGGCAAGAACCAAGGTAAAAATCATGCTTCCGTTTCTTTGTTCCTTGCTCTACACAACTGGTCTGCTCACAAAAGGTCTGGTTCCTTTTTCCTGTGCTTTTTCTTAATGGTGAACATTGAGGTGTCTGGATTCCAGCTTTTGCGGACTCTCTAGTGCTGGGCAAACTTCTCCTGCTGAAGAGCGAAAGGACTTCTGGAGCCCGCTTCGACCCATTGGGTACAGCAGATGCACTCTTGAGTACAGTGAGCGCAATTCAGGCTTGGCTAAGAGATAACTAAATCTTGCTGGAGGAGACAGTAGTTAACAGAAAGTGTTATGCATTAATAATTATTCTTACTTTATTTATAGACTTGCATGTGATGGTGGTCACAAGTATTAAAAGTAGCCAGACAAGATTTTCATAACTTTGCTGAACTTTCACTGGGTGGAAAATTTATGATGGCATATATATATATATATATATATATGCATTGTGTTGATTGATTTCTTTCTGTTGAGACATCTTGTCTCATTTGGAAAAGTGGGCAAAGAAAAAAAAAAAAAGGGGGCATTTTTCAATCTTTAAAAAGTTCTCACAACTTTTTACCGTGGAAGACCAATAGTAGTGCTCTCCCTTGAAACATTTGAAATCTAGTTGAAAAAGGATGAGGGATTTTATTCCAGGGGTGTGTATTTTTTTTTTCATTTGCATGACAAAGCATCTGAATTTAGCCAGGATACAAGCCTTTTCAAAAAAAGATCAATTTGCATATGCTTAGGGCTTACTAACTGTAATCGCTGAATATTTCATCTTTGCTGGGAGCGCAGCAGATACTGGAATCAGAGGAGTGGCTTGGGGATAAAAAATGGGACTGGGCTGGGGTGGGGAGGAGGGTGTAAATATGAGCAGTTGAAGCCTGCAGCCATGAGATGCCAGGATGCAGAGATAACAGGGGCTGGCACTTGAAGGAGGATGGAGGAAGCTGGGTGGAAATGGCCAGTCTGGAGAGACAAGACAAAGAATTGCTCCCTAAGGGTACTCACATTGGAATCAGAGATCTGGGTGGGACCTGGTGCAGCTAGTCAAGGAAAATAGACCCAGTGCAAAACAGGGAGTGGAGTGAGGACAGGGATATCTTGTAGGAGACAGGTCAGGAAGTGGAGGGTTTTCGTGAAGTTAGGAGGAACATGCTGTCATTCCAGAAAACTACTCTTTCTTTGCTGCCAGTGAGTGTGTGTAAAATGTCTTACTGTAGAGATAAAAACGCGCAAACACCTAGGAAATATTGACTCCACTGAAATGGCAGAGTTGTGTGGTAGTCCTAAAAACCTGTAGGTCAGATGAGACACCAGAGCTTTGGAGTGGAAGGATAGGGGTTACCATTAAGAAGCAGCTGGAGTAATGTGGCTGAGTGCAATTTCTGAGCGTTGTACTTGCATTCTCAAAAACATTATCTTTACTTGGAAAATACAGATTTATACTAAGTGTTGTTCTTATGTTGTCCTCTTTTGCATGTTCACAGATTTCCCCCCTCACCTCTGGAAAAACTCAGTGTTTTTTATTGTGCAGAATAGAGTATTGTTTTCATAATGGGTAGCTATTTGATAATTTGCTATTTTGCTGTCATGCAGCATGTGCCTTATGGCTGACTTGCTGTTTCATAATACAGCTGCTCCTGGAGGAAGAATATGTTGTGTCCTTGGTGCTCAGCACCATCATGTCCGAGTTTCACAAACCTTTAAAAATTTGTGCTAAGCCTGGCTGCCAGTTTTGGAAATGGCAGTAAGGTGCAGAAGGGTGAAAGACAAAAGAATCTGCTTGTTTTGAGTGCCAAATATGAGCTGTGTGGCCCTGAACCTGGTTTGGTTTGGTTTGGTTTTGTGTGGGTTTTTGTTTGGTTGTTTGTTTTGGTTTTTTTTTTTTTTTTTTGAGCATTAAACAAACACTGGTGTGTATGTACAACTTCCACTGCCTCTTTTCCCAGTGATGCAAAGGACAAGATGCCATTTTATCACATTGGGCATCCAGAAGATGAGGAATGGAAAATGATTCCTTCCCGGTGCAAAATTTGTTTCGGCTGAATGGTTTGGCTGAATAGTATCCTGTGACACACCTAGAGGTGGAGGTGTCAGGTGGTCTCAGAAGGACCCATTTGCAAAACAGTTCCCTCCACTCTGGACTCTGCCATCTCTCCTGGTACAGTGTGCTGCTTCTGCCTCAGACAGGCTGTGATTTAGTTCCAGGCAAGATGGAAATAAGCAGTCTTGTGAACTGCAGAACGTGTGAAGCTGGTTTCCTGGACAGCTATCTTCTTGAGGTCATGCTGAGCTGTTTCTGTGGAGGCAACTTGTAGAAATGTAATGGCTTTTTGAGACTGCTGTCTTTATTTTGGCTATATTTCAAATGGGATAATGAACTAAAAGTAACCCACAGTGGACACTTGCACACTTAGACACAGTGTGACCACACAAACCTGCTTTCCTTAGTGAGGGAGACTTCAAACACATAATGGTGTGATTCAGGGTGGCATTGTGGTTAGGTAGAGCCACTTCATGATGTCTGCTCCATGAACCCTCGGCGTGCAGAAATGGGCATAATACCATACAGGCCAGCATAGTACTCAGTGTAGGTGCTGAGAGCAACTGGTGAAAATGGTTGCTTGTAAGAGTTCTCTGCAAAAAACTCTCTGGGCACCAGCAAGAGCACAACACGTTAATGATTTATCTCCATGAATATGCAGCAGCTAAAACTTCATGGCATCCCAGCAATGTTGATTTGGATTAAGGGCACTTGGTTCCTGCTTTGCTGGTTCATGAACAAGCCAAAAAGGAGTGCTGGTCCAGGTTGTTTTGAAGCTGAAGTTTCTAATGTATTCTCAGTGGAGCCACAGACCCCCAGGTCTGCATTGTTTAGGTAGTGGTCAGGTAATCCATGCCTGTTGTTTCCAATACTAAGAGATCCACAGATAGCAACAAATGCATTGATTCAGAAATCTTGATGACTTCCATGTGTGCTTCTCTAGGCTTTAGGACATTTCTCTGTTCCAGTCTTGGGCAGGTGAAAGGTGAGAATATAAAATGTTCTTTCCTGAGAAACTGAAAGGTGGCTGTAGTCAGAATCAGTGTTTCCTAGCTTCATTAAATATGGAAATATAAAAAACTGAAAAGTGTTGTGGTGGATCTTTTTTTTTTTTTTTTCATTTCAAACTTTCTCTGATTCTTGCCTTTGGACTCTTTTGGTTTTCTACATATTATTAGTAGCATATCCAGAGCATAGAGCTGGGCAGAATGAAGTAATTATCTCTCTTTTGAGATCATATGGACCCATTGCTGCCAGTACTCTGTAGAAAACTTGCTGGGTTTTGTCATTGTTCTGTTTTGTTTTGATTTTGTGGTGTTTTTTTTTTTTTTTCCCCTCTATGTTTTCTCTTTTTTTTTTTTAAATAATCCATTTTGCTGTCTACATGCCCTCTAGGTTCTTTTTACAATACTGCTGCCTAGCCAATTATTCCCCATTTCATATTTGTGTATTCGATTTCTTATTCCTGAGCATAGTACTCTGCATTTGTCTCTATTGAATTTTCTCTTATTAACTTACCTCATTCTGTTCATGTCCCCAAAAGGGCTTATAATCTGTCCCAATTTTTCATGTACACTTTTGTATTTCTACATACAAGTCACTAATGAAAGTCTTTTGATGGAATTGGCTTAGGACAGCAAAGGCTTTCTTGAAACATCTTCTCATTTATGGAAACACACTGATGACTCTTACATACAGTGTTCTTTTTCATGTGACTTTACACCATCTTCATTCCAGGCTGGATGAGGCTCTGGCCAGCCTGATCTAGTGTGGGGTGTCTCTGCCTGTGGCAGGGGGGTTGGAACTAGATGATCCTTGTGGTCCCTTCCAACCATGACTGATACTATGATACTATGAAGACTGTTTGCTTACCTAGATGAGATAGGCTAAGAATCAAAACTCTTCTGTCTTAACTTTTAGGAAGCCATCCATGTGTTTCTCCTTACCCATTGCATAGTCTCTTTTCCAAGTAAACCAAACAGCTGGCGGGTTCTTTTTCTTGACAGATAGTGTCGACTCCTTATCTTTGTATTCTGAATGTGTTTATAATTTGTCTCCGGCGTTGTTTTCTGTATATTTTTTGGTAGTTAAGGAGGTGTCTGCATGATTACTATTACACTTTAAAGCATGTCACACATGCTATGGCATGCTAAGATTTTTCAGTTTCTTGGTTTACTTTTTATTGCATTCATTTCACTGCCAAGCTAATGCCATGTGTGTAAATGAGCCAAAATGTTGACTCCTGTGGTTGAACAGGGAAGATGGACATTTCTGCTCACCTGTAACTTGCATTCTTTTCTGTGCCGTGGCATACTGCAGTATGAATTTAAGTTGAACCTGAAATTCAGATTATCTTTTTTTCTTATTTTGGTTTACCCAAAAAGTGTCTCTTGACACTTGACAAACATCTGTCATACTCTCCTAAGAGCCTTCTTATGACTTAGCCCCCATGAAGCCCTTCCTCTTACTTTCCATCTGCATTCCCTGTGTCATTGGTGACTTGAACCCCTTGTGTACAAGCCTTTGGCTCCTCCAAACCCCAGTGTGCATGTAGCTTAGACATCCACATCTTTCTGTCAGAAAACCAACGTTATTTGTGATAAAAGAGTCAAAATGTAAACATAATTTACGTTGCTAATTAATTTTCTCAGGCTTTTCAAAATGGCTTTCAGTCCTTCAGGGAAATGTATTCTAATTTTTGGGGTTTAGTTTTAAGCTGGTCCCACCTGTGAAAGAAGAGTGATGGATGGATTTCCTTCTTCTAAGTGTATTAAAAGCATGTTTCCAATACCCCTTGTTTTCTGTGCAAATACCAGTTAGGAAATAGCAATTTGTAAAGCATCTGAATGTCAGAAGTCACACTTCTCATGGCACATATCAGCTATGGGTGTTGGGCCATGGTAGTTGTCTAGCTCCTCAGTGCCTTCTAGAATTTCATTCACAGTCTGATTACTCCAGTCACTCTTCAGCTTTACAGCCTGCCTTTGGGCTCGTTTTTCAGTGGGAAGTTCAGTTCTTCAGGTAGAAGCATTTAACTGGGAGCTGATCATGATGTAACCAATGCTTTTTGCTAAGTTTTTGTGGTCTAGTTGAAGTAAAACCCTTGATATTAATCCCAGAGTCTTCATGGCATTCGATCAAGCATAAATTGCCAGTGAAAGTGCTGGTTTGCTAGTTAGGCTTGGCTATGTTGTTTCTTTTTATCTCTCACTCCTAAATAAAAGACTGTCTTTGAAAGAGGGAATTTCAGTGTGCAATATCTCTTAACTTTTGGGAGAGATTTCACCTCAAAACCAGACCCCTTTAATTTTTCTGGAAAGAAGCCAGTGTTCTGTAAATTCAGAAACATGGAGATATCCATAGTGGTAAGTTACCAATACATGTAAATTCCAATACAAGCATTATGTTTTTCCTATTGATGTGGAAAATGTCTTGCTACTAGCAGATGCATTTTTAAATGAATGAGTTTGGAAACTTAGTAAGATTGTTCTGCAGTTGGGATTAAGTATTTTTGCAGGTATTTAGAGGAAGGTAAAATACTCTCTATGTTTACTGTGGTAATCAACTTAATGCTTATAAAAAGGTGTGAGCACTAGTTTTGGAAACTATCTCTAGGTTAAAAAAAGTGATGGCAAAATCAGTGGCAAACTGAAGTAGCCTGTGTTGTCATGGCCCTGGGAAGGGCTGTGGTTTCTGAAGAAAACACTGGAGTGCAGAAATGGAACAATAATTCCTTAATAAATATGTTGTTCTTGACAGTCTCAGGACAAAATGGATCATGTGGCTGACAGGCAGTATGAGTGTGTCAGAAATATTCTGTGATTTATGAGGCTGGAAGTAAGGATGCCACCCAGTGCTCCTACTACGGAAGCTGTGCTTTATCAGGTCCTTGTAATTGCAACAGCAAGATTTGATAAACCAAAGCCCCTTTGCTTTCTGCATCCTTAATGCTTTCTTTACTGTTCTTTCCCAACTAATCCTTGAAGAACTTGGACTAGTCTTACATTGCTCCTGTTTAGAGCAACCTTTGAATTGAGGTGGTAGTGGCAAGTTTGTATGTGCTATTTGTAGGTTTGGGAGTGTGGAAGAGTTAATGAATTTCATCAGGTGTATCGGGAGCAATGGAGCTCCCCTGCTGAAATCTACAACTGCCCTATGAGTGAAGGTTATGATTTGCATTGTCAGTCACCTGAATAGTTTGGCCTCTAATTCTTCATTAGTAAAACCCTCCTAAATCAGTGTATATAGTTTAATATGCCTTGAAAAGTGCATTGCAAGTCAAAGGCTTTTTGAGCAATACAGCGAAAAGTTGTCTGAATTTATTACATTTTCTATAAGTGCTTCCTAAACTTTGGTAAACTGCTGCTCAGTAGCTTTTTCCAGCCCTTAGTGGTCTTTGGCAATGGGCAGCAGACCTGCTGGTGCCTCCTCCTACCACTCAGCCCTCCCTTCTGCAAGTCAGAAAGACTTGTGTGATGATGCCAGTGTTAATCAAATATTTATAGTGTATTATACATGGACAGGCTGTTTTAAAAAACTTAAAGGCATATATATTGGCCTGAGGAGTGAAGTTTGTTTTTTCCTGTGTGTTTATATGCATGTTGTAAAATAATGTAAACGAAAGTTGATTTTTTTTTGGGTTGGAATAGGAAAAGTATGTGATCAACAAATAAACACCTAGAGCTTGCACACAGGACAGTATGAAAAAAAAATACAAAGGTAGGAAAGATAAAGGAGAGCTTCAGATCTGAAGATGAAGAGCAGTATGAGAAATATGGAAATATGCCTCTAGTAATGGTAATGTACTTGACAAGCAGATATAAAAGGTATGATATGTTGGTGTTTGTGACTTCTGCTACAGCTCCTCAAATTCAGTGTCACTTTTAATTTTGCTATCTGTACATCTAATGATTCTTTATAAAGGAAGGTGTTTACTCTTATATATATATACAGGCTAATATCTGTAGACATGTGTAACTGCAAAGATAGTTATGCATATTTTAAAATCCTTTTAGAAATAAATGAGAGACTGTAATGCAGCAAAAGAGAGATAAAGCTGTATGTTAAGTTTGGAGGATAATAGTAAATAAATAAATAAATAAATAATCTGTCTGGCTGTGGTTGAGGAACCTATAAAGAGTGAATGAAAAAAGAAAAGAGGTATTTTAAATTATTTCACAGGATGTCTTTAATAGATCATTAACACCAAAATCAGACTATTGGATGCAGGTATATTCTAGTATTTGAGAAAGCTGCTTATAAATCTTTCCCAATAATCCCCCAAACAGCCCTGTAAGTCTGTAGTTAATTATTCAAAATTACAGGAAAAAAAAGGTTTGGAGTTGCCTGCTGCTGTCAGTCTCCAGTTCTGTGTGGGATTGCTCATTTGAAAAAATAAAAGGCATAATAGACAGGAAAAGGTTTTCTTGTCATAAAACCATGACTGTTTTTCTTGTTAAACAATACAACTGAATTAAGCAATGTTTCACGCATACTGCTGTCTAGTAAAGCTCTTATAAAATACTTAAGAACGTTGAAAAAAGGCTCTGAGGTTTTAGTATTTAGATTGCAGGCCACACAAATGCATCTGAAAATGTACAGTCATGGTTATGGCAGACTGTGGGCGTACCTGTCCCATACTCCAGTCTCTAGTGCCAATGCTTTTGACAAGGAACATTGACCAAAAACGTGCTAACTGTATTGAGCACTACAGGAAGATTCAGTCGTAGATTCACAGTCATAGTCTTGTTTCTCCTTCTTTAGTCATCTTGATCATTAATAGCTTGGAATGGTAAAACCACCAAGATAACAACCACAGCTAAAAATCTTTGTTTCCTACTTTTTTTGAAGCAGCCAGCTTTGAAGATCATAGAATCATAGAATCAACCAGGTTGGAAAAGACCTCAGAGATCATCAAGTCCAACCTATTATCTAATACTTCACACCATGTACTGTTGGTTCACTGTTACCCACTATGTAATGGAGCAGTTTGCTTGAAAGCATGAAGTACTTGAAATGGTCAAGTCCTGTAGCTGTATGTCTTCTGGCATGGTCACAGGATTGTTTGTTACAAGAGGGTGCAGGTAAACCAAAAGAGAAGGTAGTGCAAAAGCCATCCGCTACTAATGCAAGACTAAGGATGTATGAAAGTGTTTAGGTATTAGTTTCTGTTTAATTTCTCTTTGCACAGTGTATGCATTCAATAGGGTAATTAGAGGGGTTCTCTCTTATATTGTATATTGTTACAGAGAAGAGCTTTGCTTCTACAAAGGATCATGTGCTTAAGTGAGCACGTTCTTCTGTTCAGCACACAGATTGGAAAGTCTCACTAATTCAGGATACAAGTGAAAAAGCAATTGAGAAAATTAAAGGAAACCTAAACTATGATGGTGTCATATATGCCTCAGGCTTTCTAACACTTTATTTTGAAGCATTCCAAGAGGGCTGTAAAGGGAAACAAGGAACTAGATTAAAGAGGCCAGTGGTGTCATTTGACAAAGTAGTTGCTGCATATTCTGCAGCATCAGAATGAAAATGTTTTCGTGTTCTTTTCTCCTTTGTGATTCAGTTACAGCTTTGAGCTGAACTTAAAGCCAGTGACAGTTACTTTTTGGCATGCCTGCAACTTTCTGGGGATTTCTGGTTTTCCTGTCCAGTAGGATATCTAAAGAATTAATACAACTGAAGACAGATCACAGAGCATTAGGGGTTGGAAGAGATCATCCAGTCAAACCCCCTGCTAGGGCAGGATCTCCTAGAGTAGGTCACACGGGAATGTGGCAAGGTGGGTTTTGAACGTCTCCAGAGAAGGAGACTCCACAACCTTCCTGGGCAGCCTGTTCCAGTGCTGTCACCCCCACAGTGAAAAAGTTTTTCCTTACGTTCACATGGAACCATCTATGCACCATCTTGCACCCAGTGCCCCTTGTCCTATCATTGGGCATCTCTGAGAAGAGCCTGGCTCTGTCCACCCCTCACATACTTATAAACATGAATGAGGTCACCTCTCAGTCTCCTCCAGGCTAACAAGCCCCGGCTCCCCCAGCCTTTCCTCATAAGGGAGGTGTTCCACTCCATCATCTTTGTGGCTCTGCCCTGGACTCTTTCAAGCAGTTCTCTGTCCTTCTTGAACTAAGGGACCCAGAACTGGACATAATATTCCAGATGAGCCCTCACCAGGGCAGAGTACAGGAGGAGGAGGAGAACTTCTCTCAACCTACTAACAACTCTTCTAATACCCCCCTGGATACCATTCGCCTTCTTGGCCGCTAGGGCACGTTACTGGCCATTGGTGACCACTGCATTTTCCCAGTCTGAAATTGAGTGCACTGATTTTCTGTATTGTGTGTGTTTAGGCACAGGTCTATATAAGTATCGAAGCTTGGAAGGCAGGATGAATATCTTTATCTGTAGAGCAGGCAGCTGGACATCACCTGCATGTATTGAATCACAGAAGCAGGCTGATAACCAAGACAACAAACTGTTTGATTCAAATATAGAATAAAACTAGAAGAGGCATTTTCAGAGTTAATAGACTAACTGCACTGTTGATCCACTTTGGAGCTTATGCAGTGTCACCCTTATGTCACATCTCTTAGTGTGGAACTATGAGATATACTGTCTCTTACCTGTGGCCTGTGTATAGTCTGTTGTGTATTAACAGCACTTACCTTACCAAGGCTGTCTTTATATTGTCATTTACTTCTTTTTTTGGGAGCAATGACAGGAATTCTTGCTCCCAAAACATTGCACCCAACAACCAAACTTCCTAAATCAAAGTGTTTGTTTAGAGCAATGTGTAAATGAAAGCACCTGAAAACAAAAGCTAAAGAGCTGTCTATATATGTTTTTTCTCACATGCCTAGGGATGTACCACTGCTTTAATGGTTATCTGATACAACAAGCTTCAGATTCCTCCCAAAAGCTTCCATGAATGTTAAGGACAGCTCCCTGGCAACTGATACAAGTTTATCCAAATCCAGAGTTTTTTCTTGACTTTTGGCAGCCCAGGGGACCTGAAGAATCTTTCATGCTCCAAAAGTTCAGACACCATCACAGTCTCATTCCCTGATTTGAGGAAATTCCAAAAGCAACCTGAAAACCAGGATGAAGTGTTGATGCTATTGTGTTTTCTCACCTGATGGCCTTCTAGCTGATTCCTTGGCTTGTGCTTTGCAAAACTGATGTTTTTGTGTGGTGGTAATGAACTTTACTGTGGTTGGTAGTGAAAGTTGTGTTACATGGTGCAGCATACTGAGGTACATCAAATGGGTAGAGACCTTGTGCTTTGGGAAAGATGAGATTAATGTATTGGATGTGGGACATGAGGGAATGTGAATGGAGCAGGGCCTGTGCTCTTAAGCTAGCAGCAGATATTCTGGCACATTCTGTGATTCTGTAAATGTAAGCATTAGAGGAGGACAGGCCATTCGGTTTAAGCACAGCAAAGATGTAATCTTTGTGGAGAATATACTGTTGCACATCTTTTTCACTCCATTTGTACATCTCTCTCTTCACATGTACATCTCTGATAGCATTGGATATATGCTTGTAAAGTTGCACCTGGTCAAACTCAATGCCATGAATTATGAAGTAGTCAGTGACTGAAGAAAGCAGTGTCATTTCAGGAAGAGAAAAAAATGTCCATGAGCTGCTTAAGTGATAGACTCTTGCCATAGAAGTC
Source organism: Colaptes auratus (assembly GCA_015227895.2). NCBI lineage: Eukaryota > Metazoa > Chordata > Aves > Piciformes > Picidae > Colaptes > Colaptes auratus. Next base: position 4,041,387 of record CM026897.1, on the reverse strand, counting down.
AGTAGTCTGGTGCAGTGGGATGTGCTGCATACCATCATCAGGCAGTGGTTTGAGCCCTCTGGGTGCTCTCCCCAGCTGGACGTAATGGAAAGCATTGATCTCCATGAAAAGACTCTTTGATACTGCATAGTGAAGTCCATGTATGGCAAACCCTGGAATGTAGTCAGACTTCTCTTCCCCCCAAGCCCTTCTGGATACTTGACTTATTTGTTCTGTACAGAATCACAGAATGTTAGGAATGGGAAGGGACCTCCAGAGATCATCAGGTCAAATCGCCGTGCAAAACACAGTCACACAGGAATGTATCCAGGTGGGTTTTGAGGATCTCTTGAGAAGGAGACTCCACAGCCTCTCTGGGCAGCTGGTTCCAGTGTCCTGTCACCCCCAGAGTAAAGAATTTTTTTTCTCATGATGAGATGGAATTTCCTGTGATTGAGTTAACGTTCATTGCCCCTCATCCTATCACTAGGCATCACTGAAAAGAGACTGGCTTTAGCCTCCTGACAGCCACCTTTCAGATACTTGTAGACATTGATAAGGTTCCCTCTAATCTTTGTGTTCTCCAGACTAAAAAGCCCCAGTTCTCTCAGTCATTCCTCATGAGATGCTCCAGTCCCTTAACCATCCTTGTAGGATGTTCTGGCAGTGTTGAGTAACATAACAAATTAAGTATTGGGTTTGTGTTTGAACCCTCTTTGCTCCACAGCTTTATGGCTTTGAGGGTCATATGATAAACCCCACCATGTTCTACACTAATGTATGTTGTGTTTCCCTGTTCAGAAGTGCTCCTTGGACTAGGCTTTCCATTTCTACTTCCTTCAACCCACTGTTTAGCATAGGAAGCTTCCTGGCATCTCTCTGTGTGTTGTATTTTTCAGCATGTATAAGTGAGAAATTAGCTCTGTAAATTGGTGGAAAAGATTTCAACATTCAGTGACATGGTTTAACCCATAAGTTACATGGTGGCATTCCTTCAGTGAAGATGTTGAGGTGTCCTTACATAGTGGTCAAGGTCTTCTAATGTTACATTCAAAATTTCACATTCAGTAGAATGTCGTTTTTCCAGCTAAGGATGCTCTGCCTCTTGGTATTCTGTATTTGTAGTTTAGAGTCCAGGAATGTCACTGCCTGGAGTGACAGGGATATGAGTGTTTCCTGATGGCAGAATTATCTTCTACCTGTTTTTTTAACGTTACACAGTTTGTAAAATTATGTAAATTTCAGTGTGTTCTCTTGGGCATTTATGTAAGTTATGTTCATAGAATGTTTTTAGGTGGAAAAGACCTCCAAAATTGAAAAGTCCCAACTATTGACCTAATGCTACCAAGGCCATTAAACCATGTCCCAAAGTGCCATGTGCTACCACAGTGTCTGCTGGAGGTCAGGAAATTTGCATTGGTATTCTCCTTCTTTACTGAATTTCTGTTTCTCCAAGTAAGTGGAGTGTTGGTGTGCAAAAGCAGCTTGCCCTTCTTGCGGATGCTGGGTGGAAGGAATCATAGAATCAGTCAGGGTTGGAAGGGACCACAAGGATCATCTAGTTCCAACCCCCCTGCCATGGGCAGGGACACCTCACACTACATCAGGCTGGCCAGAGCCTCATCCAGCCTGGGCTTAAACACCTCCAGGGATGGGGCCTCAACCACCTCCCTGGACAACCCATTCCAGGGCTTCACCACTCTCATGGGGAAGAACTTCCTCCTCATGTCCAGCCTGAATCTCCTCACCTCCGGCTTCATTGCATTCCCCCTAGTCCTATCACTGCCTGATACCCTGAGAAGCCCCATCCCAGCCTTCCTGTAGGCCCCCTTCAGATACTGGAAGGCCACAATGAGGTCACCTCGGAGCCTTCTCTTCTCCAGACTTAACAGCCCCAACTCCTTCAGTCTGTCCTCATAGGAGAGGTGCTCCAGCCCTCTGATCATCCTCATGGATGATCAGGAGATACTTGAGATGGTTCTAAAATACCCAAACCCTTTTGAGTGTCTCTAGTATGGCCAAACATGATTACAAAGTGGTAAGACTGTGTGATATGCTTTTGCACAATCATTTCTCCTTACTCAGTTCCTCCAGCATTTTAAGAATTTTCCATCCAAAACGAATTAATGTGAAACAGTTGTAGAATATTTGCTGGTTTAATTGGCCCAAACCATGGTAGCTGTGTTTCTTCTATACTTGACATGAGCCTTTTGTTTCTTCTGCAGTTGACATGAGCCTGTTCCCTGGCCTTGTTTACTCTTCTGAATGTGGAAGGCTGTAAATATAGGTGGATTGTGCTTGCTTTTCAGTACTGTGCCTCGTCCCAGGAATGAAAAAAAAACGGAATGATGTGCATGTGTCTGCCTGCAAACTGAAACAAAGCATGGCTTGTCTAGTTCTGGGTTTCCTCATGTGACTACCTCACCTTAAATTTTAAGAATAAATATAAACTGAAGAATACAGATCAGGTCTGGGAGCCTTGTTGACTAAAATACCTATGGCCGTTCAGTTCCTGTCATAGATGTTAGCAGCCTTCTAAATGAGTGTCTCCCACTTGAGAGAGAGAGTAAACCTCTGCCGGCGGTTCCAGCAGCAGCAATCATTTACTCGGTTTGGTCATTTACCTTTCTCTGAAGACCTTCAAGTGCTGCAGGTCAACCTTCAGGGCAGGAGTATCGTGTGTATTACAGAACTGTTGTGGTAACCCTTTCAGACTGACGCTGCGGGCAGGAACTGTATTTCGGGTATGCAGGGAGCCAGGAATTTCTGCTGTCTCCTCCCACCCAGCAGGACTTCATGGTTGGGTTTGCATCCCCATTCCCCTCAGCCCCACCTTCCCTTCTAGTGTGTACTGTATGTTGATAGGGGTGAGTCACCTCTTTTATTATGTTTTGAATACTTTCCTCCCAAATGTAGTTTATTTTCTGCAGGGAAGGGAAAGAATTTATGCTGTCCTGGTTCCTTATTTTTATCAGAGCTCTGCTAACAGCTTCCAGCTGAGGGAGTTCTTGATATTTTTAGCCTGAGATATTTAGCTCTTCTAGCCTCTTTACATATTTCCCCCCACTGTATATTAACTGGGGAGGGGGAATGGTTCTTGTCAGTTAATATATTCATGAGCATACTTGCCAAATTGCCAACACTTAATCCCAGGAATCTGAACACTTCAGAGTTGGGGAGAAGATTGAGTCCTGGCCTGAAGTGTTTGAATCAGCCTCATTACTCCATTTTCTGACTGATGCTGCTGTAGCTCTGTTCTCTCTGAATCTTCCTCTTTATATTAAGAGGTGGTATTTAGTATTAAAAAAAATAAATTATGTAATTGATATTCTGATTTAAAACACTCAGAATAAAAAGGGGAGAGCAGAGAATCATGAAATGCACTATGAAATATAAATCCTCTGAAATTCTCTTTGTTTCTGTTTTGTTGTTGTTTGTTTTGTTTTCCATTACTAATGTTACTGTTTTATTGATTGCCTTGTTTATGGTCTCATGAAGTTCTCTAGTATTCCAAATATTGGACTTGCTGGCACATCTTGTATACACAGCATCTTCAAGTTTCAGAATAGCCCTACCCTTTCATGAAGTTTATATGAATGTTGAAAGAAAATGTTAAAAATACTTCATACTGACCTTTTGCCTTTAAGAACCTCTTCAACTTGTTTGACCATGATTTTGCATATCCTATTACCATCAGTTCTTTCCCCTTTTCCTAACAAAGTTTCAGACTAAAGGTGAAAAGCTGCCCTGTTGCTCTGGCAAGGCTGTTGCTGTGTATTGAAAACAACAATCTGCTGAATCACAATTCTCTTTAGGTCACTGAACTAAAACCTTCTTCAGGCAAATGATTCCTCCACATTTCTTTGCCAGTGTTATTGCTACTATATACATCGGTTACTTACTGGTTATACATAGGTTTGCCTCAGTGAAATGTAGTGATTCCAACAAATACTCCAGAGGTTTCTCTGCAGGACTGGGGAGCTAGAGGTGAGAGGGACAGATGGTGGAAATCATGTTCAGTTTAAAATGAGGACTAAATGACATTTGCTGGTGGTTATAATCTGTCCATACAACGTTTTTCTCATTATTCCCCCCAAGATGTTTCTTTATGTATGGCAATATATTACATTGCTCTAAGCCTGTCCACTTAGCTTCCTGATGCAATTCTGTGTACTGGGAAGATGACTTTGGACTTTGAGCCATCTATGCAGTCTTTGTCTTGAGTCCTCTGGCTCCCAGTCTGGTCTGTGGCATAAGTTAGAACGCCCGAAGGCTGTCAACAACTACCAGGATATATCCTATTAATTGGGACCAGCTGGATACAAGTATGTATTGGCAAGTCTACAGCAGCTCTATGCAGCCCGTCAGAGCAGCTCTTCGCCACCCAACTATTCCCTTCACAACCTTAAACCTTCCAGTAGTCATTTGCAAAGCTGAAGCCTTAAGTCTGGCACCTAAAGTAGTAGTGCTTTTTCTTTTTTTTCTAGCTATTTGTTCAATCCCAACTCCCCTGCTCCTCCCTGAGATTGGGCAATCACCACTCCCTCATAAATCTCTGAGGATCCAGTTCAATACATGTCCACCAATTGTTTTGTTTGTGGTTTTCTTTAAGACAGCTAGAAAAATGTTTGTGTCTAATACTTCTTAAAGATGGTGGAGAGATTTTTCTTCCTGGTAAGTGTAATATTTTGGAAAGTTGCAACTCTCAAGCTCTAAATTGTGAGGCCTTTTAAAGACCCCACAAGAGGAGTTCCATGTTGTACCCCTAGATAGCAACAGCTTTTGCTTTCAAGATATAACTTTAGGTAACCTGCTGTTGTTTTGTCCTGCCAGTCACTGTGCTCCAAGTTGACTGATGCTGCTTAGGTACCGTGGAGCAACACTTAACTGTGTTAGACATGTCTGGTCTGTGCTGGGGCTTCTCAGTGCGACTGCCAGATTAGCTACATACTAATCTTAAGCTTCTTAACACTTAGAACAGTAAAAATTTCATTACTTTTAATTGTTTTGTAACAGGCTAATATAATTATACTGTTGGCATCATGGCTGGGATTTTCTTGACTTTTTTTCTTTGCAGATCCAGTCCTAATAAGGATATTTTATTCTGCTGACTGAATTTCCAGTGCAACTTCCTTTAAACTGCCATGTGAGTTGCAGGGACCCTAAATAAACTGACCAGCTGACTCATAATTTTTGCCATTTGTACAACTAGTTTTGACAAATGATCCTTCCTGAACATGAAAAACAACACAGGAAAATACTTGGAGGAAAGGAAGATATTACAGAGAACCTTCACCAAGTGACTTCAACTCAGCATACAAAAAGTTTCACAGTCTTCTTTTAAGTTTATATGTGAAATATCCTATTCTAATAATGACCAGAGCAGCTCTTGCTTTGCTTATGAGATCTGACAAGATCACCATCCATGTGATTTCATTTGTTGCATTCATGGCAGCCCTGGGGAGTGAAATAACTAGAGCAGGAACGAAGCTGTGCTTTCCTGCACAACACAACAGAGCTCTATAGCAACTTGGCCAGTAGGAAAAACAGCAGGGGTTTAAAATAGATAAATAGATTTAAGTTTTGACTCTGTGTTTATGTATTTGTATTAAATGCAGAGTCACATGCAAGCATCAGTGCAGCCCATTAGTCCCAGCAGAATAAATGGACGATAATCACCTATCTTGGTACTGGGCAGGTCAAGCTGATGTAAAGTTTTGGGATATTGAAGTGCTTTGTAAAACTAGTTAACGAGTGTCTCCTGTTAATCTTCAGCTCCAGTTTACTGGCCTTGAAATCTAGTCCTGATGTTGTAGAGTTTGCATGTACCCATAGAAAAGTTTCCGTGCATTGTTCACCTTGAACGAAGTGTAAAAAGCACCTTAAGGGGCTAATCTTCCTTTCTTATCTGCAAGTATGAGAGAATGCATGTGAAAGAGAGAAGTCACAGTCTAAAGAGCTGCCAGCTGGCTCTGAAAAGTTGTTTTTAGAATTAACACACAAATACGGGCGTAGAAGCATTAGAGGAACCTATTCTCCGTTGAGGCTGGTGTACTGAATGCTTTTTTTGAGACTGAAATCACAAACGCTGATTTGAGAGTTCAGTTACTGGATGGTGGAACCAGTTCATGTTTTGTTCAAATCCAGGTAGTACAGTCACCTAGGCTTTTGATGGATCGTGTATTAAACACAGTGAAGTTGAACAACACAGATAACCTTTCTAACAGAGGTTAGTAACTTTCTGAAACACACCTTCTCAACTTTTGTTTGGGGGGAAGACTTGACACATCTTGAAATGAGAAGTGGTAATGTATTCTCTCTTCCCCCCCAGCTGTTTGGAAGAAAGTTCTTTTGGTTGAAAAAAACCCAAAACAACCCAAACCTTAAAAGGTTTCTTCCAAAAAGCAAGGAGGATTATTCTGGTCTGAGGTGAATGATGGGAAATTTCAGGCTTGTAGGTGACATTACTGATAATAATTATGAGGGAATGAAAGAGCACAGGTTGTCTAAGGCTGACTATAAAGAGAAATTATTGTCACTCTTTTATTTTGCTTCCAGAAAAAAATGCAAATAATACTTCAGTCACTGTGGAGATGTGATCAAACTCATAAAAGAGTAGTAAATATTGCCTGCCGTTTGAATCCGATGTGAGATTTTTTCACAAACAAGCAATAACTTATTTTTCTTGAAGTTAATAGGTAAGATTACTAAAATATAGAGAGGTGGTGAGAAAAGACTTCTCTGTTTTAACAAGTGCTCCTCCCAATGTACTGAAGAGATGATGATGATTTTTTTGCATGCTTGGATTTTCAAGTGTTGCATTGAAAATTAAACAACTGAAGTATGCGATTTGGTTTCCTGAGGAATACTTGCAGCTGTTGTGTTGACCAAAACAGTGTTCTCGAACAGTCATAAGAAAGCATCCATTTTGTCTAAACGCAGTAAAGGTGGGGGAAAAAGCAAACAGGGGACCGGTCTAAGCCCCAGGGCGGCCGGAGTACAAACACCAAGCCACCTGCAGCAGTGGGGGAGAAAGCTTTATGGGCAGGGCATGAAGACTAGATCTTCTGGCTTTTGCAGCACTTAGCACAGGAGTGTGTAAATGACTAAAAGGAGAGCAAAAGTATCATAAGGTCTTGAGTGTGCTTTGTGTGAATGTAAACATTGAAAACTCCTGCCTGAAAAAAAACAGCCCTACACCCATCACTTAGGAGGCAGCTTGTCCCTATTATCCCTGGCAGATCTGGAAAGGAGTTGAAGCAGGGGCTGGCCTCTTAATTCACCTTCTTCTGGGGAAAGGTGGTCTCAATGCCTTGAACTTGGGTAGGATGTAAGAATAAATGGAGCATGACTGCTTGGAATTGGGGCACAGAGCCTGGAAGTGAGCTGGCAAAAAAAAATGTGTAGCAAACCCGTCAGTATGCTATCCTGGGATTGCTCTTTGAGCAATTCTTAGTCTTATCTTTAGGATTTGCTTTCCGAGGAGCTAAAAGTGGTCCCTTATACCTCTGGGTGAGCAGCTGGGCTGTTAGCTAGCATGGGACAAATTGTACCCCTCCTTTAAAAAGACAGCACAAGAAATGTGTGATCCTGGTGCTAACAGCCAGGATTATCTCTGTGAGCACCTGCACGATTTTCACTGTGTGCATGGAGGTGAGGGTTGTATGTCATGGGCTTTGTGAGGAAATGAGTTTTTCCTTTGGTTGGCCATAACAGATCTAGCTGGCAAAATATATTTTTGTGATTGTAAGGAGGTCTTGGTAAAGGCCTAGTAGAAGGTAAATGCTCAGAAGTGAAAGGTGCAGTCAGACTTTATACACCATTAAATCCCTATACTGCCATGGGGCTTAAAACCAGTGTAATGGCTGATGACACAAGCTGCTTTGGAAGAACACCCCTTTTATTAAGAATTATCTTTCTGTTCTCTGACTTCTTCAGAAAAAGATAGGGAATTGGTAGGATTCTCATTAAAGACATTTTATAAAGGTAGGTTCCATGGGGCCATAGGCTTCTTTTACTTTCTTCCTAGTAAGACTGGTTTATCTACAACTACTCGTTTTTTCCTCCATTTCCACATGTGTAGGGATGAGGAGAGACCACATAGTCTGACAGAAAACACTGTAGAGATTAACATGTTTCTAAGTGCATCTCTCCATCTGTTGCAGTTTCATGACTGATGCAATTACAGGCTTACCTATCTCTTGTTGTCCTCTATGCTATTTTCAGGGGCATCTCATTTTAGGTCTTGGGCCTCTTGTTTTCTCTGGGGTTCAAGACAGCTAAATCCTTGGGGTTTAGGTTGCTGTCCCTTTACCTTTTACTGTGATTATCACAGCAAGGCTTGAGCTGTCTTGGAGAGAGCAAGCAACAAGCATCCATTGAGTAGCCATTCTCTAAAAAGCAAGGACAGTATTTAGGTTAAAAGCACTGTGAAGGAAACATGACAAAATAATGAGCAGCTTTAATTATGCTGATCTTGCTGAAGTTGTCTGGAGTTTCACAGTGGACTTGACAGATCTTTATCTCAGGCTTGCTTGTTCAGTTACTATTCTCATGCATGCATCTTTTTCACTGCACGTGATTGTTGTTTTGTAGTTTAAGGACATCTTCAAAGCTAGTCAGTGGTGTGCACCTCCAGGGACTGAGCATCAAAGCACTGGATAGCTGCATAAATGAGTGCTGGAAAGTTGTTTTCAACTGACGGGTGCTAAAGAACTTTCTAGTGACTGCAAATTCCAGGTGGACTTGGCTTGTTGACCAAACAATAGAAAGATTACATCACCTATACAAGTATGATCATCTATGGGTATACCAGTGTGTTGTGCATACCTAAGTCTGCTGTATTGGCATGTAATTTGCCTTTGAGAGAGGAAGACTGGAAGATGTTGGTAGATGTTAATGTTCCTTGCACCCCCTGGTTGTCATGGCACTATTGCTGTGTTCTTCCCTGCTGTCACCAGCGTATCTCTCCTCCAAACTCCCATCTGGTACCTCCACCCAGCCGGTTTAGGCTGTCTTTGCCCAAGGATCTCAAATGCTGTGTGTAGTGTTACGTGTCCTCCTGTGGCTGCTTCTCAGCCTCTGTACTTTCCTTGTGTTTTCTTTTACATGCATGTACATGAGTATTTTCTCCTGTACTTGCTCCGATTTCCTTTTTCCTCATATATCTTGCAAGGCATTGATTGATCTCTTAATTTATGAACTTTAAACTTCTTTTCTGTTGGAATCAAATTATGCAGTTGTCCTTTGTCAGTTTTCCTGCGAACTTCATATTGGCAACAACTTACTTTTTCTCTGACTGTGCTTTTGTGTTGAGTGAGATGGCACATAGAAGGCATAATACAGGTTTGAAAAGAATGTTTTATTCTGCAAGACATCTTTACATATACAAAGAGCAACCTTGAATGTGATTTATATTTTCTCATTGACTTAGATGAGTAATTTTGAACTGCATGAATTATTTTTACACTCCAAGCCTTTGTTTTTCTATTTTATTTTTCCCTGGTGCAGTGTGCCTTTTCTGAATGAATCCCAGACTGCTGGGAGCAAGGAGTTAAGAGGCCATGCTGTGTTCTTCCTGATATCTGGATTGCAGATTTGTTTTGGGTTTTTTTCTTCTTTTTTTTTTTTTGCATTTGGTCTTACTTGTAGTTGATTGTTGTTCTCTGAGAGAACACACTTTGAAAGATGAGCAACACAAGTGACACATGTAGCACCACTGATACTTTAGTTTCATGTTCTACCAATTAATCTAGGTCACAGATTTCTTAGTGTTGCTCAGAAAGGACGTCTTCTGCAAGGAAATATCTCAGTTTAATGATAATAAAAACAAAGGAAAAAGCCACAAGTTTGAGCACTGTTTCCAAGCTGTGTTTGATTACTGTTACTGATTACTGAGTTGGAGAAAAAGCCCAGGGAAGGGAGGTGCAAACAGCAGACTTGAAAACTTGGAAGAATGTTCTTTGTGTCTTGACTTTGATGAACTGCTCTTACATTTTGCTATGCTGTAAGTATTTGCTTTAAATTTAATGCAATTCTCATGCGAGAAGAGTAGCATTTATAGTAAAAGCAAGTCAGATCTATGTCAGGAGGAGTCACAGAATGCCTTATACATACTAAAACTAATAACTGATTTTAATACTAAAAATATATAGAGTGACAGCTACTCTGGAGATGAAGATTGACAGTTAACATACCGTACTATTTCCAAAGTCTCTGTTTAAAACCTGGAGTGGCAAAATACAGAATTTCCCTAAATTTTTCACTCTTTGTTGAGCAAGCAAGAGATCCTAGGCAGCCTCAGTTGAGATGATCTTGTTAAGAAGTACTTCTAAGACTCTTCAACCTGTGTGAGAGAAGGAGAGTGGTTGTGCAGGCTTTTCAGCATTCAGTGCTACCTTATGTAGCACCCTGGTGCTGAGCTTCTGGCTCTGGAGATTATTTGTGTCAACTGCAAGTTACTCAGAGAAGCAGAAAAGATGTCTGAAACTGTGGAGGAAAACAAAAGCTGGTCATAGTCCAGTGTTGGGGCAATGAAGATGTATGTGAGTTTTATAAATAACATATGGGTACCAACCTGGCATCTTAGCTGCCTACCTGAAATAGCACATGCAGATCACAGAGCTGAGGAGTGGGATTTTCAGAAGAATTTAGCATATGGACAAGCTGCTGCCAGGAATTTGGTATTAAAATTTGCCTTTGGTTCATTGGTGATGGGGTACCAGGCAGCCTGCCTGAATAGCACCTCCTGTACTCACAAACCGGGTAGTCTAAGGTGAAGACTAAGTTTATACAATAGTTGCATGGCAGAGGAATAAAAAGCTTTTTTAATTCTACTTAAACACTTTAACTTACATTGCCATTGCAACCATTTCACATAAATTTTGGGGAAATGTTGCTGAATCCTGAGATGAATGATAGGCTATGATATTTGGTTGAATTGTGTATCACAAACTGTGTATTATTTCAGTTAAGTTCTTTGTAAGTAGGGTTTACTTCCCAGTGCAGTATGATGTTAAAATACTGCAGACTCTTTTGTTGTGCAAGTAAGGGCCAGTCCAGTCATGCTTTATAGTAAGGGCACATTTATAAATTGTTTATAGAGGGCTAATACATAATTGATGTCTGTTATTAAATAGGTTACAAGCATGAAGAGTGTGTATTATATATGGCAGTAAGCACACCAGTGGAAGGTGTTAAAGACAATGTTTTGTCTAACTGCTGTGCTAAAATTCATAATGTGACCCTTTGTTAAAATGTATATTAAACATTTAATTTACCTAATACATATTTATAAATGCTTCATATTTAATACTGAATATAATCCCAGGACTTGATTCCATCCCTCTGGTAAAATCCTGCTGAGGAGGGAATGAAGCATGGTTGGCTTTTTTAGGTGACGGTGAAATCCAGAGCTGTGAATTCCTGGTGCTGTGCTGACAAGCTGTCTTCTTGTAACATACTAATGAAAGGAAATAAAAAAAACCAACTAATTAATATGTTTTCTAAATAGACACAGGCCCAAGCTGAGCCTCAGAAACCAGGCAGGTAAAGTGGGGTGTTATAACTTGAGTACAGGATTTAAAGTCAAATCTCCTTTTGAGTCAGATTGAGACTAGAGAATGGTATTCCTAACAAAAGCAGGATTCTTCTGTTTATTTGTGGTTTTTAATGCAACCAGGTGCTGATGCAAACACAAATCTTGCATGTAATGCAGATTTATGTATATATGTAATATTTATTTTGAGATGTGCTTCTCAGTTTCTTTCAAGGAAGGAAAATTTTGCAGCTACATTCCACATCTTTCTAAATTAATATGAGAGAGAGATCTTGGGAAGCTTTTTCTTTGGGACTGGGGAGAGTTTGCTCTTTGTGGTGCCTCTTTCCAACCCCTTTTTCTCTTATGGTAACTGGTTGTTGTCCTTCCTTCGAGGTCTAGTCTGTCCTTTTCTCTGGTTACTCTGTTTCCACTAAACTAAGAGTCTGAAGGATGTTCAGCTAGTAGACTATTGGGAAACCCTTTTCCAGTGCTGGTTTGGGATGAGGTTTCCAGCAGCTGTTCAGTGGAAGAGAAGATATAAGCCGCTTCATAGTCCCTCTGTTGTCTTCTCTCTTAAATTAACTTTTTTTGTTGGAATGGCTTTGTAGAGAAATTTCATGTATGGTGAAAGGTAAAACTCAACTTGAAATGATTTCCTTTCATGTGGAGGAGCAGAATACTCTGTGTGATGGGGTAAGGGAAGGTGGTGCAAATGCATTTTTGGGAAGCAATTTATAGAACCATTGGAACGCTGGATAGATGGGGCCATAGGAGGTCATGCAGTCAGACATTCTCCTTGAAAGTGTGTCCATAATGAACAGCAGATCAGGTCAGCTGTGGATTTTATTTAGTTCATCATGATAACGGCAAAGAAGGAGGTCCTCCAGCCTCTACAGGTAAACCTTTTCCAGTGCTTTCTCTTTTGCATGAGTGTATATTATACCACTGGAACCAAACTGAGAGGACATACAGCCCACTCACTTGAGAGACAAACTGGTGGATTGGATTGGTTGATAGGTTGGACACGATGATCTTGAAGGTCTCTTCCAACATGGATTTATTGTATTGTATTGTATTGTATTTTCAGAGTGCGCATCTTTGTGTGTCATCTGTGGTGTTCAACCTCAAGAATTTGTGCTTTATGCAGGACCCAGGATAACAAACCAAAAATAATGTGGACTATTTTTGTGTGCCAGGTGGAGGGGAGATTGCTTTATGCAGAAGTTGGTTCCTTCCCTGTGTTGCTGAATCTTACTGAAATTTAATACTGGCAAAGAGGTAGTTTTTATTGTTAGCCACACTCTGGTGCGACTTGTGCTAATTTCTCATCCAAACAGTAAAGTTTGTTACGAACAGCCTGTTTTGCAACCATCATTCAACTATCATTTAACCACAAAAATGTAGTGATTTGTAAGCCCTTTGATTTATACTGTTTTTAGTGAGAACTGGTATTTTTTTTAAACTCTGTTTCAGAGGAACAGTTAACACAGAAATGAACCACAAGTGTTACCTTTCTGTTCACATCAATGCTATTCATTGCAAATTTGATACCATTTTCTTCACTCTTAGTTATTCAGAAACTTGAATTGACATTTATTTAGAAAAATTACACATCTGCTGAAAGATTGTATTTTGATACATGGTCTTAATTTATCTTCTAAAAGTTTAATGTAACATAAAATCATAGTTTTATGGTTGAAGTGGTTGTGTCTGAAAAATTCTGATGTCTTCAGCCTTTCTTTCCATGTATAAAACATGCAACAGGGAAGCTTAAATTGATTCATTTATGTAAGCTGGCAAAAAGAAATAAATAGCTTGGTAGAAAAAGTAAGAACAATCTTGCTATCTTCTTTTCATCAGCTGGTACTTGAAGCAACTTGTACAATATCTTTGGAGCAGTCTTAAAGCTTCACCTTCACCTTTCCCACACTAACATTAGTAGAGATAATGCTTGTAGACCGGAGAAGCCACAGTCACTAAAAAAAGTAAGTCTCCTTATTCCTTGCATCTGCAGGTAGAAGTCTTGTTTAGGATAAGATTCAGCAAGGCAGATCTCTTGTTTCCTGCTATTTCTAACTCTCCTATGCTGAACAGACTGCTGCTTCTAACATTGGAATCTGCTCTTAAAGAGTAATTCAAGATTAATTTGTTTTTTCGTGGTAACAGAGAAAATGAAGAAAGGATGAGGAAGGTAATAAATGAAGCATGGAATAGCAGCTCTGCGTGTGTGTGTGTGTGTAGCTTTGTGGCTTGAGATCAGATCTATTCAATACCATATAAACAACTGAAGTCAACTTCAAAGTGTGTGTAAACAGTCTCTTAAATACAAATATTTGCTGAATTTTAATATTCATATTTAACAGAAAAATGAAAACACGTTGAAGTTGTGCAAGTATTTTTTAATCGATTTTCTGTGTTCTCAAGCAGTTTGATCAGAATTCTTTAAAATGTCACTGAGTAGAAATATGAAAGTGCTGCTCAGGCAGTAGTTTGGACCTGAGCAATAAAGAAAGCAGTATTTTATGTTCAGCAAAACACTTTTGAGTACATTTTGAAAGTTAATTATTCCCTCCTCCCATTATTATTATGGGGGGTGTTATGCTTTATCCCTGATCATATTTTAGAAGAGCTTTCTGAAATCCTCCTTCAGGAAAATTTTACCTCGATGCCTAAACTTCTTGCATAAATCTCACCAGTATTTTTACATTCAGTCCATCAAGACACCTTCACTGTCTTTTTTCCTTTTGGAGAGAAGCTGATGGTTCTAAGTACTTCTTTGCTGTGCTCAGCATGGCACTGATGGTAGTCCTCAAGACTATTGGTGATTTCAGTTGTGTGGCCCTGGCTGGGGTTAGGTGTGGACTCATACAGCTGTATTAATAGGTGTGCAGTGTTGAGGGTGCATTAGCTTATTGAATCATGAGCCTTGATGCTGACTTCTGGAAGCTTAAATTGTTTGGCTTCAAAGAACCCATTTGGCTTCGGGTGTTGTGGCTTTTCTTTTCATATTTTTTCTTCTCCCCCCCACCTTTCCTCCATTATTTTATTTTTTTCTCCCCTTGCAGTGCCATCTCCCCCCATCCTATCTGCCCTGTGAAGTCTCTTGTGTGACACTGCTGTGCTACAAGAATTGCGGCTTGGCAATGTGACTGTTATCCCCAAAGCAGGGTCATTCAGCTGGTGTGCAACAGTCAAAATACACACAGAGTGGAGGCATTTTCATTTGTCTGGGATTTGCACAAAGCCTGGAGCTAGGTGGTATTCCTCAAAGCTAGGTCAACCTAATTACAAAGTTCCATACATTTATGCAAGTCTGGTTAACGTATTCTTCCTATCCATACATACTTCCTGTTATTCTGCTTCTTAATAGGTTTGCAGCCTCTTTGCCTTCAATTAAAGCAAAAGTAATATGCTGTGAAAATTGAATTAAAAAAATTAATTGTGCATGCTCTGAGAGGGGTGGTCTTGCAGGCAAGGGGTTTTCCAGCTCAAGGGGGTGTGTGTTATAGTATTATGATGATATGTTAGTGAGTAAAGTTCACTTGCTAGGAACATATGTTTCAACAGTTCTACATCTTCACGGTTTGCTGTTAAAAGTTTCTTTCCTTGACAGCAAGTTCTTGTTTCTTTAGGTCTTGATGTCCTTGGTGTCTTCTTACAGTCTTTTGTTTTACTTTGATGGGAATTTCCAGCACAAGCCAGGCATCATCAATCTTTGGGCTTGTCTTCAAGGATATAGTCCCCAGAGAGGCATTGCATTGTTTATTCGAAGTAGCCAGCTTTACACCATAAAGCCCCTGATCAATGGTCCTCCTTGGAAGACCAGTGCAGTATAGTTAACCCTAACTGAAACAGTGCCACTAGGCATCTATTTGCAGTTTCACTTAGATAACAGTATTTACTTGCATTTTGTATTTCCTGACTTAACTGTCCAGGAAATATCAAGGAAGTTACAACTGGAATCCAGTATAGATTGTAGCATTCTTGTAGTATTTGCTTACAAAACTGAACAAACTGAATTTTCTATTTTCCAGTGTAAGCCAAATGTAAGATAATGTTTTCTGAATTGTATATGTAATTGAGGAAAACCAGCCAGTCTGAACAGTGTTCATTGCTCCTACAACTACCTGAAAGGTGGTTGTAGCCAGGAAGGGGTTGCTCTCTTCTCTCTAGCAACCAGCACCAGAACAAGAGGACACAGTCTCAAGCTGCACCAGGGGAAGTTTAGGCTCGAGGTGAGGAGAAAGTTCTTCATGGAGAGAGTCATTCGTCATTGGAATGTGCTGCCCAGGGAAGTGGTGGAGTCACCGTCCCTGGACGTGTTCAAGAGGGGACTGGACGTGGCACTTGGTGCCATGGTCTAGTCGTGGGGTCTGTGGTGACAGGTTGGACTTGATGATCTCTGAGGTCTCTTCCAACCTTGGCGATACTGTGATACTGTGTTCTGCACAGGGTAGAACTGCAGTCTTTTTGATGCTTATGTCCTTTAAATCCAGGTTTAGAAATAAAAAGTGCTCAGCCAGAGATTGTAGGAGAGTGGTTTGCTTATTTCCCCTGTTTTAGCTATGAGAAAATACAATATTGTATCAATTTGTTGACCAAACATCAGCCATAAGTACGGAATCAAATAATTGTCATCCCTTTTGTCCAGTATCTGGTTTCTTCCTTTCAAAGACCTGAAAGCAGAAGCAATTTGGATAGTTAGCATGAAGATCTTCTATAGTGCTAGTTAAACATTTGCAAGTTTAACTTCACAAGTGGAAGATTTTATTGTTGCTGGGGTGGTTGGGTTGTTTGGTCAGTGACTTTTTTGGAACACTTTATTTTTTTTCAGCCAGATTTTCATGTATCTTCCTTCTGATGATTAAAATCTTCCGGTTTGGGAACTATTGTCACTGTAACAAAATCGTGGGAGGATATTTAAAGTAGTATTTTTTCAGTAACTACCACTTCAGAAGAGAAACTTATTTATTTATTTTTTAAGCTTTCAGTTTGAAGTCTAAGCAAGTTATTTGTGAAGTGCATTTGAGTAGTAGTCTATCCCCTGGACAGTATGAGGGAGGACTTGAAGCTCAGCAAACTTGTCATGCATGGGCTGTAGCTTGCACCTGGGTGCTTGAGCTTATCGGTGTTGTGGCTGAGTGGAAGTGTGGAGTAAGCTGGGGGTCTTGGCCAATCTTTCTTGGCCGTGATCCAGTTTGGGGAGCAGCAGGAGGATACCTCCAGCTGTCTGCTCAGTATCTCTCTATCAGCCAAGGGGAAGAATTGCAGGCAAATGCTTAAAACCTTCTAGTAGGTTAGCCAGATGTGTGAGAATCAGCAGACAGGTGTAATAGGGCTGGCAGCCATATGGCTGTTGGTAGGTCTGATAATATCAAATTGCATGCAGTTGTCCTGTGGGTGAAAATTGCAGTAATTTGAGGAGGAATACTGTACGTGAAGTGTGGCATGATCAATTCATGTCTGCTGAAAACTTCTGTGCAGTACTTAACGCCTGCACACATGGAGACTGTTTTTTCGGTTGGGGAAGTTTCTGTTGGTTCGTGCTCATTTTCCAGAGAAATAATCTTGAGTTCTTCCACTAAAGTCTTCTATGCAGAACTTCTCATCCAACACGAGTAGCAGTCTCAAAGACAGTAGCTGATTATTCCCAGGAACCAGAATAGAATAGAATAGAATAAACCAGGTTGGAAAAGACCTTTGAGATCATTGAGTCCAACCTTGAGTGCCTCATCCACTCTCCTCTTAAACACCTCCAGTGATGGTGACTCCACCACCTACCCAGGCAGCCCATTCCAATGGTCAACTCTTTCTGTGAAGAGCTTCTTCATAACATCCAGCCTAAACCTCCCCTGGCTCAGCTTGAGACTGTGTCCTCTTGTTCTGGTGCTGGTTGCCTGGGAGAAGAAAGCAACCCCCACCTGGCTACAACCTCCCTTCAGGTAGTTGTAGACAGCAATGAGGTCTCCTCTGAGCCTCCTCTTCTCCAGGGTAAGCAACCCCAGCTCTGTCAGTCTCTCCTCCTAGGGCTTGTGGTCATCATACCTGCCTGTTTAGGAAGGGAAGCTTTGGCTTAGGCAGATGTTTAGTTGTCATCAGCTGGACCCCAAAGTTTAGAAAGTAGCACACCCTTGAAAACTGCTTTTCCAGGTGGCCTCAGCTGTCTGGTATTGCTTGAGCCTGCACCATTTAGTGCACTGTTAAGCAAGCAAGCAGTATTCCTGACCTCTGCAGAGAAACTGACTCAAAAGGAATGAAGGAACTACATAAAAGTTCATGTCAGAGTTGTTGTTGTGTAATCTGCAGCTCTGGAATTCAAAGGCATTCAAAGGCAATGACCTGGTCCCCAAAATAAATACAGGAAAGCCATTCTAAACTGGGGGAGGAGTGCATGGCTTTAGAGTAAGTTTCTTCTATTGTTTTTTTGTTCCCTCTCATACCTGAGTCTCTGGCCTTTGCAGAACAGTGGCATTAGAGAAGTAATAAACATGCTGCTGACTCTTTGCTGACATCTAAATGGACACCTTCTGGTACCACTGGGTTGGTCACAACTGTTTTCAGTGCTGCACCAAATGAAACTTAACAGCTGCCATGTGTCGGGCATTGTGACATGCAGCCAGGGCTGTTGCTGGATGCCTTTCTGGACATAGAGGCCAGGGTGATTTATGCTGAAGTCAAAGTCTCCATTTCTAGCAGCACTGGTTCTTCTATCAGAGAAGAATTTTACTGCTGTTGAATTAGTGTGTTTATTCTTAAGAAATGGAGCCATGTTACATACACTGAGACTTCAGACTTCCTTGTCCTGTCTTCGGTTTGCACAATTCCTGCATTGAATCTAGATGTTTCTGCTCTAGTGGAGGGATTTGACTAGATAATCTTCAGAGGTTCCTTCCAGCCCCTGGCATTCTGTGATTCTATGTGATTCAGTGAGTGGTGGAACTCCAGTTGTGTGGTGGTATAGGCATCTTTCTTGAAGTCCTTCTTGTCTCATTCCTTAATACTGTTCTGTGCCCTTCCTTCTTTTCTTTTTGTGTGGTGTTTGTTTTGTTTGGTTTTTTTTTGGTTTTGTTTTGTTGTTGCACCATCTTCTTGGATCAGTAAGGAATTTTTTGATATAGCCAGAGTAATCTCTTATTATTTTCTGTCTGTCTTCCTTTGATATTTCTCACTGAGGTTTTGTATTATAGACTGAATCACATGATGTTTTTATCTTTTTTTTTTTTCTTCTTCTGAGGTGTTTTTGGGTTTTTGAATCTGTTTCCACCAGTTCCCTGAATCTCTTTGACTTCTGAGGTCTGTTGGCCTTACTCAGACACTTTCAGAGCCTCCTTTCTCCAGAAGCAAATGCTGTCATTTCATAATAATTACTACAAATTACTTTCCACTGTTGCTTTTTAGATTGATACTCAGGGAAATTCGTCCTCAGTTTTCTCATCCCATGTGATTCCTGTAAGATTCTTGAGGTGATGTGTTACTGCTTGTCTCCTTATCCTTGCTTCCCTCTTGAGACTAATTCTGCATTCCATGATTGATTGTGGCTCCTGGAAGTCTACTGTTTTACTCTTTTGTGATAATGTTGGTTACTTCAGCTTGCCATTGAGATAATCTGTGAGCCAGAAGTGTTAGTAATACGCAGACTTTGACTATGTAGATCCAACAAGAACCTTGCATTGAAATTCAGAAAACGTTTTGCTGTTAAGTCTGATATGCATTATGTCTAATCCAGCCACTAAACTTGCAGGTCTTCTCTCCAGAACAGTGAGCCTTTTACAGGAGGAGATCTCTATGTACTAGAAACTGCCACAGCTGTATGCAGCTCTCTGAACCCTAATCTTCACCTCTTTCTTACTTGTGGGCTGCCATATGTGTGTGCTAAAAGGCTGGGCAGGATCAGCTTGATGGCTTTCTGAGCAGATGCCTGAATTTGTGTCTGTTACCAGTTGGCTGCCCCATCAGCCTGCGGGTATGCTGACGTCTATGCTGACATATTCCTGTGGCAATTCGCCAGCTTCTGAAACCTGGAAGAGAGCTCTTTAGAGCATCCTATCAACCTCGGAGTACAGAGTTTGTTCATGACAGAGTTTAAAAACAGAACTAGAGCAGGCAGTAAATGGGGAGGAAAGATTGCAATCTTTATTTGGCTAAGTGTCAGCAACTGTGTTTCACCATGATATGCTGTAAAAGAAGAAAAATAAATTGAAAATTGCCCAGTGTTAACTGTGACTCTCATGAAGGAGACTTCCAGCCTGTCTGTGGTACTGGCCAGGGTCCTTCTCTTCCTCTTCAAACTCCTTCTTTGGACAAGTGGCATTCTAATCTGCTGTCTCCCCCTACAGCTTTGAAGAGAAGAGTTTAGGTTTCACTAACAGTGATTCCCGCTCATCTTCAATGTTGTGGACCCACCCATCATTTTTTATAAGATACTAAGCCTGTACTTTCTGAGAGGAGCTGGGAAAGCTACTAGCTAAAACACAGGCCCTGCTAGGAGCTGGATACTCAGAAATACTGATTTCTTCCTATGGATGAAAATCAAGTAACATGGTTTAGTTGATTAGATGGTGTTGGCTAATGGGTTGGACTTGATGATATCAAAGGACTTTTCCAACCTGGTTTATTCTATTCTATTCTATTCTATTCTATTTTATTCTACTCTATGAGGATTGATCTGTGGCATTTGATAAGCATATTTCACGTCAGGTCAGTGGTAATCTGAGATGAGTTGAACATCCTTCAGTAGCTGGCTGTGTACATTCCTGCTTCCTCCTCCTTATTGATGTTCTGGTGCTGCTGCAGACAGGGTGAAGTTTCTGCTCCAGGGTATGCAGTTGCTTTAGGAACAACTGTAATATTTTAACATAATACTGCTCCACTGCTTGGAGCTATTACTACAACAGAGCCATGGTAACCTCTTGGTGGCATCTGTGCAGCATAAGTTGCTGTGGCTCCAGTTGCTGCTGAAGCTGATCAAAGGTGACCTGACTGGCTTTGCACAGATGCAGGCTGGTAGCACTCCAGTACTCAGTAGTACATCTCACTGTGAGGCAAAGGGACTCTTCCATCTAAAAGACCACCATAAAGTCTTGAAGGTGTAGCCTCTCAAGCCGCTGTAGCTTGAGAAGGTGACATCTGCTTGTGCTGCAGGCATGCAGTGCTAAAGCACTGGCTGTACAGCAGCAATGTTCTCAGCAGCCTGTGTGTTCTACCACAGCATTGGTAAGAAGCCATTTAGTGTTTTTCTATACGAATACAAATGTTTTATTTCTTCTTATGTGATTTAAAAACATTGCAGTCACTAGGAAATTCTGCAAATTAACTTTTGAGTATAGTGAGTGTCAAGTGGCAAATGGTGAGTAGTAAATGAAACCTGATTTTGTAGTGTCAGCCTTGGTTTCTGCTGATACAGGATTTTAAAGCAACTTTCTGTCATATGTGACAAGTATCCACAGAAAAAGTCATATATTAGCTACTCAGCTAGATACCACCTCCTCATAATGCTGTGGCACAAATATGGCTTTAAAGTTTGCTAACAACTGTGCTTTGCTCTCCACTGTTGACACTCCTATGATAGCTCCATGCTAGTAAGCTCTGCTTACTGTCAGGGCCGGATGCATTGCATTAAACTCATTACCTGTAGGAAATTATATAGCAGGTAAAAAATAGCTTGTGATAAACTGTTACTATCCCATTGAAAGCAGCAGGAGAGACCGAGGTTAGCACCTTTATTATCAGGAGGAGGTGAGGTGTCATGTATTGTTATAAAGTACCCATGCAACTTATTGTTTTGCCTGCCATTTACTATATTTTATAGTTGTGGTAGGTTGAATAGTTTGTAAGGTTCAAACTCAAGGAACTACTTAGAGATTACCTTAAAAACATATCTATTTTCATAAAATGCCAAGTTTGAGATGCTAGCCAGCAGGAGGAATTGACAGTGCAGGCAGAGCTGTGTTAGCAGTCTGGGACTGCCAAAATGAGCACTCCTGCTTCCTCCTGCTCCTGTGTGCCTGCTCTGGGCATGGCAGGCTGAATGAGCTCGTGTATAAAACAGAAAACCGTTGCCTTTTTTTTTTTTTCTGTTTGTTTGTAATCCCTAAGATAGGGAGGAGAAAAGAAACAAAAGAGTAAAGAGAATGCTTTTGGTCCTCAGTGTCAGTGGTTGTGTGAATGAACTCTGCTTTGTTTCCTGGGAAGGAATTGGGCTGTTTGGTGTAAACGGCTTGCCCTTGATGTGAAGCAGAAAGGGCAAAGGCTTCTTAGATGGGCTTTGTGTTAGACAGCATTGAGAGTTCATGATAAAGGCATTTTACTGCCTGTGGTCTCTGCAAGATACCACAGCACCCAAAGAGCTTGTCTTGCTTCGTTTGCTGCAGCAAACTCATCCCTGTCAGCAAAAGGTTTTCATAATCATAATGTCGGCTAGTCTGGAGTGAGACTCTGCTTCTGGGTCCCCAGTGTAGGGAAGAAGGGGATGCTGCCTTTCAAACTGGGTAGTGAGCAAAGAGCTGTCTGTAATGTGACTTGAGAAATGATACATCTAAATGGTTTTGCTTTCTAGGCTGGTGTCATTCGGTTGAGGCAGGCAGGATGGAAGAAGAAGCTACAGGAATACACAGTGTGTTAAACAGAGGAAAGTGGCACCTGAGTAAACTGGAGGCATTGGGCACAGGGAAGCTCCATAAACTGAAAATAAAAAATTAATTGATTTCATCATATTTCATTCTCATTTGCAAAAGAAGTGATGTTGTCTTATTTTTGAGGATTGCAGTTACGACACATTAGAGATCTTGAGTAACTTTCACATAGGAATATTGTGAGAAAAACACTCTAGCTGTAGTGACCCAGGAGAACTAGGTTTTAAAGAGGGTTTATTACTTTATTACATGAGCAAACATAGCTGTAAAACTAGAGACAAACTTTCAGGTGCATAACCTTTACTTCTTAATTAACCATAGGCTAGCAAGGCTGTGAATTTCTACAGGAAAACTTTTTGAGGACTCTATGTGCAAAACAGAGGTGCAAAAGGTCAAATAATTTTATCTGAAATTGTCAAAAATATCTAGATTGTGATGCAGTATTAGGAAATAAATGGAAAATACCCTGTTCAGTATGGAGTCGACAGAAGAATGCTTTAATTTTGCAGTACTTTGAATCTGTAGTAATTTCTACAAGCTGAGACCCGAGACAAAACTCTGTATGAAAAGTCAGCCAGAGTCAGATGAAAGTAGGTAACACTGTGCAGTGTAACATCCTAGCACAAACCAAGACATACCTAGCAGATGAGAATACATAAACCCTTGCAATTAAGTGCTTGTAGGAGAGAATGCAGACACCACCACAGCATGTATCTCTGATCTTTTTCAAAAGATCAGTGGATAGCAGTTACCTATTCACTGTTTAGTTATATGCTGGTGCACAAGTTAAAGTGTTGTTGGAAGTAGTTATGCTAATGCTTGAAGGCTGCAGGAGGTTAAAGTAGTAAAAGCATGTGAAAATAGGAGGAAAAAAGGATTTGGGAGTTGTAAGTGTGTAAAAGGGGGAAAACTGCTGCCATTAATTCTAATATGGTTGGCAAAATAGGACACTTCTAAGATTACAACTGTTTTTGACACATAAAGCAGTACAGGTTTAGTCAAGGGGAGGGTGACCAAACTTAATATATGAAGACAGATTTTTCAGGACATCTCACAAGCAATCAAGTAGAAGAGAAACTAGAGGTGAGTTTACCTGCCCAAAATCATGGCAAGGGAAGGCTTCCCCTCCATGTAAAACTGGAATAAAGGAGAAGGATCGGCTTATTGGGAAAGTACCATCAGCATAATACAAGGCATTGAGGCCACTATTCAGGATAGCCCTTGGTATATGCCATGCAAGGAGCATATTTTCTGCTATGTACAGAAAGGAAGAAATAAATGGGTATGAATAATGTTGAATGCATACACTTGTATGCTGCCAGTGTTTGCCAAGCTGTGGTAGGAGCTCTGAGAAAAGGCAGTGCACGTAGCCAAAAACACAGTGAGTATCTCCTTTGGGACATACTGTTTCCTCAAGACCAGTGTTTGGGTTTCATTTAATACCCAGTGTTTCTGTGAAAACTGATCATGTTGATAATATACAGAGCACTAACATTAAGATAGATCATGTTTTGAGCTGGGAAAAAAAATCCAGTAGACTGGCATGATTAGAGGCTTTGAAAAGAGCAGTCGCTGGCCTCAAGCTAAACAAACCAAAATGTAAATTATGTGTAGCTGAAATAGCGTGCTCAGGAGAGGTGATGTGCTAGGGATATCTGTGCAGGTAAATCACTATAATGTTGAGGCCATTGTTAATGTACCTGCCTAAGCAATTGAAGCACAGAATTAACCAGGAAAAGACCCTTGAGATCATCAACTCCAATCTATTACCTACACCATCCAATCAAGTACACCATGGTGCTAAGTGCCGCATCCAGTCTTCTTTTAAACACTTCCAGGGACTGTGACTCCACCACCTCTCTGGGCAGCCTATTCCAATGGTCAGTCACTCTTTCTGTGGAGAATTTTTTCCTGACATGCAGCCTAAACTTCCCCTGGTGCAGCTTGAGGGGTTTGGAAGACAAGGCCTATGAGGAGAGGCTGAGGGAGCTGGGGTTGCTTAGCCTGGAGAAGAGGAGACTGAGGGGTGACCTTATTGCTCTCTACAACTACCTGAAGGGTGATTGTGGCCAGGCAGAGGTTGGTCTCTTCTCCCAGGGAGGCAACACCAGAACAAGAGGACACAGTCTCAGGCTGCGCCAGGGGAGGTTTAGACTGGATGTTAGGAGGAAGTTCTATACAGAGAGAGTGATTGCCCATTGGAATGGTCTGCCCAGGGAGGTGGTGGAGTCACCATCATTGGAGGTGTTCAGGAGGAGACTTGATGGGGTACTGGGTGCCATGATCTAGTTGTTTAGGTGGGTTGGATTGGTTGATAGGTTGGACACGATGATCTTGAAGGTCTCTTCCAACCTGGATTTATTGTATTGTATTGTATTGTATTATTGTATTGAGACTGTGTCCTCTTATTCTTTCACTGGTTGTCTGGGGGAAGAGACCAACCCCCACCTGGTTACAGCCACCATTCAGATTGTTGTAGAGAGCAGTAAGGTCTGCCCTGAGCCTCCTCTTCTCCAGGCTAAATAATCCCAGCTCCTTCAGCTTCTTCTTATAGGGCTTGGGCTCCAGTATAATAAAGTGTTAGCTGAATTCTTTGGTACGACTTGGGTTTGATGCTGCATCCCAGCTGACCTTCCTACTATGTGGGGAAGCTGAGCAGACATGCACGCTAGTAGTACTGTGGGATTTAGTGTTGTGCAGCAAAGCTCTGCACCCAGCATGGCCTGTGTTGGCCTCTGTTATTGCTGGTAATTATCATGAGACTAAATCAGCACAATCTCAGATGAGATGTATGGGAAAGGATTATATGTGTATATCTATACACACATAAGTATATATGAAAAATATATAAGGAATAATTGTATTAGTTATAAATACATGGGAAAAGAAAGAGGAAAATGACTGTTGGTTTGATCAAATAGAGGAGAAAGAGTGATTTGGTATATGCTGGACAGATGGGCAGAGTCCAACGGCTTGGATTGAACACATCCAAGTGCTGGGTTCTGCACATTGGCCACAACAACCCCATGCAGTGCTACAGGCTGGGGTCAGAGTGGCTGGAGAGTGGCCAGGTAGAGAGGGACCTGGGGGTACTGGTTGATTGTAGGCTGAACATGAGCCTGCAGTGTACCCAGGCAGCCAAGAAGGCCAATGGCATCCTGGCCTGCATCAGGAAGAGTGTGGCCAGCAGGAGCAGGGAGGTCATTCTGCCCCTGTACACTGCACTGGTTAGGCCGCACGTCGAGTCCTGTGTCCAGTTCTGGCCCCTTCAGTTTAGGAAGGATGTTGACTTGCTGGAACGTGTCCAGAGAAAGGCAACAAAGTTGGTGAGGGGTTTGGAAGACAAGGCCTATGAGGAGAGGCTGAGGGAGCTGGGGTTGCTTAGCCTGGAGAAGAGGAGACTCAGGGGTGACCTTACTCCTCTCTACAACTACCTGAAGGGAGGTTGTAGACAGGCAGAGGTTAGTCTCTTCTCCCAGGCAGCCAGTACCAGAACAAGAGGACACAGTCTCAGGCTGCGCCAGGGGAGGTTTAGGCTGGATGTTAGGAAGAAGTTCTATACAGAGAGGGTGATTGCCATTGGAATGGGCTGCCTGTGGAGGTGGTGGAGTCACCTTCATTGGAGGTGTTCAGGAGGAGACTTGATGGGGTACTTGGTGCCATGGTTTAGTTGTTTAGTTGTTTAGGTGGGTTGTGTTGTATTGTATTGTATTGTATTTAGGTGGGTTGGATTGGTTGATGGGTTGGACGCGATGATCTTGAAGGTCTCTTTCAACCTGGTGTATTGTATTGTATTGTATTGTATGTGTCTGTAAAAATAAGAAGCTTTAAAAAAAAACAACCAAATTGTTTGCTGTTAGTTGAAATGTAATAAAACCAGCTCACCATCAAGAGCTTCAGAGCAGTTATTAAAAGTGTTGGATTGATGAATTCAAGAAAATATCTCCAAGAAACCCCAAATTTGAGATGTTTTTAGCTGTTGTATTATATTTAAAATGTGGGTTCAGTGCTACTTGCTCTCATTTCAGTGAATGAGGTTTGTATTTCAGACATTAAATGGGTGAGATTCCTAGGAGTCTCTGCATTTGAAATGAAGTGAACATACCTTTTTGGGAACAAATGGAAAAAAGAAAGCAAGCTGCTTGCCTGTATGAGTCAGAGAAGTGATTTGGAGTACTGCAAGTCTCCTGAAGCACAGAGAAGAACATTTTCATTCTTTTCTGAGGAGCTACTTTTAAATGTTGCTCAGTAGCTTCGCTCTTCTTTGTACCAACTAAAAATGATATATGAGTATTAATTTGCTAGTTTTCATTGTGGTTTTTTTAATTACTGTTTAAAAAGGAAACGGTATGTCATGTGCAGAACATGAATAGTTTAAAAAAACTTTAGTCTTAACAAACCCAAAATGCTGCATGTGTCTTGGTGTTGCTCAGATCTGGAACATTCCCATTATAGACACTTTGGGTTATTTTAACATCCAGCATCAGATGTGAACAGCATAATGTCTGTTGCTGGCAGAGGAGGAGGTAGCATCTAGGGACATTTCTGTGATGTGCAGTCGTTCACCGTTGTAGATACCGTAGGGAGGAGGCAGCAGTTGCTTATCACAGTGGTGAGTTGACTGGTGGTGCTGCAGAAGGCAGGTACAGTCCCCAGGCTGTGCTTTGACATGCTGCCAAAGCTGAGAAACTGCAGGCTCTTGCTTCGCCACATTGATTCTTTTAACTTCCTGAATAATGGTTGTACACCACTGTACCCTCATTTAAAATACATAGATTTTTAGTTATGACATGTGGCTATTAAAACAATGGCAGCAACTGCTGCACTTTTTCTCAACTGCATGAAGCTATGTGTAACAGTTGCCTGCTTCTGGCAAGCTTACTGGGCAGCTTTCAAAAGCAAGCAGTAGTTAATGTATTGCAATTCCTTACTTGTTGAAGCCCGGCTTTGGAACTTCTTGGGAAAATGTGGCCATTCTCATTTTGTTCTTTGTCTCCTTGGAAATAATCATAGAATCAATAAGGTTGGAAAAGACCTCAAAGATCATCAGGTCCAACCTGTCACCCAATAACTCATGACTACTAAACCATGGCACCAAGTGCCACGTCCAGTCGCTTTTTGAGCACCTCCGGGGATGGTGACTCTATCACCTCCCTGGGCAGCACATTCCAATGGCCACCAACTGTTTCTGTGAAGAACTTTCTCCTCACCAAAAGCCTAAACTTCCCCTGGTTCAGCTTGAGACGGTGATAATAATAAATAATGATAAACCAAACTCGGTTCCAGAAGTTCAGTCTAAGGCTAAGAGACAAAAGCCACCTTAACACACAGCTTCTTATGAAACAAGACAAAGATACTGCTGTTTTATTTATTTATGGACAAACTATCTTCTGAAAGACTTTGTGATAATAACTCAAGCCGTGCTTCTGTAAGCATATGGTCATCTGACCAGCCAGTTGTGTACCTGACATACAGTTAGTGAAGCCTGCCAGGGTGGTGCAGGGAGTGTGATTCAGAGCAGCAGAGTTACCTACCAACACCAGATAAGGTGAACATATTCCTGGTGCTTTCAGGTTTTTGCTGCCTTTTATGAAGAGTCAGGTCTTACTGTTTCGACTTGGAATTGGAGGAATGTACTGCTTAGTGTTTTCATTAGAGGACATACTGCTGCAGGGCTTTAGTTGTAAGTTCTTATTAAGCTAATTGCATTTTCCCACCTTAACATTTAAGAAGATCATTTCAACAGCACAGTGGAATGATTGCTGTTTATTTCCTGGTAATAGTCTGATAACTAGTGGTTGACTAGAGCCACTTAAATGGTTCTTCTCTTTTGGAGTTCAGTAGGTATCTGGCAGATGTATGACTGCCTTGTCCAATTAAAGCAGAAACTTGAGGCAAAAGATAGCAGCTTAGCAAAATGAGCACTGTAGCAGTTAAAGATAGACAGTGACTTCTCTCTCTCTCCTCTCCCTCTCTTAATAGAGGGACTGTATCAACAGGCCATGGATGAATATGTGATCTAATTGTCTTGATGAGGAGGGGAAACTCTGACCTATGGCATGTCTTTAACAAAAACTACTTCAGCATTGTCATAAATGGATTGGAAATATTTGTCCTCACATTACTCATGGGATGTCAACAAGTATGCAAATGTGAAAATTTAACATATGTCTCTTTGCTGCTGTCACATGGTTTCTCCCACCAGTTTAATGAGTAAACCCAGCCTTTTAAATGCCACTTCAAAACCAAGTCCTCTAGTGTTAAAGACTACCACACTATTATGTTCTTAGTCTTCTGCTGAGATGCTGAGTAGTTTATTCTTTTATTAATTTTACACACTTGGACTGTAGCCTGATTTTTATGTTGTTGTGGTCTTACACTGTAGATTAAGTTTGCATATCTAGTAGTCCTACTTGCTACACAATGTCACGTATTTTTGGGTTTCTTTGCTGCCTTTCCTCACAGCATCAGTTTCCATTGATCCTTTTGCTGCAGCTAACACAGCAAAGCTTTAGTATCTTTCTTTTGATCTCTGTGGTAAATGCATTTATTTCTGAATGAAGCTCTAATGTTGTTAACTTCTGTAAAGACTTCCTGACAGCGTAATAACTAGGGATGGACTGGCGATTTAGATCTAATAAGACCCAATAAGGTATTTTGTGTTGTGCATTCTGTCTCACATCTGTTCATCAGAGCCTGTCACAGGAGCCAGGCAGTCCCCTTGCCAGCGTGGGCCTGCTCTTGATTTACCACAGGTGGATCAACTTGGATGCCTAAAATCTGGAGTAGTTGTTCTTTTAATGAAATAGGACACGTTTATTCCTCACATTTAATAAACACAGTTGTTGCATCATTTCATTTCACTGCTAATATGTTTAGACCAAGATGTAATAATGCATGCCAAAGAGATTTAGGTGTTGTTATAGTTTTAATTACACTTAATTAGCACATTCCGTGTGTTTAAGTCAAAGTCTTAGGGTTGTCTTTTTCACAGTGTTGAAATATCTTGGATTTTTTAGACCCCAGAAGATGTGCACAGGGTAGCAGTGTTGACTTATGCTGGAGGGTGGCTGCAGGTGCTGTGTTTTACTTGCAGACTCCAGGAGTCCTGAGATGAGACTCAAATCTGTCCTGATATTAAAGTATTGCACTGTCGGGTTTGGGTATCACAGTGCAGTATTTGCTAAAGCTTTCAACAGATGGCAGACTTATGAAGGTGGTGTGCCTACAATAAACTCCTGGGTTTTGTGCTCTCTCACTTTCCTTGGCAAGGTAGAAAGGATATGATCATACAAATCCTTTTATCTGGACTGTAGGCTTCATGTTTTGATAAGAACAAAAAAGGGAATCTCAGAAGACAAATGAGATGCTTTAAAGTGTTACTGGGTATTCAAGTCAATTGGCTGTTGTAGAAAGTGCTTCCTTTCTGCCTTTTACATCTTTCTTAGATCTTAGGTTTTGTCTACAACCGTTTATTGCCTAAAAATTGAATGACAGTTGAGCTGGGAAGAATTCAGTCAACAAGATAGGACCTTTTCTTTGTTTGTTTTGTTTTCCCCTGAGGGATGCTGCTGTGCTTTTGGGGTGAAACGCTAGAGAATAAGCGATCCTCTCCACTGTCCTTACTTACAGTGGCATAACACAGAGCTGCGTTTCAGATGAGCACTGGATTGTACTGTGTTCCATCAGAAGAACCAAGTGTTTCCTGCTTGGTACACTGAGCTCTGCATTTGTTGATATGGCACCATGCAAGCTGATAAAGGACTGTTTTGTAAAATACTGTAATTAAAAAGGGGACTTGACCCTTCTCAAAGTTTAAACCAAAGCACGTCTGAATATCAGTTTGTGTAAATTAATTTTTAATTTGAGGAAGAGTGCATTTTTTGCTTTATAAGTTGGAGAGAGAGCAAAGTCGCGTGTGTATGACATACATAAAGCATAAACAACCAGTGAAAACAATTTTAATTAAATGCTTCTCCTAGATCTCAAAATTTCACATGTAATAGATTGCTGCAATAATTACTTAACTTGTCAGTGCTATGAAGAGAGTCGCTGCATCTTAATATGGCATAAAGTTTTGAACAGTAATGAGAAAATAGATATTCTCTGTCTCTCCACTTCATGAAGTTAAACTACGTATTTTTTAATACGAATAGTAAAATGTTTCAGGTAAGAATAGCAGTGTGTCACAAAGTGCACACGAATACATTTTACGTCTTAAAAACAGTTCAGCTAGCAAATGTAAAAGACACTCATCTTGACTTTTCTATTCTTGGGCTGAAATATTTTGCAGACACTTTCTAGGTATTATTAAATCATTATTTTAAATGAGATTTCATTGTGAGACACTTGAAACGTGAAGACAAGACGTCAGCCTCTCTGGAGAGTCAGCTGAGGAATACAGAGTGTTACTTCTTCAGTTTTCTAATCCAGATCTAGCCTACATAGCATGTACCAATATACATTGGCTGTTGTTGCTGCTCCCTTTTTCTTGGGCTGCTGGAGTATAGAAATGCTTGTTGCCATAGGACAAGTAGCAATGGTTTTAAACCGGAGCAGGGTAGGTTTAGGTTGGACCATGAGGAAGAAGTTCTTTACTTTGAGAGTGGTGAAATACTGGAGCAGGTTGCCCAGTTGGTTGAGGAGACATTCAAAGCTTGATGGGGCCCTGAGCAACCTGATCTAGTTGGGAGATATCCCTGCTTGCTTCAGGGGTGACCTGCAAAGATGACCTTTGAGGGTCCCTTCCAGCCTGACGCATTCCATGATTCTGCGGTACTCTGTGACAGGGCTTCGTAGCCCAAGTTGTGGGTGGTCATTGTTCAGGAAGTGAGTCCTCTTTCTGCAGTGAGATCCTTATTCCAGTTCTTTGAACATATTTGGAGATGTGTCTGGGAAGCTCTTTGTGGGAAGCTCCTCTGGGAGCCATGACAGTAATTTATACTTCATTTTGTCACTGGAGCTCCTAGATGCACAAGTCTCAATGAATCTAAAAATCTGTTGGCACTTCCCTTGAGAGGTGTGGTGGTACTGCATGCTATGGGATGGATGCTGGGATGACTTTTCCTGATGCAGACCGAAGTCTGCATGTTCTTCAAATAAATAGGCTAATTGCTTGGGTCTGCTAACAGCTTAATATATTCCATATGTGAAAAACCTAGATCTGAAAGAAATAATTGGTGTCACTGTCTGAATACATCATATTTACAGTAAGCATGGGATAGAGTGGGCAAATACAGAGCAGCAGCAGGTCGGTTGTCAGCTCACTGGGCAGTTGTCCAAAACCATTAAAAATATTGACATTAAATAATTTGGGGGCTTAATAGTATGTAATTAACTGCTATTTAAACACCTCTGCTCAGATTGACCTACATGTCTAGTTCAGAAATTCTGGTATAGGTAATAGATTGGACACATTCAATATATAGTGGTTTGTGAAAGGCAATAGTATGCACATCAAACTTCTGATAATCCTTTTTTTCCTAAAGAAAATGAGCAAACAAATGCACAATACTTAATACTGTCCTTTTTGTTTGTTTTCCAGATTAGCACTGTACGTATATGAATATCTGCTCCATGTAGGAGCACAGAAATCAGCCCAGACGTTTTTATCAGAGGTATGTTTCTCCATCCTTCTTCTCCTTACACAGCTTGCCAGTGTGTACAAGTGAAATCTGGGAAATATGTTGGTCTAGAATAAACAGCAGTGACAACCTTGAATATGTGTTCACATTGATCAGCATAGATTCCTGGTTCTGGGAAGCCAGTTTGCCGTGTGATTTAACATATGCCTTTGGAAAACTACTTTTGCTCTGATTTGCTATCACTGCATGGATTTGCCAACACATTGGGGGAAGATTAATCTATTTTCTGTAATAAATGTGCATGTTAGAAGATGCATCAAGGGTACTTTTTTTTTGGATGACCTTCTAAGATACTGTTGATATTTGCAGCTGTGGATGATGTACCATTACAAAGCACACAGCAATCCTCCTACTGCCATACACGTGCAGTTCTCATTCTCATAAGCATTGCTGATGTCTTTGTGTATTCATACCATGCTTCTGACCACTTTACTTCTTTTCATCTGATGAATCAATTATGACTGCAACCATTTAGGTCATGTTTCTTAAATACTTTCAACTACTAATGGAACTTTTACCTTTAAACAATTAGCTATTATTTTCCATAGTCTTCCACAGACTTTGTATACATCTTTTGAAGACTGAAGTACATCATGTCTCCTTAGTTCTTTACATTTACTCTGGGATACAAAGATGTCTGTCATCCAAACAAATTGAGGTCTTTTGGGTTTATTATTGTTTTAAATCTTTCTGTGATGAGAACATTTAAAATAGTAATAATGCTTGAATAGTAAGCAGAAATGAGGACAAAATAGGCAAGGTGTTTTACCAGGAAAATCTGCTGCTTCAGCTGATACTCCTCCAAAAGCTAATAAAATTGCTATGCTGGTGATGATATTTTTGAGGTGAGAGAGGGGAAGATGGGAACCCAGAACATTGTTTGTGGTGTTTATAGAAAATTCATATAGCAGAGATATAAAAAAAAGGGGTAGAATTATGGTAATATCAGTTTATGTTAATAGTAAAGTATGTTTTTGACAATTGTTTTTCCTCTTTGGTAAAGGAATGGAAAAATAAGAGAGAAAGCAATGGAGAATATCATCTTTGCTTTCCCAAAACCAGCTGTCATTTGTAAATAATACACTGCACAAGATTCATTTTGCTCATTTTGGTTTTTATGGTATGTGTGCAGAATGAGGAGTTGGCAGAAGTATGACTAGTATGACATTTGGATTTCTAGAAAACATTTAATACAGTTTCTTGAAACTTAACTTTTAAAACCAATTGAGGCTTGACTTACAGAGAAATTCTTGGGTCTGAATGAATATACTATAGGAATATATCAAGTCTTTCAAGTTAAGACTGATACTAGCTAAAAGACAGTAAACATGGGAGTTGGTATGAGGTGTCTAAGATTTCACACAAAGCTGTGAGCTTATTTACCTCATTCATTAGCAGTGCAGAAGGGTAAATACTGTGCTGACAATACTTGTGAATGGTTGTATGTTAGAACCAACTAGAGGCAGTTAGCACTGATATGGAGAAACTTGGAAAAAAGATAACATTTTGGAGGACAGATTCACACTGAGAAAACTGCACATTAATACAGCTTGGAGGAAATAAACTGAAATGCACAAGATAAATGGCAAGTGGTAAAAGGAACAGCAGAAAAAATGGTAGTTGGTTGCAGGTGCAATGTCCATTCAGGCCTGGGCTGTAAACCACAAATAACTCTACCCTGATTCTGTACCCCGTGTGAATCAGGTGGTTTTGTTAGAGTATGGGCATACAGGATGAAAATAGGAGCATCAACTGAGAGGAGTGCAAAAAAAGTATTCTAGTGTATTTGCAATCTGATTAAAGTGACAGCTTTCCATGCGTTTTTGTTCATGTCTGGCTCATAGCTGTTAAGAAGCAATCACCCTGTTGTGTTGAGTTTGTGAGAGTACTTAAGGTGTAGAAGACACCTGGGCGGCACAGGAGTGGAAGTTTGTATTGGTTTAGTCCCTCCATAAAAGCATGGCTGTTTAGGCTCAATGCTCTCTCTGCTCTGGCAGTCTGTAGCCACCAGAATAGTTTGGGTGGATTTGTTAAAAATAAAACGGTTCAGAGTCACTGTAAAACTGAAAGTAGGTACACAGGTTGACTGAGCTGTACAGCAGTCAGTGAGTACACATAGCACAGGATGGGGTTTCATCTTGATACAAGAAAGGAATTTTTTGGAGGTAGGTTTTTGTTTAGGTTTTTTGATTTTCTCTTTACATTGAGAACCTTCATTCACTGGAACAATCTGCTCAGGGACACCATCACAGAGTGCCCATCACTGCAGGTTATCAGGGTGTAAGTGGACAGGGTACTAGGTAATTTCATCTAGGCTTCCCACAAAAGGCTGTACCAGATGATCTTTAGAGGTCCCTTCTAGTCTGAGCTGTGCTGTAATTCTATGATTCTGTGTGTCAGTAAGGTCTAGAAGTCCTCTGCTGATCATTTAGGTAGAAGATAACTGTGTCTTGGGGTACTTGTTGAATACAGCCTTCAAAGCTTCTATTGCTTTTCTCTCACGGAAGCATGGAACCTCACAATCATCCTAGTGTTTTCCTGGATGTCTTGGTAGCAGAGACCTCTTCAGTGTGTTGGCTGTAACTCTTCTATCTGGGTCTGCAAGTTTACTTTCTTTCAGGAGATTTGGCATGAAGTACTGGGTTCAAGTGACTGAACTGCTGTTCATTACCATTTCATCATACAATTGGCAAAATGGGAAGGGGCTGGGACAACTGGCTTTCATCTAAACCATGTCACTGCTTATGAGGGTTGAACAGAGTTAGTCAGGTGAGGTGCCCACATTTTTTTGAAACAAAAGAAGCTGCTTTGCTCTAGAATCTTTCTTTTGATGTCAAGGTGCTATGTTTTACTTGAAGAGCTGATCTTTTTCCCACATATTTCCTGCCCTTGAAGTTAGGTTGTAGACTTGGAAGAATAATGCCATTAGCCTTGCTGGAACAGGAATTTGGGCATTTCTCATTTAGTCAGTCACTGGCTGTAAGCTTAATTTGTGCAATTGACAACGAGAGCATTTTTCTAAAATCAATAATTCTTTATGAATATTTTTAACTCTCTGGGATTAGACAGACTGACACCTGCCATCTAAGACAAGCCCCTTCAAACAAGCCCCAAACTTTCATATTCCCTTCAGCTCCTTCTGTGAATAAATTTCTCAAGATGAAATCTGTCATGTTAAGACATGTGAATTGGGGAATATCCTCATGAAGCCCTGCTTTGAAGAGCATGAATACTGGGGAGACAAAGTGAGGGCTTCCTATGCAGGTGTAATTTTTACTCTTAACTGAATGATATTTCTTCTTCAGGAACTATTTTTCATTTTGGTTGTACATTGTGTCTCTTCATTGTGTTGAAACTTCTCAGAAGTATTGTGTCTTCCTGGTGATTAATAGAAGTCCTTCCAGACCATTTCCATTGTGAGGAAGGAGCAATAGTGCCTCAGAGGAGTTTATTTGAAGAGTGCACAAAACCTTTGTAGTAACTTTGGCTTTTATTTATACTTTTCATTTTCATTAACATTTTTATCTGCCAATACTTAAATGGGAGCTTTTAAATACACACTTTTTACATACTATCCACCATTAGGGATGGTGGTGGTGCAGTTTGTTCAACACAAACATTACCAGCAGAAGTGATAGTGTGTCAAGGTCACCTCTTAATAATAATTCTTAAATATCAAAATTAATTTTGAATAGCTGCATTCATATACTATGTCAAAATCATCCTAAGTTACTTTGTAGGAGTCCAAAGCCATTTTTAGGTGTAAAAATTATATATTCTTCTCCTGCAAGCTATTGACAGAATTCAAACAGATGTTTAAATTTCTGAAGAACTGGATGTGGGATTCATAAGTTGGATTTGAGAAGCAAAGTTTTAGTTTCTTATGGAAAGTGCCAGCTCTGCCAGTGCTTCTGGCAGTGTGAACACTATATCTAGCTCTTGTAGTCAGCTTTTATGTTCATATATATATACATACACACACACATTTCATGTAAAGGCTTTTTAAGCTTTTCATTAAAATAATCCACTTTTTATCCACCATTACTTCTGTCTCTAGAGCAGAATATGGTTTGTGTTTAAACAACTTTTTATCTTTTTTTTTTCCCCAACAAAATGGGACAGGAAATAATACTATGTGTAGTTGTAACAGGAGGAATTTGGAGTGCGTGCAACACCCTAGTTTCCACCCAGTTTTAACATGAGACATTCTTCTGTACAGTGTCATGTAGATTTACGCAGGACCTCCAGTTGTTTGCCACAGAACTCCTTCAGCAGTTACACAGGCCTTGTTACAGCCCAAACTATGTAAATTTTGTAGTTAAGCATGAACTAATGAGTATAGCATTAATAAAATGGTTGTGTGATTATAGTTAAGACACAACATTTGGGAAGTATTCCAGAGAGACACAACACTGTCACCGTGGTCTATGTTGGGTTGGCTGATCAACAGAAAAAGTGTGAAGGGTAAGAATTACTGAAGTGTGTTTCCCATGAAAACAGTGTTAAACCAGGATTCCTAGGTGGGAAGGAATTTGGAGGCAGTATGGCTGTTCAGGAGATGTTGCCAGCAGAGGCAAAGCAAGTCAAACCAGCTTTGCGTTTTCACTGAGTGTTGGGAGAGTGGATTATAACTCTGACACATTACCTCTAGGAGTAGGATTATCAAGCACCGGCAGGCTATCGCTGTGGGGGGAAGACTGCCACCTGCTGAATCAGTGACACGAATTCTGTGTCTCTGCCTCATCCTTAGTGCTAATGGGAAAATCTTATACATCATTTTAAGGGTACTTTTAAACCCATGTTTTTCTTTTCTTTCTTTTCTTCATCATGCATTTTTGACATTAAATTAATGTTTGCCTGAGTGGTGGATTGGTACAAATTATGTCATTAAAAAATTGTATTTAGATTCCACCCCCACCCACCCCCCATATTCTAAAATAGAATAATAGAACCATAGAATCAGTCAGGGTTGGAAGGGACCACAAGGATCATCTAGTTCCAATACCCCTGCCATGGGCAGGGACACCCCTCACTAGATCAGGCTGGCCAGAGCCTCATCCAGCCTGCTCTTAAACACCTCCAGGGATGGGACCTCAACCACCTTCCTGGACAACCCTTTCCAGGGCTTCACCACTCTCGTGGTGAAGAACTTCCTCCTCATTTCCAGCCTGAATCTCCCCACCTCCAGCTTCATTCCATTCCCCCTAGTCCTATCACTACCTTATATCCCTCCCCAGTCTTCTTGTAGGCCCTCTTCAGATACTGGAAGGCCACAATGAGGTCACCTCGCAGACTTCTCTTTGCCAAACTGAAGAGCCCCAACTCCTTCAGTCTGTCCTCATAGGAGAGGTGCTCCAGCCCTCTGATCATCCTCGTGGCCCTTCTCTGGACGTTTTCCAGCACATCCATATCCCTCTTGTAATAGGGGCTCCAGAACTGGAGGCAGTACTCCAGGTGGGGTCTCAGCAGAGCTGAGTAGAGGGGGAGAATCACCTCCCTTGACCTGCTGGCCACACTTCTCCTGATGCAGCCCAGGATCTGATTGGCTTTCCAGGCTGCAAGTGCACATTGAGAGCTCCTGTTGAGCTTCTCATCCACCAGCACCCCCAAGTCTCTCTCCTCTGGGCTGCTCTCCAGCCGGTCACTGCCCAGCCTGGATTTGTGCCTGGGGTTGCCTCAACCCAGATGCAGGAGCCTGCACTTGGTCTTGTTGAAGCTCCTGAGGTTGGCTTGTGCCCACCTCTCCAGCCTGTCCAGGTCCCTCTGGATGGCATCCCTTCCCTCCAGCGTGTCTGCTGCACCACACAGCTTGGTGTCATCAGCAACCTTGCTGAGGGTGCACTCAATGCCACTGTCCATGGCACCCACAAAGATGTTGACCAAGCCTGGTCCCAGGACTGATCCCTGAGGGACTCTGCTTGTCCCTGGCCTCCACTGGGACATGGACCCATTGACAGCCACTCTTTGGGTGTGGCCATCAAGCCAGTTCTGTATCCATCTAGTGGTCCACCCACCAAAGCCATGCTTCACCAGTTTGGAGACCAGGATGTGGTGTGGGACAGTGTTGAAGGCTTTGCTCAGGTCCAGGTAAACGACATCAGTTGCTCACCCCTCATCTATTAATGTTGTCACCTGATTTCCTAGAATAAGAAAAGTTTGTTTTAAGTATCAGCAATATTAATAATTGTTATAAAGTGTATCACCATCCAGATTGATGACTGTGAAGCATTTCACAGCTACAGAATCTTTCTTCTTTTTTAGCTATCTACATGAATTATGTAATGCTTTTCAGTCACAATGATCACAAATATACACACCTCTGTTTTTACTTTTTTATTTTAGATAAGATGGGAAAAAAACATCACACTGGGGGAGCCCCCAGGATTCTTACATTCCTGGTGGTGGTAAGTATAGATTTTCTATTCCTCTCATTTTTAGAATATGTCAATTGCTAGTTCCAGCACCTGAAGGCAAGCAGTTCAGGTGAATATTGTAAAGGGAAGATGAAGATGAGGATCAAGAACCATTTTCTTGTTGAGGAATGTAAGAACAGAAAATTAGGCACAGAAAAAAACGCAGCTATTAGATACATAGAAGAAATACTGTGTAGTGCATTGATAAGAAGGCATCTTTGAAAGAAGCCTGCCTGTATTGTTTTCTTCACTTCTCTTCGGTAAATTGTGGATGTAAGAGATGATGCTACATATCCTAAATAATTACATTGAAAAAACCCAATATGTACAGAGACTGCATATAGATGTGAGCTTCCTTGGTCTACAGTCCACATTCTAGCTGAACCCCGGCCACCTACCTTTTTGTGAGGCAGTGTGTGTTAGCATGGGTTTGGTGCTGCAGTGTCTGCATCTGCACAGTTTCTCTCAGCTCAGAAGATGGGTAGGCATGGGGTTGACTTGTAATTTTTCATGCCTGATGCCATTTTCTGATGTAGAATTCCCTGGGACTAAAGAGTGCTCACAGTCACTGCTATGTAGCCATGGTATTTATTAGTTGTCAGATGATTTGAATATATCCAACATGCCTGTGTTTGAAAGAATACAGAATTACAGAGAGTATGTCCAGCTGTCAGGAGTACAAGAATTTACAAGTTCTAAAGTGATCCTGTTTGAACCCAAGTGATTTATACAGCTGAATGGAAGGTGGCGTATTCCTCACTGACCTTTCTTTAATAGCTTATAGCTGTGTGGTAGAAGCCTGGCAAGAAGAACATGTCCCTTGTATCTATGATGTCTGCATTATCTTTAATCATCTGCAGCAGAGTGCTCAAATTTTCCACAGTTACTTATTATGGTGCTGGATCAAGTTACAGAGGACTAAGTCTGAAACAATGAAGAAACACTATGAAATGCTAACAAACTTTATGCTTTTAATTGTTCTGGCATACACATACTGTCATTCCAGAAACTTTGTGTTAAAACTGATTTGTGTCTATCTCTATTTGAAGGGGGTTGGGAGTATCAAAAATCCTTTCACTCTTTATAAACCAAGACCATACCCATCTATTTCATACTCTTGTTGATACACCTGTTTCCTGGGAACTTTTTAAAAGCACAATACTGGACTTCTGAAGAACTTTAGAGTTTTCTCTCTAGTTTCTTCCCTTTTCATGTTATTATGGATCAGTCCCTTCCCATGCTTTGTGGAAGTTAATTGCAGCAGTTGACAGAGGGATGAAGTTAAATGCAGAGCTTCAGTAATATGCTTTATACCTTTAAATGTTGTATATCAGACTAGCTTTTTGGTCTAAACTACAGCAGTATTAAAGGAACACAGCACTGCTTGACTCAGAGAACCAGATAGCAGTCCTTGCTTCCTGAGATGTTTCACAAAGCAAAATTCTTCCATAGAGGAAAGTGTTTTCATCCCTTGGCAGGGGAGTGGTATGCTTGTTTCTATCTATAATCACATATGTGTGGTGTGCATATTCCATAAACCCCACACAATTACTACAATGATTTTCTCACCATCTCTCTAACTTCTTAATTTGCAGTGTATTTTGGGATCTTTACTGTGCAGCTCCGGAAAGACGAGAAACATGTGAACATTCAAGTGAAGCAAAAGCCTTTCATGACTATGTAAGTTTTGTGTGTCTTTACCACACTTCCACTAATTCTATGCATAAATGTGATAGAGGAGTATCTCTATAATGCAGTGGCTCAAAAATACTGGTGTTGGTCAAACATAAGTAACCCTCAGATGCCTTAGAATTCTTTGATTACCCAGCCCCCATATGGATGCCTCCTGAAAGCCGTATCAGAGATCAAAGTACTATCACATGTTAATGCAGAACAGAAAAGTGTCCT
Organism: Colaptes auratus; assembly: GCA_015227895.2. Classification (NCBI taxonomy): domain Eukaryota; kingdom Metazoa; phylum Chordata; class Aves; order Piciformes; family Picidae; genus Colaptes; species Colaptes auratus. The sequence goes on along the minus strand of CM026897.1, from coordinate 4,001,273 downwards.
TCTGTACCTCTTGCCATTCATGCATCAGGCTGGTCACAAGAGCGTGGGACGAATGGAAACACAGATATGTCCTCTCCAAATAATCATACTCTGTTGGTGCTAATGGTGAAATTACTCAGTAGTTGGAATTGATCCCCTGACTTCTGTCAGGACCATGCTAACTTAAAGTGTGATTGTTCTTCAGGTAATTTCACATCCTGAAGTAGGTATTTTTTAATCAGCCTAATGAACACTCAAGCATCCTATAATAAGTTAGACGTAGAATCATATAGTCCAAGAGAATGGGAGGAGTAAAGGATAAAATTACTATGCCAATTTTGATGCCCTTGAGACTTAGTTCAAAACACCGCAGGGAGTTTGGTGGTGCAAGGGCTACTACTACTGCTACTACTAAAAGCAATAATACTACTACTAATGATAGTAATAATAATAACAACAACAACAGTGATACTGTAGAAACGAGGATTCAAAACAATTGCAATGGTTTTACTCCCATTTTCTCCATTATCATAATGAAATGGAGCTCTCTGGAAATGTAGCAGTGCTTTCCAGAGTTAGGATGTCAGCACCTCTCCATCTGGTGGTTTCATTTTTACTGACAAAATCCTTAGGAGGCTGACCATTCTTGAGTTTATGGCCTTCTGGGGTTTTGATGTAGTCTAAAGAGGGAGTGAAACTCTTTCATGATACATCCTTGAGAGTTTTCCAGGTCTGTCTTAGAAATACTGTGTAGTTACTGCAGAAAAATGCTTCTACAGAAAATTAAAGTTAGACCTCCATAGCTGACTATCTCACAAACACAAATTTTGAAAAATGGAAATAAATGAGCTAAGTGACCTTTCTCCCTTTGCTGTTGTCATAATCTGATAATGGCTTGGTGTCCTGCAGTACATGAGCTAACGGTGATCTTAACCTTACTTCTAGTTCACAATGACTTACATTGTGAATGCACCATCAACACAGTTAGAAGCGTTCAACGTGTTTTATTTACAGACCAGTGCCACTTTAATGCCCTGTTCTTGGTTAGATAAGTTGAGCTAACTGATGAAGGAGCTTGGGCATTTTGCATGGTCAGTTGCTGAATTGTTCACTAGTCATAATTAATGAAAAAAAATTGTCAGAAAGAGAAATGCAAGTAGAAGAAAGGTTTTCACCCACAGAGATGTTAAGGTCAACCAACTTGGTAAAGCCTATCCCTCAAATTAAAAATGAAGTAACTCTTGCTACTGCAAAAGCTGCAGTCTTTTTTGCCAGTTCTTGTTTTAAATATACAGTGGTTGGGAAAACACAATGTATAGCAGTTGTTTTGAATCCTTGTTATTTGGGCAAGGTTTAATTCCCTACTGAAGGAGAAAGAGTTTTACAGGAATAGTTTATGTCTGCAGGGAATGGCATTAGTGGAATTAAATTTGTGGAGATTGGCATCCACAATGTGACATTTGGCTTCAGTAGGGGACATTGTGCTCTGAAAATACAATGTGTGTAATGAAAGCCAAAAATCTAAAACCTGAAAATGCTGTTGTGAAATAATTTTGAAACAAAATGATCAGTGAGAGGAAATTTTCAATGAATAAGTATTTTGAGTAGTGGAGTCCACAAATCATGCAGTTTTCATTGATCAGCAAGTTCACTATTTGTCATGGATTGAGTTTATGGGTGAATTTACATTTTGAGGTATACTAAGAATTTGAGTCAAAAGAATGTTTTTAAGAAAAATAGTTAGTTTCTCTCTTCTAGCATTTCTAACTGCTACAGGCCTTGGGATTTTACATTGCCTTATTGCTTAGTTCTGTCTGCTTTATTGTCTATTGCCATAAACAAAAAAAAAAGGGGGAAAGCACTCAAGTGAGTTTTGTGTGCAATACAATTTTGTGATTGAACATCTTAAGTTGCTGTATAAAGTCATGTTTGATAAGGGAACGATGCTTCTATGTGCACATAGTGCACATAGTGCACATAGACATAAGACAGGATGAATGTTTATTTTAGAAATAAACTGGTTTATTTTAGAAATTAAGTCACCAGGTATTTCTAAAACCAGTGCTCTCTTAATCTTTTAAGGTGACAAGAAATCTAGCTTTTGCATTATTTTTGTCAGTGTTGAGATAAAATTGCCCAATATCTAGCAAGACTCATGATGTTACTTAGCACTGTGGTTTTTGCTTAGTAAGACAGTCTGCATCATGATAACTGCATACTTTTGAAATCTTATGTGTCTTTAATATTTCATAAGCATAATGTGTGCTCATATTAAAGAGCATGAAAAACCATTATAAAATACAACCAGGCATATTTCGTGGTAGAGGAAGGTGAACCTTGTTTAAGTGAAGCCCTGACGCATGAAGGCATTTTGCCATTGACTCCAGAATGGTCAAAATTCCGTTGGTGGGGAAGACCAGAAAACTGTTCTCTGGATTCTGACTTCTCCGTGAGACTGAGGGATCTGGTGAATGAAAACACTGCTGTCACATTGTAGGCTAAGTAACAGACCATTTGTAGCTGTGCTGCCATGTCTGGAAACTGTAATTTTAAGTACAAAATACACAGAAGGCATGTTTATCAATTCATACTAGCAATTCAGTTGGTTTTTAAAAATTATTTATGTGTTCTGTTTGACCTAAGAAAGTTGCAAGTGGTCTGGCTACACCGGACGTGCCATCTTAACACCAAGCAGGCTGTACTGGCTGCACCAGTATCTTGTCTTTGCTTTTGTAAAGACAGAAAGGTTTAAGAATGTTTAACAGAGAAGGAAAGCACTTGCAGATTATCTAATATGTGGAATACTGCTGCCTCAGTCAACAATAATTGTGAGACAGTTTGGAACACACACAGGTTGACTCATACAGTGAATAGATACAGAAAGATCTGGGGTTTTAAAAGTTTATATTAAGTTTTACCATAACTGTAGTTGCACATATAATGCCAATATGATTCCTCCCTCTCTTTTTGGACAATGCTTTTTTGAGAGACGAGATTCTTGCCATTATTTATTTTACTATAAAATTTCAACATGTGCTTTGCACGTTGGTCAGTACAGCTCAGATGGATTTTGTACAGCTGGAGTATATTTGGGTAAGGATCCTTCATGGATTCTGTCTATAGTGCTGTCCTAAAAAATTGTAAAAGAAGTTTCCTCTGATATTAAGCAAAGCAAACTGAGTTTTTATCTGGGTGCACCTCTCAGTCTGTTCTAATGAGTTTGCTCTTGACTATTTGAGTAAAACAGCAGTAAGCCCAAATCCTTTTTTTAAGGTACTATTACTTAAAATTTACATGTATGTACTGGTTCCTTTATATAGTAGCACCCCTGTTCTGCAGAGAGAGGATTTGGAAGTACTATTTCATAGTGTTCAATTGTACTAATACAACTTCTGATTTTTATCGAGCTAGTGAGAGGAGAAGAATCTTTCATGTCTGACAGCAGGAACATGAAGTGGCTCTCAAGGTGGAGGCTGTAACTGCATGTTGCAGTACTACAATGCTAATCTTACTAAAAATCCAATAAATAGAAAAGCAAAGGTCTATTTTGACTTTAGAAAGAAGATTTTCTGTGCTCATCCTAACTGTATCTGAATGATATCCTGAAGTATTTGTAGCTCCTCTGTAGTATCTAAAAGGGATTCTATTTTTATTTTCTATTGAGAATATCAATTGGAAATGTTTCCTTCTGAAGGAACAGGATTCTGAATTCATGAGGTACATTTATATAATATATTTTAGACAGATGCATGTCATGAAATTGCATGTGATGGATCAGGGAGATAGGTTCTGGCCTTGAAGTTTTAATGTAGAAGGTTTAGAATTGAAAATTTTTTTACATTTCATGTAACTGTAAAGAAAACTGGTACTTGCTCATGTAGCCTTTTGATATTGCAGGCTTTTCAGTAGGAGTGGCTTATTGAAGCAGAAAAGCCCTCATGTTCCTTTTCCAGATACCTACTGCTTTTCACTTCTCTGTGATTTGAGGTTTTGTGAAAAATCATTTACATGGATGGTTTGAGGCAAAATTTAGTCTTCACCGTTTTTCTTTCCTCACAGTCTCCTAAGGAGTCATTTTGAACTGAGGTCTTCTGTTGAGAGAAGAGGGTTCCAATGTACATCCTGTTCCTGTCTTCTTTCTACTCCTTTCCAAACTGAAAATGTATTGGGTCAAAAGGGGGCATAAACTGTGTGTTTCCTCAGAAAAAGAATGGATTTTTAGCAGTACACCTAACCAAAAAAACTTCTGACTGCCACAAGTGACCATTCTTCTGTTGCTGCTGCAGGCCTACCCATTCATTCACATCTCTGGACACTGGGTTTGGAGGGGTGGTATCTGACAAATCCTTTCATACAGGATGATTTCAATACATAAGAAATTGTCATCTTTTCACAGTCCACAAGTTCCTGTGCTTCTGTTAGTCTCCTAACAATGGAAATTTTTCCATGTAGTGTTGGTGCAAAGAAGGATCTTCATTCTTACAAGTAGTTATAGTAAAATCTTGATTATTTTCCAGCTAGGGATTTTTAAGTAGCTTCTTCACAGCTCTTTGAAAGATTGCTTTTGGTACAAGTAAAGGTCTCTTGTTTATTTTTATGGCTCCCAAAAGAATGCCAGGTAATTTACAGGGTAAGAAAAAGGACACATGCATTGACCCTGAGAACATACAGTCTCATATGCTGGTGTCACATTTCCTCCTGGCTTGTTAGCATGTTTTAATAGTGAGCTGTATGACAGGGAGCTTAGCTTTACATGAAGCTTGTAGGGTATATTAAAGACTGTGATGTAATCAGTTGTATGGAGATTATTCCTTTTAAAGGTCATAGTGATATATGGTGCCATGGTTTAGTTGATTAGATAGTGTTGGATGATAAGTTGGAGTTGATGATCTCAGAGGTATTTTCCAACCTGGTTAATTCTATTCTAATTCTAATTCTATTCTATTCTATTCTATTCTATTCTATTCTATTCTATTCTATTCTATTCTATTCTATTCTATTCTATTCTATTCCATTCCATTCCATTCCATTCCATTCCATTCCATTTAGAATTCTAGAATTTACTGGGCATGTTTGCGATGGCTGCTCATTCTGATCGGGACATTTTCCTAAGAACAAGTTGGATCTCTACATTTATTGCTCTATTTTTTGGGGAAAAAAGACATTACTTTCTTCTCTGAACCCTTGTTCCTTCAGCAGAACTAAGAGGCACTTGCCTGCTCTAAACCCCAAATGCCCTAAACCCCTAATTTACGATTAGCATTAGATGAGTGTAAAATTATAATTTGAGGCATTATGAATATTTTTTTCATCTTTTTTCTGTCCTCAAGGTTATCATGAAAGGCCTGTGAGCAGACATTCTCTGAAGGCATCATTAAATGCTTTTTGAATGTGACCATAAATCTCATGCCTCACGTTCCCGTAGCATAGTGAAACTGTATTCTTCAACAAGGACTGCTCTATTCTAGTTTCATTGAGCTACCTTTTTGCTTCTAAAACCCACACAGAACTGCCTCTGAGGTGAAGATTTTTTAAAATCTATATGCATGGCTTACTCTGTTTCAGGTTAATTTTTTTGACAGTCTGTTTTCATACTGTATTGCCCAGGTGGTCTGAGTCCGTATTTAACAGCAGTCACAATCTTTTCCAGGCAGTCTGTCACAGGACCTCCTTCTCTATTCTTTGTGTATCGGGGATGGAAGAACGTGGTTCAGCTGTTGAGTTTCTTGCCTTCCGAAGTTCTTGCTGCCATGATCTTCTGCAGGCAACCCAGCTAGGGCAGCTTGTACTTCTAGGTTCTCTCAGGTTTCTTGCCTAAAATTGAATTCTACATCTGGTTTCTGTTTGTCTGCTTCCATGGAGAATTCATATTAACTCCTTCTGCTTAAAACAGAAATCAAAACATAAGCTCACCATCATCCCCCAGTATCCCAGAGTAAGAGAGAAGTACCAAGGGTGAAGTGGGAAATCAAAGATAGTATACAAAATGTTGATCATGGGGCAAATGCCAAACTGTTGCCATGGGATCATGAACTGTATGGATCCATGAATGAGAATAATAAATATCAAATCTCTGAGCAATTGGTAGCTTTCCTGAAAACTAGGCAGAGTTCTTAGGTACAGTTCTGTGGGTAGGTGTGACTTCCTTTGAATGAGTGTGACACTCTGCATAGTTCGCACTTGGCTGGCTTTGCTCAGTAGTGATCAAGAATGGTTGGATCAAAAGCAGGGCTTTTGGTCTTAGTTACTATTAATTCAATGCGGGCAGCAGGAGCAGGGATGTCATTCTGCCCCTGTACTCAGCACTGGTTAGGTCAAACCTTGAGTACTGTGTCCAGGTCTGGGCCCCTCAGTTTAGGAAAGCTGTTGGCTTATTGGAATGTGTCGAGGGAAGGGCAACAAAGCTGAGGAGGGCTTTGGAGCACAGCCCTAGGAGGAGAGGCTGAGGGAGCTGGGATTGTTTAGCCTGGAGAAGAGGAGGCTCAGAGGAGACCTTCTTGCTGTCTACAACTACATGAAGGGAGGTTGTAGCCAGGTGGGGGTTGGTCTCTTTTCCCAGGCAACCAGCACCAGAACAAGAGGACACAGTCTGAAGCTGTGCCAGGGGAGGTTTAGGCTAGATGTTAGGAAAAAGTTCCTCATAGAAAGAGTTATTGGCCATTGGAATGTGCTGCCCAGGGAGGTGGTGGAGTCACCATCACTGGAGATGTTTAGGAAGAGACTTGATGGGGTTCTTGGTTGCATGGTTTAGTTGATTAGATGGCGTTGGTTGATAGATTGGACTCTGTGATCTCGAAGGTATTTTCCAACCTGGTTAATTCTGTATTCTGTAATTCCTTACATTGGTTCTGCAAACTTGTTGTAAGGCCCTTTTGTGTTATTTACTATATAATCACTATATGATTTGTCTTCAGACATATGATCCTTCCTACTATGTAGACAGTACCTGTGTCCATCTGGAGAGGTCATTTCATAGAGCTAGAAAAATTATTTGAAATGTCCATAGCAGTCTTGTTATAAGTGATATGGAAATGAAAACTGTCTTACTCCATGTGGAAATGGAACCTCCTTCCATGCAGTCATTGTTAAAACAATATCCTTTGCTTTTTGTGTAAATAGCGTTCTTTTTTTAAGTATGAATGAAATACCTTTCTTCACTGCTCTTTTTATTCCTCAGAGATCATGTCTCACTTCCTGGTGTTCAGGTATATGTATAATAAAACAGATTCTCAGATACGAATGCTAGAAGGAGACTAATGAAGTCTGGCATTTGCTTTGAAATTCTATATATGAATACACTAACTAAGTCCATACGGTTAGAGATTGCAGCAGACTATTAGAAAACTCAGATGAACAACTAATAAACCATATTCTGTGCAGAATACACCTGTTAATGTGTCTCACGAGGTGCTAAGTCCTTGGCTTTCTCATATGTGCAACAAAAAAGCTGTAAATGCAAAACCCATGATAAACATTTAGAATTCTTACCTGCCTTTATCTGTCAATTGTGTAGGAGCACTTGTAGTATCCAGTGAGGTGAATGTCTTCATGTGAGGGCAGCATTTATTGGAAGGTTTGAAGAGCACAGCGTGGTTCACAGTCTGAAAGCCTTATACAGTGGTATTGCCAGCTTTGTACAAAGGCAAGTTTAATGCCTTCAGCCTCTTCAGCTCCTTGATTTTATTGCTTAGTGGACGTTCTTTAATGCAGTTGTGTGAAAAGGATTAGTTAAAAGCAAGCTTCAGCTCCCAAAGTAGTCATCACTTCCTGCAAAGCTGCATTGGCTTGTGTCAGGATTTGTTTCACGTATTTGCAGGTTTATCTCAGAATGTTGCACATAATCTCCAGGACTATGGAACAGGTTTTGGTTGCTCTTCAAAAGTTTTCAAAGTTGAGAAATCAGTACTTTCCTTGGATTGTAGAGACCCCTTTTTGCAGGAAAAAAGTTCTTATTTTCTGTTTCCAGTTGAGTAACCCCCAGGAGAGTTCTCATTCTTGCAGCTCCCTGAAGAACGAATATGTGTCCATTCTGCTTCTACCATCCTTCCTTCCTATACACTGTTGGATAATATAATGATTCGATTTGAGCTACTCTGTGTCACAAATGTTAATTGTATGCTCTGATACAGAAATGTGTAGTTTCTTACAGTCCACATAATTTTTTTTTGTCTTTTCAGGAGCAATTTCACAGGTGTATTTATGCTGTCTTTCTCATTTAATGTGAGGACTAAGCCATTTGTTTCAGGGAGAAAAATGAAACATACCCTCCCCAGAATTTCAACACTTCTCCTTTGAGTGGAGATTTAATTTTCTCAGAATGTAGAAGTAAAATGGTTAATTAGTTTGAGTTGAGTAGAAGCCTCTGACAGTATACAGAACCACCATTTCCCCTGAAGGTAGTTTAGTGCCTCTTTCATGGTTCCCTGAGGGAGTCAGTGGACATGTTCAAAGAGTGCCTCTTTTCTAAGGAAAGGAAAAAAGGCTGCTTTCTGGGAATATTCTGTGCAAAAAAATAGTATTTATTAGAACAGATCACTAAAAAGGTCTATGTACACTCTATGTAAAACCGTGCCAAATTTATGAAATGGGACAAAACTTTATTCACTTGCTTGAAAGGAGGGGAGAGTATGTGAGAATTCAATGAGTTAAGGGGGAAGTCAGTGATTTAAGAGTTAATGCAGTGTGCACAGCGTGAGGTAGAGGTCAAAAGACTCAAGAGAAGTGGCTGGAATGCTAGGACTGCTTTGCACCCTTCCACAGTAGTTTACTTTGTCCAGGATGAAGGTAAAATGTGGTTGTAAGTGTATTTTTATTTACTGTTGATAGACACACTGTTAAATTACTAGATGATGTAGTTTGTAACAGATGTCTCCATGGATTCACTTCTCTGTGTTCTGAAGTTTATGTCTTTCTTTATAATAAAAATGAAACTAAGGCACTTCTGTTCTAAAGTTATGACATATGTTACTGCCTGAAAGAAGGCTTCACTGGAAATTTTTGACCAGTTCAATGGAAATCCGAGGATATTGCATTTTTATTTTGTCCCGCTTGGCTGCCTTGATGCACAATTGCTAACTTCAACCATTTATCAAGGTGATGTCGTTTAATGTATCTTAGTGTAAAATTCCATTAAATACTCCTGATGTATTTGGAGTAGAACTCTGCTGATGCACATTTTAATTTATTTTTTTTCATTTGCTGTAATGGATTATTTATGTTACCACAGCAAAAGTTATATTACAGTTTAAGTTTTAAACTTTCTCAGTTGGAGTGAACTCAAAATCAAGGTTTCCATGGAGAGAGAATAGTTTCTTTTCTTTTGCAAATGGAAGCACTTCATATGTATAAACAGATGTCATGGTGTATGTTTTAGTAATTTAATATATAAAAGTGTAAACTATGCAGATTTCAAGTATTCCCTCCAAAGTTACAGAAATTTTACTACTTTTTAATGCATATAGTTTTAAAGAATGAGAATGTAGATTCCTCTGTGAGTTTAAGTAGCATGCATTGGGAGATACCCTGTTTCTAAACGTTGTTGCTAGTAGTTAAATATATCAACATCATATTTGCCACTGTTGACATACAACAGATCATTCTCATTCACTGCCTAGTGCACACAGTATACTTTTACAGCATTCCAGAAAGTGAGTAGAATAGAATAGAATAGAATAGAATAGAATAGAATAGAATAGAATAGAATAGAATTAACCAGGTTGGAAAAGACCTTTGAGATCATTGAGTCCAACCTATCATCCAACACTTATCTAATCAACTAAACCATGGCACCAAGCACCCCATCCAATCTCTTCCTAAATGCCTCTAGAGATGGTGACTCCACCACCTCCCTGGGCAGCACATTCCAATGGCCAAGCACTCTTTCTGTGAAGAACTTCTTCCTGACATCCAGCCTAAACCCCCCTTGGCACAGCTCGAGACGGTGTCCTCTTGTTCTGGTGCTGGTTCCCTGGAAGAACAGACCAACCTCTGCCTGGCTACAACCTCCCTTCATGTAGTTGTAGACAGCAAGAAGGTCTCCCCTGAGCCTCCTCTTCTCCTGGCTAAGCAACCCCAGCTCCCTCAGCCTCTACTCATAGGGCTGTGCTCCAAACCCCTCCCCAACTTCGTTGCCCAACACGTTCCAGCAAGTCAACATCCTTCCTAAACTGAGGGGCCCAGAACTGGACACAGGACTCAAGGTGTGGCCTAACCAGTGCAGCGTACAGGGGGAGAATGACCTCCCTGCTCCTACTGGTAACACTGTTTCTGATGCAGGCCAGGATGCCATTGGCCTTCTTGGCTGCCTGGGCACACTGGAGGCTCATGTTCAACCTACTGTCAACCAGTGCCCCCAGGTCCCTTTCTGCCTGGCCACTCTCCAGCCACTCTGACCCCAGCCTGTAGCACTGCATGGGGTTGCTGTGGCCAATGTGCAGAGCCCGGCACTTAGATGTGTTCAATCTCCTGCCCTTGGACTCTGCCCATCTGTCCACCCTGTCAAGGTCCCTCTGCACAGCTCTCTTACCTTCTAACAGATCAACAGCTGCCCCCAGCTTGGTGTCATCTGCAAATCTATTGATGGTGGACTCAATGCCCTCATCCAGATCATCAGTAAAGATAGTAAAGAGGATGGGGCCCAGCACTAATCCTTGGGGGACATCACTAGTGCCTGGCTGCCAGCTGGATGTGGCACCATTCACCACCACTCTCTGGGCTCAGCCTTCCAGCCAGTTCCTAACCCAGCGCAGAGTGCAGCTGTCCAAGCCACAAGCTTGATAGCTTGGCCAGGAGTTTGCTGTGTAGGACGGTATCAAAGGCCTTGCTGAAGTCCAGGTAGACCACATCCACAGGCCTCCCCACATCCACCAGGTGGTCACCTGATAACAGAAGGAGATCAGGTTGGTCAGGCAGGACCTGCCGTTCGTAAAGCCATGCTGGCTGGGCCTGATCCCTTGGCCATCCTGTAAGTGCTGCGTGATTGCACTCATGATGACCTGTTCCATAATCTTGCCTGGCACTGAGGTCAGGCTGACAGGCCTAGAATTCTCTGGCTCATCCAACCGGCCCTTCTTGTGGATGGGCACCAAGATGGCAGCTTCCAGTCTTCTGGGACCTCTCCAGTGAGCTAGGACTGCTGAAAAATGATGGAGAGTGGCTTGGCCAGCTCTCTCAGCACCCTAGGATGGATCTCATCCGGTCCTATGGGCTTGTGGGGATCCAAGCAGCTAAGGACATCTGTAACTACTTCCTCCTGGATCACCGGGGAACTATACTGCTCGCTGACTGCATCTACCTGCTCCAGAGGCCAGCTGTCTGGAAGACAACCTATCCTGCTATTAAAAATTGAGTCAAAGAAGATGTTAAGTACTTTTCCACATCTTATTTTACTATGTT